>JAHLJT010009419.1:173293132-173862393 GCA_031308135.1 Acheta domesticus
GATCCGTCATCGTTTGTTCCGAAAACAACTAATGGAAAGACTTGCTAGACAGGTTGAAACATTACGACACTTTTTTTGTTGAGATTCTCAGAAATGCCTGTGACGATCATGGTAAATCCCTTATTCTAGGTACCTTGGGTAAACCCGTTGCATTCACGTTTCTCCTTAATACACTTTCTCTTTCGCTGTTTATGCTGATGGCCATTTAGATTGCATCGTTATTGCTACTCGTCTTCATTTTTGCATTCTATTAACGAGTCCATATATTACCTCTTTAAATTTATGAACACTCAATTCCACGACCAATGATTTATGACTAACGGGGAGTTTGCTGTCGTTTGTGTGAAGACGTGTGATTATTTCTAATAAAACAAATAATAGGAAAATTAAGCGATTTCGGACATACGTAAATTGTCCACATGATTCAAATGACCGATACGTGATAATATATAGGATGCTTAGTTTCAAGCTCTACTTTTGATGGAAACATGATTTAAGTTACAGTAATTTGAGAACTCTCTAAATTTAATGACAGCGAAGTCTTGCTCCGTCAAACCTGGGACGCACAATGCGATGTCCACATATTACTATGAGCAGGTTGGGCAAAATACTTGAAAAATGTATTTCAGCTACAAAATACAAAATACTTTTATAAAAGTATTTTTACAAAATACAAAATAGTATTTTAAAATACTTTTGAAAATGCAAAATAGATCCAACTGTGTTTTACACATAACAACTTCTATCCTATTGTTTTCTCTTTAAACAATCATTAACGTTCAATAAACGATCGAATCATATTAAAAATTTTATTATTAAAAATATATAACATTCTTTATTAAACAATGTTTCAGATGAAAATTTCAACCCATTTCAAGCATCCGTATGGGATCATCCATAAATACGTAACTCTAAAGGGGGAGGGAGGGAGTCTGAGGCACCATTACGCTGCTTAGACATAGGGAAATGCGTTACAAGGGGGAGGGGGTATTGAAAATACTCGAAATTTACATAATTTATGGACGGCCCCTATCATTTGTGATATGTGTTCATATTTTAAGTTTGAAGTCCATGCTGCACCGAAGGAACACTTGGTGTTTAAAGATCTCAGTGATAGTTTGGGACAAATATTGAAGGTAATGGACCAAGATGCCTTTCAGACTTAAAATATGAACATACATCACAAATGATATGGATATCTTATGAATACCATAGATTTTTAGGTTTTAAAATATGCATTTTAGGTGCCTAAAATAGGTTCTTTCAGCTTCTGTTAGGCTTTTTAAACGGTAAAATAGGCACTCATAAAATTCGAAACTTACAAGAAAACCCACTTTTTGACCATTTATTATATTTCTCAAAGATAACATAATCAATATTATATAGAATCAGTATTGTATATTTTGCGATAATATTACTTATGAACAAGTTTGTTTATATTTAAAATTATTCCTACCGTATTTTACCTCACAATAAATTACTAATACATTCTTCAAGTTTCAAGGGAAAATGAATATTTCTTATCGATCATGATCACTTTGCTTTCGAGGAAATTCAATCGCTTATTCAATCTTAGAAACGGGGGCAGCTTCTCCACGAAGTCAGGAAGTAGTGGCATGGAGACTTTTACCGTAAGATCCTTGTCCTATGTATTCATTTCTCGCTATCTTACAGGCGACAAAATGAGACAAGGGGATAAAAAGGTACAAGAGGACGAATCCAGTTTAGGTTTTTAAAAGTAACTTAAAATGAATATCATCCTTGTCTGTTGTGCCGACACAAGAAAACAGTTAAAAGAAAGCATAAGACAAAAGAAATGAAGCAAATTATTCTTATTTTGGGTTGTGTAAACGTAAAATTGGTACAAATATGCATTAATGTTGAAAGAGGCTCTTCTAGGCGCTATAAAGTGACAGGTTTTAGTTCAAATAAACCTAAAATGTATATATAAAACTTAATATAGTACAAGGTACCCAGGAAAAAAAATTTTTTTACCAAAATATCCGCAGTCTACTGACGATGGGTTGAAATTTGACTCAAAACATTAAATTATATAATGTTATATATTTTTAATAATACAATTTTTAATGTGATATGTTTTATTCCACGTGAATGACTGTTTTAAAAAAAGACAAGTTATTATGTATAAAATGTATTGAGAACGGGCAAAATAATATAAACAAACAATAACGATCCAGTTCCACAATTTATCAAAATCAATTTTATCTCCTACGTGAATTTGCTCTTGACCACTTATTTTATGTCTCAAATTTACTCATCCCACTCGGATAAATTCTCTAAAACGTGAAAAGAAATAATAATTTCCTTAGTAAAAAGAATTACCAGTGAAATTAATAATATATTGTAAATCCTTATGTGAATTTTAAAATGAATAATATTTCTACTCATTATTTTTACCTTCAAGTGCGTCTTGAAATTTGTGGTCGCATTGTATCGCACTTATCGTCTGTTTGGCAGGTTTACAAAGTTCACACGTTGCTTTCACTTTAGCACCCAACTCCTCAATAATTGTGAAATATTTTCTATATAAAATGGCACATTTCGATGATTTTTCAATTTCCACACTCATAACGAAATACCAGCTCTTAAAAACACTGCAAGCACAAGTTTTTAATCACTGCGCACAACCTCAGGGTCACGAGGCACACTCATGGGCAGCACTCGTTTTGGCACGCGGAGCCTGCTCTCCAAGAAATTGAATCTGAGTTCGCGATTACAGCCACGGTGTAAGAAATGTATCTTACACCGTGATTACAGCGCTCCTCCAGTTATCTCCGGTTGAACTGACGGGAGGAGAACGTAATCGGAGGAACTGGAGATCCGGTTGCATTCTTGCACGTGGCGACACCCTCTCCATTTACTGGCCTTATCACTGTTTGTGACGGATTAAGAAAAAGTATTTTTGTATTTTGAAAATTCAAAATTCTATCAAAAAGTATTTTCGATACAAATACAAAATACATGTTTAAATATATGTATTTTCGATACAAAATACAAATTACAAAATATCGAAAATACGTATTTTAAATACAAGTATTTTCGATTCTGCCCAACTCTGACTATGAGTTGTTGCAGTTTTTTCTTCTCACATTTTTTACTTAGCTTCACATTTTGTTTTGAGTGGATCATGGTATGCTTTAAATTCAAATTCTAGTTTTTAATCCATTCAATTCAACATACTTGAAGACTGCCGTTATTAAAGAAGTGGAAACAAAAGACTAGAGAAACTTTACTGTGCGAGAAGAGACTGAATACGTTTATGGCTACACTGATCAGTTTTAGAAATAGTTTTAGCCTTTCGATTTCTATTTTCTTTTCGTTGAACGGACCCAAGCGAGCAATGTGTAATCCCTCACTCTCCCAGGTGAAACAATTGCTTACCTACAAGTGTACTGTGACGCATACACAGTCCCACCACACTTATCTGATATAAGGTATCTAACCTCAATGACTCGTCAGAGGTAATTTGTTCCTTTAACAACACATCTTTGTCTAAGAGTGAAAGGCAGAAAACATTCAAGTAATGCCAACATTAATGTTTCTCTGTCGCAGCCAGCGAATGATTGGCGTTTATCATGGGTGTTTAGGAGAGGGGAGGGGAGGGTAAGGAATGACTAAGAAATCCTTAGGAACTCGCAGTTTATAAAAGTACAATCTGATCCCTACATAATGAAGTGAAATCATTATATCCTAATTTTGTGAATACATTTCCTTTAAAATGTGTGTGAGTCCAACATCAACTCATTGTGGTACGTCATATTTTAGTAAATCTAAATCTGCTGTTCCCAAATTGTTTTGCGGAACCCGAGAGTTTCTCGAAAGTCATTTCGGATTTCTGCGAGAATATTAAAAATGAAGTTCAAAACGGATCTTACAATAAAACTAATGCACTTTAAAAAGGAACCATTTCTGATTTAATGTACTACTTCCTTTTATAACATAAATCTTTACAAATTTGACGTTCTCCTCAATTTACAACTTACTACTGATATAAAACAATTAGTCATTAATATTTACTGAGGAAAGTATGTTTCGGACTTACAACACTTAAATAAAGTTTACGAATCGAGTTAGAATTCCGCGAAAGAAAAGTATCTTGCAGTAAGTTCCGTGATCCAAAAATTCTTCGGATCCTGGAAATAACGCTACAAATTGACATTTGTGTAAAATTGTTCAACTCAAGTAGTTATTGTAATAATTAATAGTAATTTCTAATAATTATTATTAGAAGTTATGGTATCTTTTATTTCTACTGCCTTTAGGTAAAATTTCTAAACAAAATGAAGTATCTTTACACAGTATATTCCAAATGTTCCTGGAATAGTTTTTTGAGACATACTAACCATGTCATCTCTTAGTAACAATGAGAACCAAGTCTAAGTACTGATGGTCTTAGGAAGCGACAGTGAATTTTCCTCTCAGTTTCGAATCCGCTGAGGAGAGTAACGGACGCTTTTGGTGCTAGTGCGTTTCGAGACGACCACTGCGTGCGAACGGAAAAGCGCGCGGCCATACAGTTCTACGACGAGGACCGCATCGGAAAAATTCGAGATGAAATGTTCTTTCGATGATAAACGCTATCTCAGTTGTCAGTGTACGAGTGGTTCAAGCAATTCAGGGAGGGATGACAATCGTAAAATGATGACGCAAGTAGCACTCTACATGGGAAGCTATTATACTGCGATTTTTCTAACTCTCCCCCTCCTCAAGCCCCTATGGCCGCGGTGGAATATCACTCGCCATTTCGCGTCTTTATCGCTCGTGCCGCTAGAAGCCGCATGATCGCAAGCACTGCTTGATACGGTCGCGATCATACGAAATCTAGCGGCACGACTGAGAAAGATACGAAATACCGTGATATATTCCATTGCGAAGACGGACCTTGAGGGGCAAAGTTAAATCGCAGTATAGTAGTGGTGCATTCGGAAACTAAGAACATTTCCTATTGAAAAAGAAGACACGTTGACTGTATTGTCTGTCCTTTTTACTTTCCCTTATACGTACGTATACGCGGAGTGATATACGTAGTATAGGGAAAGTTATGTAATGCTGCGCGAAAAAAATGGCCAATTTTCGGCGGAAAAAAAATTAATTTCCGAGCCGTGAAAACGAATAAGTGGAAAAAACCAGTTGCTAAATAAGTAAAAAAAAATCCCCTAACACGTGGTGTAGCTACAAACCCTGTTTTCTGAGTCCTTGATACCGAAAACCTAATTGAAAGGAAAACGTCCGTCTGTCCGTCTGTCTGTCCGTTTGTGAACACTGCTATCGCCTAAACCATACGTACGATTTTATTCCAAAATGGTTATTCCCCGGTCGATCTGATTCTAGTCGAAGCTTTAAGAATTTTGAAAAAGGTTCTTTAAAATTTGGGGGTACTTTATATGAAGCCCCCCGGGGATTTTCAACATTTTCTCAAAAACGGCTCCAAATTTCTTGTATGAATAGAGTAAAATACACTTATTAACATGGCATTGGTTCGATTTTCACGGATAACTCTGAATTTTCGAAAATTTTGAAAGTATGAATTTTTTTCGGCGTCTTTCTCCAGCTACAAAATTGAAGATAGAGATTTTTTCTTCAAATAAAATTTGTTCTGCATATTGAGTTCTTTCATAAAGGTCGTGTAAATGTTTCTCAAAATTTTAGTAGTTTTCGTGCAATATTGCGTGCAATATGTGCAAATTACCAAAACAAGATTTTCGCAAAAACGGCTCCAAATTGTTTCTTTAAACTTTTGGTAGGTGATAAGTGAAAACTTTTGATAGTGGTAAATGTACTCTATCAGATGACATCAAAGCCATATTGCTCTATTGGTTGGTTTTTTCAAAAATTACAAAAATGTAATTTTTTTTACTTGTCTCTTACGTCGTTAATATTTACATTATCGGTGAATTTTTCGCATTATTATATTTACGAGTATATATGCTTTAAATAATGTCAAGTAAAGTTTCTCGAAAACACTAGCGGTTTCTGTGAGAAGTAGCTCAAATTTCGGCATTTTCAGAAATGCTCAAACGCCATTTTCTCATATATGGCTGCAAATTTTTTCTTGAAACTTGTGTAACAGATAGTGATAATTACACTATTTAATATGATGTAAAGTTTATTTTGAGTTTTTTTCAAAAATGATATAAATGTAAATTTTTTGAAAGATCTCTCACATCTTTAATATGCACATTATCCGCAATTTGTAAAGATGATTATATTTGTGAGTGTAAGTGCTTTAAATAACTTCAAATAAAGCATTTTGAAAACTCAAAAATTTTATGTGAAAATGAGCTTCAAATTTCGCAGTTTTAGTAGTGCTAAAACGCCATTTTCTCTTAAACGGCACATAATTTTTAAAAGAAAATTGCCATTTACGGCTAGGTTTTTGTTGTTCTTTAATATTCTAAAATTAATATTTTTGTTCTACCAATAGGAAACGGAAAAATAAAAAAATGTACTTTTGGCGGTGATAGATGGTAGCTGGCAAGAAAGAGTATGTGGCAATTCCGAATAGCTAGAGAAGACCCAAGAAAATAGAAAACTAATACGGGAAAGTCTGTGCCATTCTGTAGCACCACTAGTTCAATATACAATATATTTGTATAGCCTGTTCTGTTCGATTACTAAGAATATTTTCTATTGAAAAAGGACTCATTTATGTGAACTGAATTGTCTGTCCTATATTAAGAAAAATATTGTTGGGAAACGAACACGCTAGTAGTTTCGAATACGCCACAAATCTCAGCCTAAGAAGTATCTTTGTCTCAATTATTCTTACGATCGGGCTCTGTGCATGCACAATGTGTATGAACAGAATAATTTTATAGGCTGAACTGAACTGTAATTGCCAATGAAATTATTCTGTGTATAAATATAAACACCGTGCGTGCACAGATCCCGATTGTAAGCAGCCATATATATGAAATCGGTTGAGCAAGTGAACGATTGCGTTTTGCTTACTCATAACTATGATTACGAATAAGCAATTGTCCTTTATATCTCGCATGAAAGGCAGGATAGAAAAGGACAATGATACAAAAGTGCAGTTGCTTAGAAACACATGAAATAGAAAAGTACAATAGCCTTAGTCATAGTCGTGGGAACGTGTTCAGGCATTTAGACGAGTTGGATATTCTCCGCGCTGTGATCGGATCGTTGGATACTTGATGGAATATCTCCGACCACTAACCATTCACTGTGCGGAGAAAATCGTCGTTATAATATTATATGTAGGTGCATATTATAAAAGTATACATCTACTTATTAGTAATACAGTTGAAGTTATTGAAGTCTCAGTCATTATTAAAAGGGAAATAAAATCGTCATTAATATAAAAAAGAACATTGTAATTAAATATATAGAATAAAACAGTATATAAAACTTTATATTCTATTCAAAAAATTCAAGTTGGAAGAAAAAATGTTTTGTCAATACACAATGTAGTCAGATTACTATTGTCCAGTACACAAGAATCGTCAGCCTTTATTATCATTCATAGTTATGTAATTAATCAATCAATTTAAATGGTTGAATAACCATGATTATTTTCTAGGTAATCACACAGCTAATTTCTAGCTAATCATAAAATGGCCATTTTAATACCCAATTTTAATAGTAATAGTTTAAGATATCTGAAAGGTTGTTTTTGAAAGACCTGTGGACCGACTGGTTTGTAGTTTTTTCTTGTAGAGAAAATGCGTTTCTGCCAAGAGAAGAGAAAGTTGACTGGTACCTACTAGTAAAATAAATATCCGTATATCGAAATAAAAAAAGCTTTGTGACTACATTTTGTGTTATATATTCCCCAAAGTTATTTCGATTATAATTAATATTGCGTGTTATGCCAATGTCTTACATTAAAGTTAGTTGGTTTGTTAAAACTGAAAAGGTTGAAAATTGTAAAAACCGAAAACGTACTTATTTGGAATCATGGAACATTTCAACGGCTGAATTTATTAACATCCTTCTGAAATGCAATATTGCAGTTTATTTATTGATATAATTTATGTAATTTATAAATAATTTAATAACGGTTTTAGAGGGAGTAAAATCAAATGAATAAGCTGTGTTAAGTGGCAATACTTGAGAACAAAATCTTTGCTATCTTGCAAATTAGAATATCGATTGAAAGTCATCATTAAAAAACCCGACCGTTCCTCTGTGTATGAACATGTCAATAACTATTTACCGGTTACCGAACATCGTGAATCATACACAAGAGACATTTATTCAGAGCATACATTCAACACTGAACGAGACACGTTCAGTTTAAGATAAATGCAAATATTAAATGTGTGAGAGGAATAAATTTGTTATTTTTTCTCTTCAATTTTTTTAGGATTTTGGAAACTAAAATGATAATAATATATGTGAGAGCTTTGATCCATTTGGTAGGGATGATTAAAAAGTGCCAAATTCGCACTAAAGGCTTGTTTAAAAAGTGCCAAAAAAGATGCATAATAGAGTTTTCAGAATACAAACTTACAACAAACTTAAAATTCAAATGAAAGTGTTAGATACATTCGGAAACGTTTCTACACACGACAGTTACAAACTAAGGTTGAGTATTATATTTTTTTGTATTCCAGCATTATAAACGACCTTTTCTGTTGCAAGAAATCGTTCATAATCAGGCGTTTTATGGCACAAATGATGACGTATTAGATTTCACGGCTCGAATGATTGCGTCATCACACATTCAGCCATCGCAGCGAGAGAATTAGGGGGAGGTAGAGATAAACAGAACAGTTTTCTCGCACAGATGTCAAATACCCGAGACATTACAGGAAAGTTCTTCGTATTTAAGTTTCATTCTCTTATAAATTTATAATGCTGTAATACAAAAAAATAGCGTATGCAACCCGTTTATAATGTTGCTTTATTGCATTCGTACAAATTTGAAAACTCGTTCCTAACGTCGCTCGTTTTCAAAACATGTACTCATGCAATAAAGCTTAACATTACAAACTAATGGCATAAACTAATATTTCCGGCTAAATGGCATATTCACTCATGCGACGTTCTCTTTGCAGCAATGGCGTGGACGGAACTTCTGTGGGTGACCGCAGCGCTGCTGGCACTGTTGTACTTGTTCCTCACGTCCAACAACCACGTGTTCGTGGAGAAGCGGCTGCCGCACAGGAAGCCCTTCCCGCTGCTGGGCAGCATGGGGCCGCTGGTCTTCAAGAAGAAGAACCTGGCGCTCCTCTCGCAGGACTTCTACCACCAGTTCAAGAGCTTCGGCATGGGAGGCATCTTTGAGTTTCGGAAGCCCGTGCTGGTCATCTGCGAGCCCGAGGTCTTGCGGCAGTTGTGCCTCAGGGAGCACGAGAACTTCGTAGACGACAACGCGGTTGTCACCGGCGACGGAGACGGCCTCTTCAATAAATCCATTCTCGCACATTCCGGTGAGTTTTTCGGCCAAGCAACGAGCGTAGGTTGATCAGCATTAACCCTCGGATGCAACAGTGAATTTACCTACTCCATTACAAAGGTATCATTTACATGTGGTTCCAAGAGATCCAAGTGGCATTCTCATCATTTAGAGAAAACGAGGGAAACGCATTGTGTTTGGTTCAAAGGAACGGGTAATTTCCTAAGGTTTAATCTTTAATGAAATGTTGTCGAAAATGTTGGCATAAATACAAAAACTGTTTTATTGAAATCTTTCTATTTGAAGCAACAAAAATTAGGTTTATGCATCGAAGAAATCACTTGAATCACTTTGGCACAAACAAGTATTGAAATTACATAGAAACAGAAACATTGAAGATCTGAGGAAGTAATGAAACATAATCAACTCAAAATTCGGAGGGCAGCATGTCTTCAGCGTCATGGGCCTCATTGCTTCTTCCTCGTAATATAAAATCGTAAACAACTTGTTATAAATAATATGAAATTATTTGACTTTAACACGTAACACAAACTCCAAACTAACCGTCACCATCATAATAATATTTTGCACATTGATCACTTCAGTTTTTGCTACAACTTAGTGCCATATCATCCCAAGTAGGTTTTTTCATTTGGATCGTATGTCAGGATATATTTTTCAAAGTAAGATCAATTCTAATTTGGGAGATTGAGAAGTTCCTACACACGATTATAGTGTTTGCTCTTGGATCACTGTGACATGAACATTCATTTATAGCTTCTCTCATGTATCCATTCGAAAAGCTCAAAAAAGGGCAAAATGTTACTTGCATCAGTATGGTTCTATTGTCATATGCGTATTTGTTTGCTGGAGTCCTGTAACCTTCCGAGACCGTTCTAAATCACTGTTTGTGAGTTGAACTATATTTACTATTGAAATGTTTTTTAAAAGACGTTTAAGAAGTACAATTTTGCTTCTTTGCTTGACACATTGCTTGAACGACACCCTGAAAATCAAGTAGCATTGTTTGCCACCTAAGGTTTGAGAAGATATTAATATGAAAATGTCAACTACTTTTATAAAATATGATTTTATCTTATTTGCATTTGAGTTTTCTGGTTGGCATCACAATAATCAACACTGGTGTTATAACGTCCAAATTTCAAAATGTATTCTAAGTTTCATAAATTCATCTTATTTGTGTCATTTTTTGGAATGTTCACGTAAATATGTTGCATTTGTAAGGGAGATGGGTAGACAGTCCTCCCTAAAAACCAAATTATTCATTGGCATCGAATTTACTATCATCTTCAAAGCTTAGGAACATAAAAATGTTACGTTACGTGATTTGATAAACAGTGAGAGTTAAATTAAATCGTTGAATAATTAAAAACATGCAAATATGATTAAGATGATCACACCATAAATAAACAAAAACCCGCAAACAAAAACTTATCACCTCTGGGGGAACTACAGAGATTATCCCAATACCAGCTTGACTAATCAGGCGATGCGCATCACGTTGAAGAGTTCAGAAAGGTGCGTCATTTACGACAATGTCAATGACATTCTTCCACAGACATACTTCCTTTGCCGCTGGATGCCAAAGGATGCGGTGTGAACAGTAGAATAATTTAACATCATAATTTAATCATTCAAATTATTACACTATATTTGACAAACTTCAAAATTTGACTTTAATATTGTTTTTACACCCCTATACTATTGGTGTTGATCCTCGAAACTGCGAAAATATGCATGGTTTGGGCTTGAATGAAAGTTTTTAAATGCCAAATACACCAACATTCATATATAAATGCCAAGTACATACAACATTCATTGCTGACGTGTAATAAAGAAGATAGTCATACAAATTTTGACAGGCGAAAATCACTTTTACTTTTTCGCATTTTCTTCGTAAGAAGAGATATTATTGTGCGCCGAAAATAGGGCATTTTTCGACACAAAAACTCTTATTTCCAGGCCCTGGTAACGAAAGGAGTAGATAAATTCTGTTCCTGTATACAGTAAATTACTTCCTCTAACACGTGTTGTAGAGAGAATCCATATTTTGTGGTTCTTGATACCGAAAAATCGATTGACGGCAAAACGTTAGTCAGTGTGTCTGTCTGTGGTCAACGCTAGCGCTTTAAACGTTCAGCCGATTTTCTCCAAAATTGATATTCTCCGATTGGTCTGAACGAACTCGAGGTTTTGAATTTTCAAACGCATACTTTGATTTTTGAAGGGTTCTTCACATTAAGCTTCAAAAACATTTTCAAAATTGCGGAAAATATGAGCAAATTAAAATTTTGTTTAACAATTTTTTTCTAAAATGGCACCAACATTTTTATTTACATTTTCTTCTCGATAATGTGAAAAAATATGGTACTAGTCCCATTTACGGCGAATTATCCGAATTTTCAAAATTGCAGAATGTTAACGTTTTACAACTACAAAATTGAAGATAGACATTTTTTCCTTTGACAAAGTTTGTTGTAAAAAATCAGCTCTTTAAAAACGGTCGTGTTCAATTTTTTGAAAAGACGAGTAGATTTCGATTAATTTTTTGCCTGAAATATATGCAATTTGTAAAAAAAATTGCTCAAAAAACCGCACCAATTTTTTCATTCAATATTCTTCTCTTATCTCCTCTCATCAATGAACGGTAAAAACTAAGATTCTAGTTCCATTTTCGGGGAACTCTCCTATTTTCAAAAATTGGAAGAAATTACGTTTTGGAAATAATGCGTTGAGAGAAATACATTTTGTGTGGGGAGTCGGTCCGAGTGCTACCTACATAGTACTTTTGTAGGGGAGTGATATGACTGATGGCGAGTTCATTAGGGAGACCTGTTTCGAGTCTCGGTGAGGAAAACCAATTCGTTGAAAAAACTTCTACAGGTTTGTGGGGTACTTGTCGTATTAAGCAAAGCTGTTAGAAATAATGCAAAAAGTGTGAGCTGTAGTACGCATTAGTAGTTTTATTTTCAGTACTGCTTCGGGCACTCTACACCTGGATAAAGTGGTAACTCGAGTGGAATTACTCTTGAGTTACCATTTTGTCCAGGTCTAGAGTGTCATTTTCTCCTTTCCTCCTTAGCAAAAACAACGTACGAGATTAGTGCATTGTGGACCAACTCTTAAGTTCACAATACATCTCTGCAAACGAAAAAGGACGGTCTTTTTGGTTACAAATCCTCCTTTTTCTCTTCTTTCAATCTTCTTCGCGAGTAGTAGGAGTACTCTTACAACGTACGCAGAAAGTGCAAACACTAAATGGAACCCGATATCTTCTGACACTTCTGGCACGTAAATAATGTTCAAAGAATGTTGTTCTAAGGAATGGAATTATTCAGGAAGGACAAACCTGCAGTCGGGGGAAGTGAGCACTTTCGGTAAATATTTATTGTATCCAAGTACTCAAGTCCAAGTTCATCAAACGTTTAAAAAATGAATTTACTCAAATTGAATAAATAAGAATTTTTACTGAAAATGTCATTGTTTTACATATATTTGAATGAATTTTAAATTTAACTAACGTCCCAATTTGATTATAATGTCGACTGGGATGCCCTTAAAATTAATATACACAGGAGTCATTGACCAAAGATGTGGACCAAAAACAAATTACAATAAAAATATTAATTAACATGCGATTTAAATGACATCTAATAGAAAGTAAAACTGTGAATTAATGCATTGCGATTCAAGTGATTAAAACATTAAAAATGTTGCCAAATCTACTTAGTAGAAATGCGAAAATACATATTCAACAAAGATCCATGATTGATTAAAATCTTTTCAAATGCTGAAAGATTTGAGAACGTTTCCTTATAGAGCAACATTTAAACTACTCGTATTCTCGAATTAATGTTAGCCTAAGATCATATAGAGGAACTTGGAACTAAATAAAAATTTATGAGTGAGTGAAATACGTCAACTGAAATGTTCCGAAACTTTTCTTTTTGAGAAGTAAAATTTTCAAGATTATTGTGTTGTGTTATTATAAATTAATTCACAACTACTATTTTTCTTATGGAGTTTGTGGAAATTAAGTTTGAATTTTGAAACATCATGTTAACACGAATTGATTATATTAGATTGAAATTTGTTTTTAAGGAAAAAACCCTTTTTTCTTTATAGTTCTTGAAATTGTATGTTTCCCGAAGACATCTTAAAATATATTCTCCCTAATACTCCCAAAACGTCGAAACAAAACAACAAATTTCTCGAAGAGATTTGTTTTGAGGAACAAAGTTGTAGGAGTGAAAGTGCGCAGGATGGAATTTATCATCAGAATACCGTGAAACAAGGAAAACCGTGGGCCAGGTTTTCTGTGTTCATCGAAACGTGGCGAGTTCCGGGACAATGATATTGATAAAGTGTCATCTCTCTTTGCTTTGCAACTTGGTTTTGAGCCCCTCCCCCCCAGTTAAGATACAGTTAAGTTTTTTACTAATTTTCTATAGTAACGAAAGCCATTCACGGTTGCGTGTGAATACTTACTAATAAATACATGGCGACATTACACCTACACTGTTCTACTACATACACTAGGAAAAATTCTAGTTTCCACATTGCATTAATTGTAAAAAATATTATTTCTTTATATTTTTTGTGTAATTGTAAGAAAGTATTACGGGGTGCTTCTAGTGACCAATGAGTAATTAAACTTATCGCAATGTAGAGAGTTTACAATTTTAGAATACAAGCATCTTAAGAGAAATAGTCCAATATTACTTGTGTGTTTGACATGTATTAAAATAATTTTTACTACACGTGCGAACATTGTACTTTTTAAATCATTATTTTAAAATATCCTATTATTTAAGTCATGATTATAGCTTCACACTGGAACCCACCTTCCAACGTTTCTGGCAACTTAGGGTAGCTCCAAAGTGTAATAAGAATTTGATTGAAAACTGGATCTCATTGAAATTGAAAAGTCTTGTTTTAAGAATGTTTCGGATCACGAGATTTGGTCACAGTTCAATTTAACATACTAACACATTTCAGTTTGCCAATGTTTCCGAATATTTTAATTCCATCTTTCCATTCCTACGAGTATTTCTTTGGGGATATAGTCTTTCCGTAATACTTTACACTTCCAAGACGGACACGTAACAGAAACACGTAAAAAGCTTTAGTTTCCTTACAAAATACTACATGTCGGAATTTCCTGCGTTTCAGGCTCTCTGAAAAAGTTACTAAAAAATTCCGTGTATGTATAGAAATCTAGAGAAAATCGCTTACAGAGCTTGACATGAATGATCATGTTTGGATGGACTCTTTCTTGTTATGATATCAGATGGACCAAGGGGTGTGGGTTGTTATTTTATTTGCAATAGTATAATAGTACATTATGAAACGATGATGTAATGATGGGTATTGTTAAGGCGGCGATATAGCTCCTTTTTCAGATTTGGGTTATTGTTCAATTTTTTGGGAGAGCGGTCATAAGTTTTGGTTGGTTACGGCGAGACGAAATGCTCGTTCGATCTCTGAGTCTCACACGAAAAGCAATGACTTCTTTTAATCTGTATTACACAAATTTGCTCATGCATATGCACCGTGTCCCGCGAAAAGATGATTTCTCTTTTAAAGGTTTTCTAAAAGGCGACAGGTATGCCAACCTTGCTAAGTTAAACTGTTCTCATGGAACGTTAGTGCGAGCGCACTGAAGCTCGTTCACTGGGCGGAGCGACTACTTTGAAACACCTGTTTCGCTGTTTGAATTTGTGTGAATTGAATGCTGTCATTGGTTAAAACGGAGCTCGAGTGTATCTTTAATAATTTCCTCTGCCCCAGACTGCCTGGGACGGAACCCCAGCAAGTGCTGCCCCCCTGTCGAAGACAGATGAAACTATTACGAGACTCTAGGACGAATGCAATTTCGACAGAAAACAAAGGAATTTTATATACCCGCTCTTTTAGTGCCTAGCGCGCGGTTTTGGAGGGAATTTTTTATAAGTCCGACGCGGTACGTTCAAAATGCAAATTCTGAGCTAGCAATAAAGGGCCAAAGATGGTTATTAAAAACCAATCTCCCGCCACGGCACCAAATATGAAATGTATGTGCCAACAGGTATTAATACACAAGTGTGATATTACGATATGAGCGAGGATCGAACGAGTATCGTAAACTTCACACGAGTGTATTAATACCCATTACATCGAGTTTCATTTCAGAGAAATAGTACCATACGGTACTATTTCTACGACTTAAGGTAACTTTTATAAGTTAAACTTTTACATTGAATCGTTGTGACAATTGACACGCAGGATTCAGTCAAGGCCACCGAGCGGGCACCTCCCTACCCACCGCAGGTGACTTTGTTTTACCAGAACGCCTGCGAGGGAGTACAGAAGTTGTGGCAATAATTCCGACGTAACCATTCTTGCTTTTTCTCATATTTCTGGAGGTGTCAAGTCAACCTTTGATTCACTAGACATTTTAAACTAGATTTTGTTTGAAGGAGAATTACACGGCAGCAACATATAACCCAAAATGACTTGCGTTCAGATCATAACCTTGGACAAATATTCGCTCCAATAACTACCACTGCGCTAGTCAAATAGAATAAAAGTGAAATTACGATTCAATTTATTTTAAATAATATTTTACGTTAAAAATTACTACTAATAAAATGAATGGAAACTGAGAAACATAACATATTAAATACAATTTTAATGCACACAATCGAACGAAACACTTACTCTAAAGATTCTCAGTGATTAATGAAGTTCAATAATTGGTTTGTGAAATTCTCTCTGATTGGTAAAGAACCTGTATCATAATAAAAACTGTAATGTAATGAGTATCATTATGCAACGGGTTACAGACATCAAATGGCAGAATTATACAATGGGAGTAGAAAAATTCAAATATGTAGTTTATTTACCGATGCAAATATGTTTCCTATTGTTCGGATGTGAAAAATATCTATTTTTCAAATGTCGCTAGTCACGATTCGTTGGGTCCTTTATTCACCACTCCACTACTTTTAGTATAGGAATTCTGGAGCACCAGAAAACACGCACAGATTAGACTTTTTTAAAATTTATATCTGCCTGCTCGGCATTTCTGCCTTTCAGAGGTGTTCAGATACATAAATCTTACACATTAACTTTTAGGGATGGACATCCGCATGCGTTACCTCCTTTCTCAGGGGTTTGATAATCCAATTTATTAGACAGAGAATTGAAACTGCGGAGGTCAGTTTTTGGAGTTATTTGTGATTAACTTTTAAGGGGTGTTAGTGGGTGGGATTTTAAAGTAGCTTAGGGGAAATAGGTAAATGGTTTAAGGTGGTCGAAGGGGAATCGTGACCTTATTCTGTTCGGTGAATTATATGTTTTACCAAGTTGAAATATTGTTGTACTACGCTATTGGGGGAGGGATGAGAAGAATTTATGGGTGGTAAGATTTACATTGTCGTTAATGGACAAAGATTAGACTTCTCTCTTATACTTTACACACAGCTTTCACTACTTTTGATGAAAAAAAAAAACGATTGAATAAACCGACTCCCTCGGTGATGCCGGTGTACAGGAGCGTCGGTCAGCAAAAACATGCTCGTGTTGCCTCCCTATGACCACGGTGTAAGATATATAGGTGTTTTAACTAACCTCCTTTGGGGCAAATTTTCTGAAGCCAGTTTGAGGCTAGTTCCTCACTTGTCCGTACGGTGCGCATGATCGGTTTGGGTCACAGTGTAAGATATATATCTTGAGATGACATCTTAAAACTGTGGATATTACACTGTTTTATAAAACATTTCCTACCCATTTTCGTAACTGTTCGCTCTAGACTACCAATTCCACCGCAAAACGACAAATCACTGATTTGAAATTAGAAATCAGCTGGCCACAAAGCTGTCGAATGGATCACGATCAATCACGACGTACCCAAATGAGACCCAAAGATCGCTTATATACCAGAACTGTTAGAATTAGGGCCGAATTCATAGTCGATGCTTAAGGGATAAGGAAATGCGGAAGTAATAAGAAGTTCCTCAAAATGAGAGGCCACTTAAGAAGGCTTGTAGACGCCTCTTGTGGAAGCAGAAATGCGTGTTGCACAGGGCACAGGGCACAGAGTATCGAAAATGTTGCAACATTGCACTTCCGTCAGCTGAACCAGTGTTTAACCGTGGTTTCCTTTTGGTTCCGATCGTTTCGTTAGTCGTTGACTGTAATCTGGACTGTAACCGAATATTTTTTTTGTGACTTATGTGTTTTGTTCCGTGAGCTCTGCATTCAGTTGAGATCATTGTTTTTGTTACCGAATTTACATTTTACCGAAGTTTATATAGTGATTTATTGAAGAATTGAAATTTAATGTGGTTCAGAATCTCTCGATATGATGGAAACTATAAAATTCTTGATATTTCGTGCCAACGTTTCTAAAACTTCAGAAATGATTCGGCACACTGTAGCTTGACTCACTCTATAAAGATCTGCGCACAGAATCTAGAAAAAAAAAATTTAATTTATATACATTTGTCATATATGCAATTATCTGGAAGATATAAAGAAATCAAATATCTTGTGCAATCTCATAGAACGAACCTGAAATGATGATGCGTAAAATCGTAATGCAATTAACATCTTCATAAGAGGAGGGATTGGTAAGCCTCTCTTTGTAACATTTCTTTCGTCGATGAGAGGAATAAGCCTATTTACAACAGTGCTTTTATGAAAACGAAACCGTCTTCGAAATTGATCTTCGTTGTAAATTTCGAACGGTTTATCCGCGTCTCTGCCTCTTCCTTACGCGGACAATATAACTCAAAGTACTCGTCGACAATGAAATCGTCTTTTGCCATGCCGCGTAAACACATGTGTTCCAAGACTTCACTAAACCAAAGCTGGTTAACCCTCTGGCGAATGAGGAATACTTAAGTCTGCTGAAGACCTCGCTTATATGAATGAGTAGTCACTCATTCGTCACTGGGTTATATGTTGCTGCCGTGTAATTCTCCTTCAAACAAAATAAGGACTGTATATGAATCGGGAATCTCTTACTTAAGGAACGCTCATTATAAGAAACGACTATGAATTCGGCCCTTAGCCTCGCATAAGCTTCAGTTTTAGACTGGGAGTGAACACGCCTACACATCTTACACCATGCCTGTGACGCAGGCAGAATCGATTCCCGAGCGAGGAGGAAAACGCGAACCGGCGCCGCAGTCGACTCCGCGGACGCCGCCGCCGCTTTCTACGGCGTCTGGGGCGCCGGCCCTCCTCTTCCGCCTGACCCCTGCCCCCCCCGCTTGCTCTTGCTCTTGCTCCACCCTGCTCCCTAATCCGGAGCAGTTTCTCCGCCGGAAACCGCCACAACATCGAGTCACGGCGCGCCGTTCGAACCACCGCGCCGCGATTGATATCGCACACCACGTCAGCGGCTGAGAGTATCGACGCTGAGGAGAGGAGTTTTTGCACCCTCGAACGTGAAGCACTATCGATCGTCTGCTCATGCGCAGTTCAAGTTCCGCATCAGTTTAGTACATCTGCTCATGCGCAAAAGATCGATAGTGGTCAACGTTTGAGGTGGCAAAACTCCCTATTTTTTAGATTTTGCTGCAGGTTTATGTCGCTTTTTGCCATTTGTAACGTTCCGCTTCTGCCACCAATTTTCTTTGGTTGCATCTGCTGCTAGTACTTATTTTATATGTACTAACACTTCAATTCTTAAATTTATATTTTATTTCAAAGTTTGGCAGTCTTGCAAAATATTATGTTATTACAATTTTTTCGTTAGAGGAACATCAGTATGTTCAATTGTCTCTGTGTTCATATTCAATATATCCGTTGCTAACATAATTTTTTAAACAAGTCCATCATCCGTTACTTGTTTACAAAAATGTAAATAAACATATGAGAACTATACGAAACGTTACACGTTACAATTGTAATAGGTGGCCTATTTTTTATTTTATTTTATTTTTTGTGTGTTTCGAAGTTTCGGTTTTCACATGTTCCATTAGCAAGATCCTTCGCACGTGTTTGCAGGATGTTCCTAATAAATTTTCTTCTCTAACTTCGCTTGAGAACATTTGGTTAAGGAGTGAACTTTTTAGCATTCTGCATCTAGCTCATTTCCTTTTGTTGTTTAGGTTCAGATTTTTTGGTAAATCTTTGTTATAACGTTAATTGATATTTATATTACGCGGTCAAAAAACCATTAATTTTTATAATTTATTTGAAAATTTCAATAGAGCTCGTAGGATTAAACGTCTATTAATGTAGCCTCAATATTTTTTTTTAGAAAATTATGAGTTTAACCCTCGGATGCAAACATGGGGTCAATCTGACCCCAGCATGTGTTTTACTGATTGTGTCTTTTACAATTTTTTTCTCCGAGATCTGAGTGTTCGTGGCATCTTTTATTACAGTCTTCATTATTGTAAAAATAATACATTTTACTTTTAACAATTTTTAAATGCTGATTTGAAGTTTTTTTTACAAAAAGAAGGTGGATAGAATCGTGGGGACACTCTTACCTTATCCACCTATTTAATCCATTACGGATATGTAATTATTTTTGTAGTTTGTATTTCTTCCCTTTTGTTAGGGTGTATATTTGTTTATTTTGTTTATTTTGTCAAAAAACAGTAAAAAAAATGTATATGACGTGTGGGGAAAGAGATTATCTCCGCTCATTTTCTTGAAGCCCAGAATAAAAAAAACGCAACATTTGAAAAACTAAAAACAAGAATTTTGAAAAATGTTTGTCCTCGAGTTATAGAAAATCAATTTCAACGGTAAATGAACTGCTGATTTTATTTTTATACATTGCTAACAAAATAGTTCTATCCTACCACTACTAGCAAAAGGAGAGCTCAACTAGACGTGCGCATAGTGAAGCTACATTTACGTCCAGAAGCAAAACAAGGGGCCATCTCAGCATTTGCTCAATGGATCAGGGAAACTCGACAAAAACCTAATTGAGATGGGGATCAAGAAGGGTGGAATGTGGTATCACTGTAAAACGATTTGGATATCACGATTTTTGTTTAGTATGAGTCCAGTATTGTTTGAATATGTACGCTTAGCCTTAGTGGCGGTAGAGTTTGATTCTTTCACATCGCATTGCTTGGTTGATTTGTTACTCTAACCCAATGTCAACAATGGCGTGGAAACCGCTTAGCGAACAGGAAATAGAAAATGTTTTGATGAATACGCCTCTATTGCAAACGGAAGTGAAGTATCAGACAGTGACGCAGATAATCTCTATGACCCTCGTGATGGCGCAAGATTTTCCGAATTGCCTGAAAGTTCTAGTGAGGAAACTGAGGAAAAGATAACTGATTGTGATGAAGGAAGGAATCGCATAACATCAGAACTAATAGATGAGAGTGGTCGTTTGTAGTCTCTCCGTCCTCCTCCCCTCGTCAAAAGCGCGGACACAATATCTTGCATAAGTCAAGTGGACCAGCTCGTCGCATTATGACAGTGGCCCCAAGAAATGCTTTGGAATAATTTGCAAACCTACTTACATTTACACAACTATAATAGAACAAATATTTTGAATGTTTTACGCTAATACAATAATTTTCTACTAAATTTGTTGACTACCCAACCAACATCAAACTGATGATAGTGCTTTCCTAATTGGGGATACTTTTTTAATTTCTGAAAAAAGTATTTTTTAAAAGTCAGTAAATATCAATAAAATTAAAAGTCAATAAATAAAATAAAAGGATGATTTCCTATTGTGAAAACCATGAATGATTAAATTACAGAACAAGATTCTTTTGTTAATATTATTTATTTCCTGTTCAATTATATACAAATTTTTCAGGCTGATTGAAAACATTACAATATCATAACATTTTTGGGAGATGCCATCAATTTAAATCATAATTACTGCTAATTATGATTATGTTTCAATAAAACATGAAATAAAAACTTGTTTTTTAATTCGAATTTAATAATTTGTATTAATATAAATGTTGAGTTTTAGGAGAAAAAAATTTTTTAGAAAAGATTTAGAAATTTATTTACGGAGGGTGAAATATATTCTTTGGGGAAGCGGGAACGAATACGTTTTAAGTTATAATTTTGCCCTGAACTGAAATGTTGATGAGCAGGAAATTTTGGTAAAGAGTTCAAGAAGTTTGAAGATTGAGTAATTATAAATGTCTTAATTGAATCTATTTGTAATTCTTTATGTATCTGCTTGTTGGAGATGAACCATTCAGCTTTTAGAATTCTCCTTAAAAATTTGTTTTGAATGGTTTGTATTTTCTTGTTTGACGCAGATGCATTATACCAAATTGGGCATGCATATGTAAGTGAAGGTCTTATTATTGTTTTAAATATTGAAATACCACACTCAATTTGTAATTTTGAAAATTTATTAGTTAACAGGTATAATTTTGATATTTTTTGGTACGTTTTATTCGCAATATTTTGAATGTGAGATTTCCAGGTTAAACGACGGTCGAAATGTAGTCCTAAATATTTAATTGGAATGTGATTTTCTATCCAAGGTATATTATATTATTTATTTTGAGACATTGGGGATTGGTAGGTCTGCAAAGTGTGAAAATTTTTGTTTGTGTTTTAAATGTGTTTATTATTATTCTCCATTGTTGGGTCCATTTAATATACATATTTAAAGAATTTTGTAGCGAGTTTCGAGCAGTTTGTATATTTTATGAAATGAAAAAGGACAGTATCATCGGCATACAGTGCTATGGTGGTAAAAGGAAGGTGTGGAATATCTGACATGTATATGTTGAAAAGTAAAGGTGAAAGTGTGGAACCTTGAGGAATTCCTGAGAAGATATGACGAGAAGTAGAATAAGAAGTATTAATTTTCACACAAAATTTACGATTATGTAGATAGTTTTTTATTATTTCGAATAAATATACAGGAATTCCTATTGAATGTAATTTAAAAAGTAATCCAGAATGCCAAACTTTATCAAATGCTTGGGCAATATCGAGGAAAATCCCAATTATATGTTCCTTTTTATAAAAGTTCTGAGCTATTAATTCAGAAACGCGTAGTAATTGGTGAGATGTCGAATAATTAATTCGAAAACCAAATTGGTAATTTGGAATTGCTTATGTCGAGGAAATATAGGATAATAATGTAGAATGTAGTAGTTTTTCAAAAATTTTAGACAATGAAGATAAGAGACTAATAGGTCTGTAGTTTAAGGGGAGGTGGGGATCCTTGCCTGGTTGATATACGGGGATAACGTAAGCTAATTTCCATGATTGTGGGAAATAAGAAATACGAAGCATTGAATTGAATATATTTGTTAATTTCGATAAAATATCTAAATTAAGTTCTTTTATCATTTTGTTTCAAATAGAATAATATCCTGAAGTTTTGTGAATATTTAACTTTTGTGTTATTTTTTGAACTTCTACAGGAGAAATAAACTTAATTATTGAAGGAACTAAATAATTTGGAGAAGAGATGTAAGACTCAATTTCCCTATTAAAAGTTTGATTTTTTATAGGGTTTGGTGTAAAAGACTTTTCTAGTTGATCTGCGATTAAATTTGATTTTTGAAAATCGGTGTAGGCAGATGTAGAACCGTTGTTTAATATTGGAATAGGGGAAAAGATTTTGTTAATTTTTTAATTGTTGACCATTGTGGTCTGCTATTGGGATGTATTTGTGTGATATAATTTTGAAATTTGTCTAATTCATAATGGTCTATACGTAATTTGATAATGCGTGATAACTTGTTGATTTTTCTTTTAATGTTAGGGCGACGTGTTTGTTGCCAGAATCGTCTTGGGTTATGTTCGGATTTAATAAGATTTAATATATTTATAGGGAGAGATCGAGTATGAATGTACGGTTTAATGTGTGTACTGGAATATTTATATGCATCTAGAAGTGTTTTAGTGAATCTTTCTATGTCAATTTTTTTGTGTACTATCTAAGTTGTTTGTGAAGTTAAAATTTGAATTTATATATGAACAATATGTACTCCAATTTATTCGAATGTTATGAAGGAGATAGTTAATTTTTAAAAGTGAGAATAAGATTCTGAAAAGAAACACATAATTTTAATTTTTAAGGCTGGGGGTCTATCTGACCTCACCTTTGTAATGGTGTAGGTAAATTCACGATTGCATCCGGGGGTTAAAAATAGTGATATGATGAAGTCCCTAGTAGTACGGTACTGGTAGTAGTCCCATGATCTCCTGTTACTGTTTTAATAATTTTTGCCCAACACTTCCTCTTACCAATCAATAAGTGTGTTAAGAGAGCTTTAAGACCATCTATATCAGGCATGTCACTGCATCCAGAGCAAGTGACACGTAGTTTAAAGGCAAGGCTCGTACACATTCTGGAGTGGCGACGCATCACTGAATACTTGAGACATGAAAGTCTTTTGGAGAAGTCTTTCAGGAATTCAGCTGACAGTTACTGCTCTAAAAGGGATATTAATTCGCATTTCCTTTGATCAAGCACATCGAACACAAACTTTCGGACATCATCCGCCTAATGTTGGCATTCATCACGGGGCGGTGTCTCAAGGAAGGGGATTGTCAGAGAGTAAGGCGTCTCCTATATGTTCGTGAGAAGTTCTTGGCCAGAATGTGCGTTGAAATTTACGCGTTACACACACTCACTGTTGTCTTATCTTTCTGTATCACTGTTGCATGCTAGTCCTTATCACAGTAGCCTCCGTTTTCAAGCTTAGCTACTTTAAATTGGCTAATGTGCACGAAGTGTGCTTCGAAGATATTCCTACTTCAAACTTTATCCACCCATTTTGGGTAATGAGAACTCGAAGATCAAGAGTTACGACTGTGATTGAATTTTCGATTTTAGTTACAGAGCTAGGTCGAAGCCGGAGCCTGTCAAAATGACAGCTCCAGGAACTAGTTGTTACGACCACTTTCGATGGTTCTGCTGATTATATCACTTTGATTGCTGCTTTTTTGGCATTTGTCTTTGTATTTAGTCATTAGAAGTCCCGTAAAAGGCAATTGGCCTCGGCGCTGTTAGATCCCGGGGTTCCTAGTCGGTCGCTCAACCAGGAGCCTGCGATGTCTCGAATTTGCTTAACGTTCGTGACTTCATTTAGTTAACGAATTCCACTAGTGACGCCGGTTTCACGGTCGTGGCCTTTCATTAGAACCACCCCAGCATTAGCCTCGGTGACCGAGGGAAACCACCAAAACCCCGCTCAGAATGGCCGGCACGGGGATTGAATCCGGACCTCCCGAATGCGAAGTAAGCGCGTTACACTCTGAGAAACTTCGCTCGGTAGGTTAGGTGGTATCATGTAGGAAATATAGAGACATAATACCTCTCCATACTGACATAATACCTCTCCAATCTACACATCTTGCCTCTCCCCAACCTTTGAAACTTCCCACCAGCTGTATTATCATTGGAAGCATTAGATGCAATAATAGCTTAAATTGTTTTACGCTGATATTTTTGAATATTCCGGGTTTTCCCTCTGCTCGGAGATATCAATTTTATTTATCTACGTTGTATTTAGAGGGTAGGATTGTTGTTTATGTAGCATCTGATATTACGCTGTTCTTGCATATAAGCTCGCACGCGAGCATGCGTGTGTAGCGCTGTGTCGGTGCTGTGTAGATGAGGAGAAAAAGTCGATGTCTCGTGTTATTAGTTTTTCGAGACCTTTCTCAGATAAGTCGACTGCTGATTTTGATTACCTGAATGAAAGTTAATGGTCTTCAGAATGTGAAAAAGTTAAAAAAATAAAATCTATTCATGGAAACTACAACAACGTTATCGTTTGGGAAGATATATTTCCTCACTTTCGTATTCTAAGTAATATCCAAAAGATTCTTCATTGAAAAATAATTTTATTATATCCTGGCAGCCACGTTTCTATGTGTCATGCATCCTCACTATTTTTCCATTAATAGTTAGCCTTTAGTGCTTGTGAGATCGAATCATCTTTACTATTCAGTACTTTTCCATTAATTAAATAAACAGCACTTGTGTAGTAATCGGTACATCGTAAACACACACTCGATTACTTCCATGGCTGTGAATAGGAAATTTTATTACGTGTGACCCAACACGGAAGTTGAAAGGGTTCGTTTCAAGAGTAAAATAAACATCGGATTTATGTTTCCTCTTTTACATACAGTTACTATTTGGTGGGGTACTTTAAATGTTCTTCCTCATTGCTACTGTTGAAAGTAGTGAAATATTGTTGTCAGGAAAAGAAAGCTTCATACTTTTATCATCATTCCGTAACAACCATCCGTACTATTTCGAGAAATAATATACCTGTCCTATACAAAATGAACCACATTTGTGTAAGGATTTGACCAAAAATATTCTACACGAAAAATTTACGATCACGGAGTATAGTTCAAAATCCATATGCTTAAGATACCTAAACAACACGTTTTTTATTCGTATGGTATCAAATACTCCACAATTAATTTTGAACATTTTTGGTTTATAATTTTGTGCATTTAAACATTAATTTTAACAATTCAATTGAAAAATAAATTAATTAAATTTGTTTCAAAATTTTCTCATTTAATATGTGGAACAAACGGAAGAATGTGTTAACTAATGAATGAATTAAATGAAATTAGACATTGATCATTATAAAATGTAAATGCTGTTAACATCAGCATGAAAATTCTCAATAAACTTTTCTAATAAAATTGAAGTGCCT
Organism: Acheta domesticus; assembly: GCA_031308135.1. Lineage (NCBI taxonomy): Eukaryota > Metazoa > Arthropoda > Insecta > Orthoptera > Gryllidae > Acheta > Acheta domesticus. The sequence goes on from JAHLJT010009419.1 coordinate 173,319,179, forward strand.
GCATGTCATTTCAAAATAAGTGTCATATGTTTATTTACATGACATAAAAACCTATTCAACTAATATTACAATTTCTGTCTTTCTGCACTAATCTTGAGAGCATCTAAATAAATATTGATGGAGATTTCACTAAAGAGTATATTGTCCGGCATAATTTTGGCATTTTTTCAAATAATGTTTTTCTATTATATTAAGACGCACTGATAATTTCAATTTCTCGCAACCGCTGCCGCGATAGAGAGGATGTTAAATAATGCTTCGCGAAAAACGGCAAATTGTCGGCTGAAAATCTCTCATTACAGGGCCAAGGCAATGAGAAAGTGGATAAATCCAGATTCTAAATTTAGGAAAAAATCCTTTAACACGTGGTGTTGCCAGAATACATGTTTTGTGTGTCCTTGATACCAAAAATCGATTGATGGCTATATTCTGTCTGAACAACGCTAGAGACTGAACCGTTCAGCCTAATTTATCCAAAACAGATATTCCTCAATTGATCTTGCTGATGCCGTGGCCCCTTGAATTTTAAATCTCTATTTAATTTTGGGGGTAATTTACATGAAGCCTCTGGGACATATTCAGAATTATCAAAGAAATAGCCCCAATGTTTTTGATTAAACTTTGTTATTGGATAGCGTGAAGGACGTTTAAGAGAACGGCGCAGATTTAACCTTCTTTGAAATCCGTGATTTTTCGAAAATTGAAAAAAATTCAAAATGTATTCGGCATCTTCCTACTTAATTGTAGTTTTCTACTTATTTCTGAAACAAATCAGTAATACTCGAATGTTATAAAGATTAATTTAAAAGATGAAAATATTGCAGTTGAATGCTATACTTACCTGTAATATAAATACGATATTAGGGAATTCTCGAACATCCTTACTTACACTTCATATCACATGAAGAATTCTTTACAGATCGATCAAAAATATATATTTTGCTGACAAACATGAAAGAGCCCTTTCGCTATTTCAATACCAGACTTGCGTGAATTGTTTTATTCATTTTGTTCGAAGGACATGTTTTTCTCCCTCGGGTCTCCATTAATAGTTAACCGTTACCTCCCCTGGGAAAATATTCCTGCTGAAGGAATGCTGTTAAGTGGTTTCGACTCCGGGTGGCTATGACGTCTGTGAATTTAAAATAACTCCATTGTTCGCGTAAGTACATAACTAGTACGCGTCTGCTTTGCGAAAGATCACTGAAGTCAGTGCCTTTAATGGATACCAGCTTATGTTCGTACATCCTGTTGTTAATTTTTTCTCTCTACATTTTTACATATACATCTCTTGAAAAACGAATGATACTGTCAATTCCTTGACATTACCACAGCTTATTTTGAAAACAGTTTTTTTAACACAAGAGATACATTTCAACTCTGCCTTTTGTCACAATAAACTTTTACTTTCTACTAACAATATACGTTTACTTTCTCGCTACTGCTTACGCAGTGTAGAGAAAGAATTGCAATGTGCGAAAAAAAACGGCAAATTATCGACATAAAAACTCTTATTGCCGGGCCCTGGTAACGAAAAACTGGATAAATCTTGTCCTTGTATTTAATAAATTACTTCTTCTAACACGTTGTATAGTTAGAATCCATGTTTTGCCCATCCGTGATACCGAAAACTCGATTGACGGCAAAACGTCCGTCCGTCCGTCCGTCCGTCCGTCCGTCCGTCCGTCCGTCCGTCCGTCCGTCCGTCCGTCCGTCCGTCCGTCCATCCGTCCGTCTATCCATCCGTCTATCCATCCGTCTATCCATTCGTCTATCCATCCGTCTATCCATCCGTCTATCCATCCGTCTGTCTCTCCATCTGTCCGACAGTCCATTTGTGCATCCGTCTGTCGTCAACGCTAGCACTTAAATCGTTCAGAGGATTTTCTCCAAAATAGATATTCTTCAATCAATCAGGCCGATGACGCTGCGCCTTGAATTTGAAAATATTTTAATTTTGGGGGGGACTTTACATGAATCCCGTGAAACATTTTCATTTTTTTTTTTAAAGTTGCACCAAATTTTTTTGCTAAATTTTGTTGCCACGTAGCGTAGAGGTCGCTTGAATGTATGTCTTATTTTCCATGAAATGCCTTATGTTTCACAAAAAGTTAAAGTTTTCGCGATCTTTTGCATGAAATACAGGCAATTCTTATTTTTTAACATTTTTTCTGAAAAAAATGCATTAAATTGTTTGATTAAATTTTGGCTTGGACAGTGTAAAGAACGCTGAAGAGATAGTGCTTGTCTCATTTTCGTTGAAATCCCTGATTTTTTAAAAATTGCGGAAACTCAAATTTTTTCTGAGTCTTCCTACAGTTATATTATTTTCTGGTCATGTTTTTCATGTGTTTATCAAAAGAAGATATTCAAATAATCATTTTATATTTTAAAAAATATTAGTATTTGTGCGTCAAACAAACAATTTTTAAACTTTAAACAATTATTTGCTCAAAAACGGCTCCAAATTTTTTATTTAATTTTTTCATACACTATGTAGCAAAAAACAGAAAAGAAAGTGGTGCTGGTTCCATTTCCGGTATTTCCAAAAGTGGTGCTGGTTAAAACTCTATTTTTGATAGTTGGAAAAACATTTGATATGATACATTCGAATTTCCCCCGTTTTGGTTTGAAGCGAGAAAGAATGTGTTGAAGTTGCACCTCTAGTTTGTAATATGAGCGTATGTACTCTAACTGGATTTTAAACTTTATTTATATATTAAAATAGTACACTCGTAAGGTTTGAGTTCGTGCGTATTCATGATAGATATATATCATTTCATTATCAGGCCAGTTCTCTGTTAACAACACTTAACTTCAATTATAGAGGATTCATTAGTGACGTGAGGAACATTCTGTAAGAACCAGTTCCGCATTTTTTAGTCTTCGTCAAATTATTAAATGGCAGGGAATTTTCCTAAATGCGGCAAATTACTGTAATATCAGAGCCGCAAACAGCTGCACAACGATGGACTTTCTCTGAATTCAGACTCAGGAAGTCACAGATGTATCTCACGTGAGGATTTTGCAGGACTAGTTCGAAGAGGTGGTGATTTAGAGTTTGTAGTTTCTCGTGTATGCTCTGAATATTACAGTATCTTGGACACCACAGTTATTACAGAAACTCAATGTAATGTCATTTTTAAATAAAACTTCCTATTCGACTGAGATATTTCAGTGTGCCTGTTGACGTTGCAGCCGGGAGGGGCAGGTAGCGCTTCGGACCGGGAGGTTCGACTGTGGCAGAAATTCGATCTTTGCTAAATATTTAGATCACATTTAACTATCGCCTGGAGGAGAATCTTAGCGGTGAGAGGGAGTGCATCAACCGATGTCACTGTAGTGCCTCTGACCGGGAGGACCTAGGTTCGAGTTCCGACAGTGTCAGGATTTTCGACACTGCCTTGTCGGCTAGATCGAATTCAGTCTCTAGAGGAGAATTCTAGCTCTATTCGGTAGTTTTCCGTGTTTTCTCCGACCAATACCAGGCGAATGCAGGAGCAGTACCCTAACAAATGGGCCACGGACCACGCGCGATCTTTCCTTGCTCTTCCTTGTCCTATCCTCATCCCTTACACACACTCATACACACACACACACAAACATGCACTACACTACCACGCATGCCGAAAGGTCGATCGGGGGCTTAGAGCTTGTTCTGGCTGGGACGGTGCCCCGCTGGTGGAAGATACCTGGTTGAAGGAAACCCACTAGTCGACGGTAGGCTGCCGTCGAATCTCGCCATCGAGCGGGGCAAGATCACCGCCACCTCCCTATAAAAACATGCACTACACTTTCGGAACTTTTGACCTCGGTAGTTGACTCGCTCGGAATCAGTAACAATCATCTAGCGACGAGCAGCCCTAATCAACCATTTTCCGCTCTCTCTCATTGTCAGACCATCGCCGGAACTGAGCCATCGCCGGAATTTTCCTTACTCATCTTTCATCTCCCCTTACCACATACTTTTCCACTTACTTGCACTTCACCACACAAGTCGGGAGACCAGTTCGATACTTGTCATGGGGGAGAAGAAATGTGTAGGGGAATTTCCCCCAAGTCGAAGTGTAGGTCGTCGCCCAATGTCAATTTCCAGCGTAAGAGGAAACCCGTATAGCGTGGGGCTAAAATTGTAAAAGAATATAACAAACTATTATCGACAGACACAAAGGTGAAAATAAAAATTAAAAGATTTCTCGGATCCCGAAGATTTCAACCAATATATTTCTTATTGGTGGGCACTTATTTCTGTTATTTTGTAATTTCACTGGAAGAACAAGTCTTGTAGAAAGTTTTGTGACGAATTTGGCAAAACTCACGAAGAAACACGTACTACAATTTTAAGCATTTTGCTATGACGTTCGAAACTCTTAAAAGGGTGCTCAAAGAAGATTCGCCCCAGTTGCCTTTTGTAAGAACTCGTAAAGCATTACACATGTCTTTTGCTTCCACATGTCTCCTCTCTATCCACAATCAAAAATATATTTCCATTTATTTTTACTTTCTCGCCTTCCGAATACTTCTTGTGAAGAGAAAGTTATGTTATCGTGCGCGGGAAATAGGCGAGTTTTCGACAGAAAAACTATTGTAGCTGGGGTCTGGTAACAAAAAAGTGGATAAAACTTGTTCCTAAATTTAGAAAAAATCCTCTAACTCGTGGTAAAGCCAAAATACATGTTTTGTTGCTTCTTTCTATCGAAAACCCTATTAACGGCAAAACGCCCGTCTGTCTGTCTGTTCGTCTGTGTTCAACGCTAGCGCCTAAACCGTTCAGCCAATTTTCTTCAAAATTGACATTCCCCAGTCGATGTCGAGGCTCCTGGAATTTGAAGAGAATGATGCAGGTATTATTTTCGTTGATATTCCCAATTTTTTATCTTCAACGTAAAGTCAGTGTGAGTTTACTTAAATACAACAGGAAAGTTTAAAATACTACAAGCAACGTCTTGTTTTTCTGGCTTAAGTAGTTTTTTGTATACATTTTCGAAGGTGTTCCAACAATCAGCAAATCCATACGTTATTCTTGTTCGGTGCAAAACTGATATTTCTTAAATGTTGCATTTTATTATATTTTACGATGCTAATAGAAATGTAGCAAATAATTTGGCTTTTATTACTCTCCGTAATTGTACGCAGTATTCCAATCTTTATTTCACTGCAGTTGATTCCATAGCTAAATAAGTAAATGATAACAAGTGAACGTAGTCTCTACACTTCAACCTAAGAATGTTCAATAAGTACAAACTCACGTGAATGTTCTTAAAATATCAAAATGCACTCAAAACTAACGTTAGAGAATACTGTTTGTGTCCGTATATTGTTTGTTGCTGTCTTTGCACATTAGTGAGAAACTATTATGGCCTAATGATGTTGAATTCCTTTTTAATGTGACTTTTGAGATTTTCCCCAAAACTAATAGAAAATGAATGAATCCCTTTCATCTCCCCAGAATGGAAGAACCACTGCCACGGAGCTCCAGAATAATCTTTGAAATAATGAATACCGTAGTAAGAAAACGTGTACATTGTGTACATTAGAGACTGCGTGAGACGAATTCGCTCGCGAGTCACGGCAGTTAACACAAAATCCGCTAGCTGGCTGCGCAGTATGAAAAATGGGAGCGTTATCAAGCGTCTGACACTCGATACATATTGTGTCACTTTTTCAAATGTGAAACATAAAATTGAAAGTGCAGCAAGGTAGAAACATCTAAACAAAGAGTAAATTGTGTGAAAAAGTGAAAAAGAAAAAATTCAGTTTGGCTAAGGATCTCGGAAGTAAATTATTTTGTATTCCTGCTGCAAATTCAGTGCGAGAAAGAAACTCACGTGCAGCTGACGAAGATTATTTTAGAAAAGAAGGAACAACACCGTTTGGGAAAGAATTAATGACATTCTTATGAACCATTACTACAAGAAACCTATGTAATAATTTCATTTTCATGCATATTAATTATATATAGTAAAATATATACTTTATATTATAATATATAGTAAATACAGGTTTCTCTAAAAAAATTAAAATTATGTTTATTGCTTACCTAGTTCTCGCACATGATAAGTATCCGATTCCTTCCTCGGGCGGACAAGCGATGACGTAAGTGCCGTTGCTCTGAACTGTGAATGAGACTAGCGCTATCTAAAGTCGGGCGCTCGAACGTCCGGCGCTCGAGGATGAACCCTTCGAGCGAGCAAATGGGCCGCCTTTTAGCGCTCTAGTGATCGTTGTGCGCATGCGCCTGTTGCAGGTGCGCGGTGGCGCGACCTGCGGGCGACGCTAAGCCCTGCCTTCTCGTCGGGCCGCGTGGCCGCGATGGTGCCGCTGGTGGGGAAGTGCGCGCAGCGGCTGGTGCACCAGCTGGGCGAAGCCTGCGTCAACCACGTGGCAGGTAAGAGACAGGCGTACACTGGCCAGTGGGTAATTACAGGAGTTAGAACTATAAAGTAGGAGTTCATCAGTGTTTATAGGTTTTCGTAGTTTCTTGGTTTATAGTAGTTCATCAGTGTTTATAGGTTTTCATGGTTTTTTTGTTTACAGTAGTTCATCAGTGTTTATAGTTTTTCATAGTTTCTTGGTTTATAGCAGTTCATCAGTGTTTACAGGTTTTCATAATTTCTTGGTTGATAGTAGTTCATCAGTGTTTATAGGTTTTCGTAGGTTTACTGCCGATTGGATTATTATGAATTCATATAAAGTAATTTATAATACTGGGTATGTCACACTTTCGGTGATTCATAAGATTTGGTTACTACGAAGTTGAAAACCTGCAAGATGTCTCACGATTAATATTACTAACTTGTAGCGTATGCAGGGTAATCGAAAGTTAGTATTTTTGACGAACTTATAGTGAGAAATTTCATACAATGGAGTAATACATGTGACATTTTCCCTCAATTTTAGGACATTCGTGATGCACAGGTGTTTGGCGTGTCACATTTTGACGCCGTCGAGGGCATTTCATGTACCTGCGAACATCTGCGCAAGCGGGGTTGCCTAAAACCAAGGGCAAATAATATAAATGTGAGCAGTTGAGAGCACTAGTGGTGTAAGTCAAATTTTGGAAGATTTGGGCTAAATGCACTGGTGGATGGTTTGAACATTGTTCCATCAAGGGCTAAAATGGCGCGAAGCAAACGTCAATATTTTTTAGCTAGAGGCCAACACAATGCAAAAGTAGCCAACACGTTGCTCTTATCCCTGCACGCAGTTGTGGTTTAAGTGACAGGTGGGGACGAAACAACAGCTTACAGGGCCTTCCAAGAAATAGCTTCTTCTTTATCTGCACCCATCACAGAAGATGCATTTCGAGGAAAAAACTAATTGCTTTTAGTGACGCGTGCGTGTAAGTCCATTGCTCTCACTTCGTTGAAAATCGTGACAAAAGCCCAATTTTTCCCTATTTTTCCATCACGTTAGTATAGCAGATAAAAATTATGCATGCCAGTTCTTTGAATGTTAGACATAGTTTTCAGAAACTGTGGGTGCAAAAGTAATGGAAATCAACAAAATGGTTAATTACTAATTTAATAAACAATGTTTCAGTCCAAAATATGTGTAGTAAGATAACAGAATATCTCCGTAAAACGTTTATAACACTAAGTCATTTATTTCTAAGCATTATAGTTTTACAGCGTTTTTCGCTTAAACGTCATTTTTCGGAAAGTATATTTTGTTACTTACATCAATTTTGCTCTCAACGGCTCAAACGGAGCTAATTTCACTATATGTAAGTTCACATTGTACGTTCATTGGCAAAAGTGACCATTTTTGACCCCTCTACAAGCCCCACCATAGTTCGATCCAAAATAGTTCCCGTGACATGGGAGCGAACATTTTTGGTCATCAGATTTGTCAACAACGCTCGTTGCTGTTATTTAAGCGTAATTCAGCTTTACTGTGATTTTGTCCCTGACAGGAATCTGCTGTTTCGCTGCCATCCAATCAGGAGCTTATATTTCGCGACAGTGACGTCACTATGGTGACGTTCAAGCTCCCCATCGGATGAAACCGTGAACAGCTGATTTCTGTCAGGGAGAAAGTTACGAAAATCGCAGTATAATGTTAGTAAAGGAGTGGGAAGAGGTATTCCAGGACTCCAGAAATACGGCGTGTAAAAAGACTCTTCAGTCTTGGCGACCTCGGCTATCCAGGCCGGCATTTATTATCCTTATTTAACAATTCTTTCGCAATTAAATATTTTTATTCGAGACCGTCTGGAAAGGAGCTAATTGTTTTACTGTGTTGTTGCAAGAACGTTGTTCATTACGCGACGATTCTGATAAAAGCGCCCTATAATAATTTTTTTCTACAACTGCATAAAAAAGGCAACTTCTGTGCATCGCTAGCCGTACGGGAAGTTAGTCATCTTTTAGTATCCATTAAAAAAAGATTGCTGCCAACATAATTATCTTGTTACCGTGAAAGTCTTTTTTGCATGGTTTTAGAATACTCTTCTCTAATCGTGGCCCTATGTTATGCATTTCTATACTGTCCGGGATATCAGGCTTCTTTTTCCAATACAAGTTTGAAAGTTTACAAAACCTTTTGTATTATATTTTTATGCAGTGGTAGAAAAATGTTGTTTATACTTCGTGTGTGAATTTTCCGTTTTTTATGGTCTAGAATGGGATTTTTTTTGTCCCAACCTACTGTCTCGGCAAAACATCTCAACCTCGATCTTGAAAGAAACGGAAACTTTACACAATCTGAAAATAACTATTTTCTGACTTCACTGTCATCAACTTATCACCATGTAACTGCTACTCATGAGGACCCAAGGACCCTTGCATCATTTTAAAATTACACTGTATTAAAATTCAGTGTTGGGTAACCTGTTAAAGATCTCGTTTGTCAATGCATAGAGCGCCGGTACTTGTTGTACCAGCCTCATCTTCATCTAGCTAAGAAATAAACTACAATCAGCAAGCCACGTTAGTTTCTAATATATTCAAAACATACACTTATCAATTGATATTTTATTTGGAACAATTTACATTAATTGTAAGTGAACACTTTGGAAAAGAATGGGAGAAGCACATTGTATAAGACACTTCTAACACATCTCGCCAATTACCTATATTCTTCCGCGTATCTATGTTTTGATTTTACTGGAAACGTCAAAAGTCGCGGCTCTCGCTTTTTCTAGTATATCATGTCAGTGATATAATTAATAAGAGGAAAACATGCATGGAAAAGGTGCCGAATAAAACATTGTACATCACACGGAAAAATATCATTTTCATGACTCGACAGGATTCCCCGCCTCGGACTGCCGGCCTCGGCGGGTGAACTCTCCAGTCTCGTCATGAAAGGGCTCTTCTTGCCTTGTGATGTCATCTTGCTTCGTCACGAAAAGGAAAACTGTCTTGTCGTGTGACGTAAAATACCTTTTCTGATAAGTAACGAATTTACATATAATTTTTTCTACTAATTAATATAAAAAATAATTATTTTCATCAAAATATTATTTGATATATTTATACAATATATTTCATTAACATATAATTTTATCAAAATCGTTGCTTGAAAAACTGGATATGTGGGAAACTTCTACTAGTCACACTAACGATGAAGTGCTGACATTTTTATAAGAAAAAAAATTATTAGTGAGAAAGTAAAACATGTTTCTATAACAAGTTTACTACAAAAGAATGACACTTTTGTTTCATATTAACCTTTGTAACTTAAATAAATGTGATTGGAATATTCATCAGTGAATTCCTCCATAAGTGAGTCGAACGCCTTTTGAACTTGAATAACCGAGAAAAAACCCTTTCAGTGGGCATAAGATTTTGTCCTTCGAAATTCCATTTAAGTACTTTTGGCTGTAAATTGTTTCCTGTCCTCAGATCGTTAGCTTTTGTTCTAGTATATAGACAATATTCCTGAGTCAGACGTATGATTTATTTAACATCACTGGGTATGATAACACTAGCACTAAAAATAAATCCATAATAATAATAATAATAATAATAATAATCTAATAGTAAAAAGGTAGTATGTTGGTCGCAGCACCATGGGTAATCTCACAAACCAGGCAGCTAGAAAAAAAAACGTTAATTGCTGTGTTTCGGAACGCTGCCTTGGGGCACACCACCAAATACAGTATCGTCAGAGTTGGGTCAGTTGTAATTGTGCCTCAACTGATTCAATTGTCCAGAGATTGGGGCACTGGAACATGTGGGCAAAGTTGCCCGATCCCCCAAATTAATTGGGGTCCCTTTTAATTTGAGCACCATTTAATTGGGAAAAAGTATACAAAATGTATTTCCTTTTATACATTTTTTGTAAAAAATTTTAACTGTAATTGAAAAATGATTCCCTTAAAAAATATCGATAACACTGGCACACAAAAAGTTCTCAGACCCAAACACTTGAGATATCTTTCTTTTTGTATGTCGACGCGCTTAATCCGAATCAGAAGCCAGAATTGCACTACAACCTTCCGTTTTTGAAATCGAAATTGAATACTAGATTCTGGTCTCCTGTAGCGATAGATTCTACAGAAGCCGAAAGTTATCAGTCGCAGAAATTTCACCCATGTTCCTCCATGTATATCGACGCGCTGTATCCGAATCCGAAGTCAGAGATGCACCTCCACTTTCCACTTTTTTTTTGCGAAAATTTACAATCTACAATTTCATCGTATTTTTTCACATATATTTTCCACTAAAAAATTTTAAAAAACTGGAGGAGGTTGAAATAGTTTTGACTTACGATTCGGCTTCAGTGCGTCGACATACATAGAGAAAAATGTGTCAATTCTTTGGGTCTGACAACTTATTTTTTTGTGCAGGTGTAATTAATAATAATAATAATAACAATAATAATAATTAGACCGGCCCCCTAGCGCAGACAGTTGCTGCAGCCGTCGTCTGCTCCTAGGAGGCTGCAGGTTTCAGTCCTGCGTAGGCATGGTCGTATTTGTGATCGCCCCTTCACCTCTCATCATCATCCTATCACCTTATAATTCACACTTCAAGGCGTAACAACCTGATCATAACGAGAGACATACCTGAAAAGCTGATCCTAAACATTACACACGTTAATCGTACAGCACTGTCAGAAATAACAGATACATTAATAATAATAATAATAATAATAATAATAATAATAATAATGGTAATAATAATAATAGCACAATAGAGGCAAACAAACCGGATATTGTTATCCGGGATTTAGAAAAAAATTGTGTCTACTTGTAGATGTTGCTCTGCCTTGCGATCAAAACGTCGTAACCAAGGAGGCAGAGAAACGTCTTAAATAGAAGAGTTGGAAATTGAGATCAGCCGAATGTGGGGCGTAAAAGCACAGGTCGTCCAGCTACTTATCGGAGCTCAAGGATTTGTTCCGCAAAATTTGTGTAAGAACTTGGCGAAACTCCAAGGTCATTCAAAGGACTGGGAAGTACAAGATATTGCTTTATTTGGCACAGTTCACGTTCTGCGCAAAGTATTGTAGAGACACCGACAGTCCCTAGATCTACTCCTTAGGTAGCTGGTTGCAACCCGGAGTAGATTTTATATTCAGCTGACACATAACATCTTTAGTCGTGATTTAGAGGAATAATAATAATAATAATAATAATAATAATAATAATAATAATAATAATAATAATAATAATGCGATCAAAACGTCGTTACCAAGGAGGCAGAAAAACGTCTTAAATACAAGAGTTTGGAAATCGAGATCAGTTGAATGTGGGGCGTAAGACCACAGGTCGTCCCGATAGTTATCGGAACTCTGGGATTTGTTCCGCAAAATTTGTATAAGAACTTGTCTAAACTCCCTGGTAATTCAAAAGACTGGGAAGTGCAAGAAATTGCTTTATTTGGAACAGCCCACATTTTGCGCAAAGTATTGTAGAGGCACCGATAGTCCCTAGATCTGTTCGTTAGGTAGCTGGTTGCAACCTGGAGTAGATTTTATTTCGAGCCGACTCATAACATCTTTAGTCGTGATTTAGAGGAATAATAATAATAATAATAATAATAATAATAATAATAATAAAAAGAAGAAGAATGAGAACTTTAATTGGATATAAGAGGCCCCCGATGGAGCCTGGAAGGCAGCGGCGTGAGCGCAGGGGGGCTGTGCTTGCTGCGCAGGCGGCGCGGAGGGCCCGCTGGCGGTGGAGCTGCGCGCGGCGACGGCGCGGGCGGTGGGCGAGGCGACGGCGGCGGCGGCCTTCGGCGTGGGAGGCGGCGGCGGCGGCGGCGCGGAGGCGCTGGTGGACGCGGGCGCCGAGGCCGCCGACCCGTGCGGCCGCCGCGCGCTCTTCGCCCTGGCGCACGCGCTCGCCCCGGGGCTCGCACAGGTCAGTCCTCGCACGCGCATGCCACAGCCGGGGCCATGGGTTCAAAATAGCCATGGTAAAATTAATATTTGAACAGTTATCCCGAATAGAGATCTAACCCACAAAAGTAAAAAAGCTTTCAGGAAATCTCTCTAATCATGTAAATAAATTTATTTCTGTAAAAGTCTTACAAACCATCAATATATTATGATCTGGGAATCATTCTGAAGTCAAATTTTAATCAAGGCACTACCTCTCATAATATACTAGCTTCGATCCGACATCTTGCTGCAGATAGATTAGTATTCGCCAATAGGCCAACTTTACCTAAAGAATAACTTACTTCGGAATGGCCAGTGTGTCCTCAGAACCGACGGGGCTGCGTATTACGTCCAATAGGTCACTATTCAACTAAAATCTCAACATTCGACTTTTTGTGGGTTAGATCTATATTCGCAGTAACTATTCAATTGTTTTGCTGACTATAATCCTAGATTTTGTCAATTTCATCAGAATATATTATTGTTTATTTAAAGACAGAAACTTCTTTTAGATAACTATTTTATATCAATACTAGGAAAACCCGGTAGACTGTCCTCCAACTCCCTCTTTTCCCTTTGTCACTGTCTCTCCCTCCCTCTCCCTGTACCTGTCTGTGCCGCTCTCTGTCCCTCTCATTCACATTTAATTGCAGATTCTGCACATCTCTGAGCAGAAGTAATATCTGGAAACGCTGGACCAGCAAAAATGTAATAGAATGTTTAAGAAGATTTCATCCTATAGATTACGGTGTCATCCTGTAGATTACGTTTCTTTGAGGCCATCGGCCACAAAACTTTAGTATTTAAGGCCCTACAATGCCTAGTTTAGGAGTTTTTTAACGATATATATTCAAAATGCTGCCGAAAGTTTTGCGGGTTGCGTTTGACGTAAATATTTTGTTTTGTTCTACAGAGCCATGTAGTGGAGTTACAACAGATTTAGCAGCACATAAACCTTCTCGGTGAAAAGAACACGTAGAAGTGCCAACTTTCAGGGAGATTGGTCTCAGTGTCAGAGTTAAGCTCTTATATATACCAACATCCAGTTTTATTTATATACATTACATTAATATTATGTAATTCTTCTGTTTGTATCTATCTGACCATTGTTTAAAATATTAAATTCAGTTTATTTGTTTGGACGCCTCAAGATGGAAATAATTAATTTCCGAAACGTTGCTTATATCTATCATGTATCACATTTAATACTGATATAAAACAGTTATAGAAGAAAACTTAAAGAAGTTTCTGTATTTAAATAAAAGACCAATGCATTCCAATAAAATTCAAAATATCCATGTTTTTACGCGAACTTCGATGTTTTAAACATCGATTAATGCCGATATTTTTAATATCGTTGTTTTCTGCTGGATGTTTTTTATGATTTGATATGATTTTATGGTCGAAAACGAAACGTCCCACAATACAATTTTGTTAAGTTTAAAATGCGACGATATTACTATTAGTTCATGTGTTTCATTCAAAACGAACAGTTTGTATTACCTTTTCATCGAGCACACTATTTCTCGCTCGAGATGATCCTAAAGCCCTGGTATTTCCAAAACCTTTCCTCGTATTTGGAAGGCGATTTTACTATTTTTCACTTAAATAATATTTAAGGGAATTTAATTTGACACTGGCCCAGGTTATTAATTCATAATTAATCATTATTATTTATTATTAATTAATGAACTTGGCCAGTGTCAAATTAAATTTTATTCCAGATCAATTTAATGTCAGAGGTTACTATACCAGTTTTCAAACATCGCTGGTTTTTGGTCGCTAAAAATTTCGTCGTTTGAAAACATGGTTGTTTTGTTATCGATATCGCATCACTACTCCAATCTGACTTCGTTTGTGTCAGCAAATATATTTGCTTTGGCTATTCGATGGTGTTCGATAAGTTCTTATTGTAGTAAATATATGTATGTAAAATCTTATTTTGAAAGTTGTGATTATCTGTTTGTAATTTTGTAGAATAATTGTAGGGTTCCTTTTGTTATGTACAACCAGACATTTTAATGTTCTGAAGTTACACTACTTTGTCATTGAGATCACTATATTTTTATCAGGATAAATTTTACGAATTCTCATGTTTTTATGGTAATATAAGAGTTATTGTATTCTTATCTGCCTGATAATGGGAGTAGCTTTGCTCTGAAACGTCGCGGAGAAACCGAAATTAAATAATCTTAATTGTGGAAACATAATTGATTGTAATATAAGGAACTCTATAATTCTACCAAATGTAAAATCTGCCCTTCAGTTTTGCAATTTGTTTACAATTTACGCATTCCGGTGTAAGAGATGATTTCTAATATTTTGCGAAATTAAGATTGAGTTCCTTTGGAGTAAGGTGCAAAAGCTCTCTTTATATCAAAATAGGTTTGAGTTGACAAAATGTCAATGAAAATACTGAAATATACCTTCATCCTTCACTTCGTAATACGTTGTCGTGAGTTTGACCTGTTCCGAATTTATAGAAAGATGTGGGCGCCAGGAACAGGTGACATAAACTAATACTAACTTTTCCCTATTTAATTCTGTCAAAATTATATGGGCATCCAGCTAGCTTGGGCCGATGGATTCGGATTACATGTATTCGCTATCGCTAAGATAGCCGATTACCTGATCTGCCGACTGTACAGCCTGGCGTGGAATCTGAAATATGGAAATTCTCTGCTTCCAACTAATTAGAAGCTTATGATTGACAAATGAACAGACTCTTTTCTTTTTCCAAAGAACAAAATTTAACAATTTATTCAATGTTAATTTTAACAGATTACTTAATGGCCATGACCCCTTTTAAAAGATATTATTTTAATATACTGCAGTATATGTTACCGTCTTGCCGACCCGCTCGTTCCGAAGACGCTTCTCACTTGGCCGATGAATCCGAGTCGCTCTTCTGTCTTCTGATCTTGCGCGGTTGCTGAAGTATCCAGTCCACACTGCATAAAATCTAGCTAAGTTCTTTCCGACGCTTTAGGTTTATAATCTTTCACACGAGTTTAATAAAATACTAATGTTCGAACTATCGTCCGGCGAACACCCAAAACTGCCCAAGTCCGCGGATGTACTCCGGCAAATAATTTCTAAGTCCGATGACGACTGTTACTTTTCGCACGAAAATGTATAAGTCTCACTTTCAACTACAAGGTCCGCACACTATTTGCACTCCACGAAACTCAAGAGCCGAGTTCACGACCTACACTCCACCACTCTGAGTCAGACTGTAACGATCTGCACTCAACGAAGCTCCAAGTCCGAATGAATGTTTTTCTGTATTTTGCAACCCTTGATGGGTCGGTAGCGTTTCACGTTCTATTTTTCCAAAACACGGCGGTAAACACCAGAAAGTCTAATTGCCCCCCGCCAACCCGCTCATTTCTTTCAACCCCATGTAGCCGCGCCTTCGTCCGTCATACGTTTTTCGACCAATCACATATTCTTTATTATATCGATCTAGCCAGCGTTCCGGCACCTACGAGGCTTGCAGCTAGTTTATTTACCTGCCCTGCACCATAGCAACCCTCTGCGCTGGCGTTACTAGGGCCGGATATCGCCATTTTACAAGTCCATTTAGTCGCCCCGTATACAACTAATATTATGAATAAACCATGTCCCGTTCTGGTATATCACAATACTAGTTCACTCCGCGAGGTTCGTTCGATCGTTGCACTTCTTGTGTAACATCAAATGTCAGTTATCATTATTTGCGCCTAAACTTTTCAATTGCAATTACGTATGTTTATTATCTCTAGATAAAGGAAAGAAGAAAAGTTTAATTCAAACATAAATTTATCAAATTTTATCGTTAAAACTCGTGTTTTGATTGATCACTTCCTTCACATAAGTTTACAGTCAGAGTAAATCACGTTTGAATTACACAACTAATTTCAGACTCGCGCAACGTAACAAAATTTAAATTTGAGTGGAGACGAGCCAAGTGGGTCTTTTGGAAAACCCTCCGCTGTGAAGTGACAAGTCAACAGCCGCTATAATGTAAGGTTGCCTTGCAAGAATGCAGCAAACAATGCTGATGAGCCTCACAGCAGATTGGTATTGTTCTTTACCTCGCTTTGTTTTCCGAGACAGGATTTCCTTTGTTTTTGTGCTGAACTGTAACTTGGATCAGTTGATGCAAAGAACACAATTCATTTTTAATATTCCAGCTATTACTGGTGTGTGATGTTGAGAGTGAATTTAAAAATAAAACCAACATGTGTAAAATAGTAGACCATTAAACACACTGTCAATCCAATTAGACTCATCCTATTCTTACATTTCATGTTCTATTCATGTTTTAACTAATTTCCCACAACCGCTCAAAGCTCGCAAAAACATGACGCTATACTTCTATGCACATGTAAATTGCATTCCAGACGTACTCTCTAATTAAAAACAAACTCTCAATTATCCTGAGAATTCTTCCCGCATTTCCTAAAGTTAAGATCAGCAGTTTAACAAAACAAATATCACCAGTGCTTGGGAATGTACTACATATAATTTCCAAAGCAAGATTAATATTTCATAGGATTTTCATTAATGAATTTAAATACTATTTAGTTATTAATTTACTTAAATATCAACAATATTTTATGAATTGATATTAGATCAATGTTCAAGCCTCTCTGTCTCACACATATTACTAAAAATAGCGCAGGTCATCAATTGTATCCCCCAGTGACGAAGTCGAAATTCTAGTTAATATTTATTTATTTTGAATTTATTGACAATGCTTATTTCTATAACAAAAGTAGAAAGTTCATGTCGTATACTTTTTTATGGTATGTAAAAAAACTAGTAGAAAGGCAAATTTACATTTTTTACGCATTACAAATCTTACACGCTGAAATTGTTATGGGAGCAGGAGTATTACATTGGAGTATTGTAATCGTTTAAGCCAGTTCCCTATTTAGAAGCTCACTCTGCATACTGAGTGCGCAAGAGCAAATGTAACATCGATTGGGCCATGCGCGACGCCGCCATCTCCGCACGTGAGACAAACATTATCGAGCAATGATTTGTTGAATCAACACGCTGGGAACGAACGGTTCGCGAGTAGGACGGTTGCAAATACAGAGTGTCCGGGGAGGAAACGTCGAAACTTCGAAAATAAGCTCTTCAGACAATTCTAAGAATATTTTGTCTGATAAACTACGTGGTTATTCCAAATGGATGAGCCGCAATAAGCACTCAAAAGTTGGTTTGAAAAATTGATTTTTAGGCAAAAATTTGCATTATGGAAGCACAGAATCACTCCAGAAACATGTAAATTGTTTATTATTTACAAAAGAAATGAATATATTTGCTCAGACAGAAAAATTAAGTGAGAAATAAAAAGGAGCCGAATTGTGTAAATTTCGGTGCTTTTTTATTTCTCGCTTAATTGTTCTTTCTGAACAAATAAATTAATTTCTTTTGTAAATAATAAACAATGTACATGTTTCTGAAGTGTTTCTATGCTTCTATAATGCAAATTTTTGCCCGGAAATCAATTTTTCAAACCAACTTTTGAGTGCTTATTGTGGCTCAACCATTCGGAATATCTACCTGGTTTATTAGACAAAATGTGTTTAGAATTGTCTTAAAAGCTTATTTTCAAAGTTTCGACGTTTCCTCCCCGGACATCGTGTATATTTAAGCGATGCTGGTGTTACACGTTTTCATTTTTTCACAACAGTTACGTACGACTTCCCTAAGTAACCTAAGAAGATTGAAATACTGCCGGAAAGAAAATCCAATTTCAAGGTTGCTGGCGAGTGGTAATTACATACTTTAGAATTGAAAAAGTGTAGCATTGTTGTCATTTTTTGTCGCGAATTAGCCATTTTGGGACAACGCTAACATGCAACTCACCGGAGTTCAAACATATTTATAGAGGGTTGATTCTCATTACTTTTTTTATGGGGGATCAGCATTTTCAATGTTGAATCCGTTTTTACACCCTCGGTTGTTAGCCATGGGGGATGGGGTGAAATGTTAAATGATGAAATAGACAATCTCAAACGTACAGAACCATGCCCGACGCGGGACTCGTACTCGTGATCCTTCGGTTAAACACAGCTAAGGCACTACTGTATTTGCAACCTCGGCTACCCGGATCGGTTGTTTCCAGTTCTATGATTATTTCTTCTACGTACGAGTGAGTTCCATCAAACGTCACCCCTTCCGTTCAGAATTGATCTCACACTACCGAGCTGAGGCTTTCTGAAAGCCGAGGGCACGACTAAATTTGGCTCAGAATTAACCATATGTGACTCCGTATGGGTCTATGCGTTACAGATGCGTGATGAAGTAATTGTTTCTTTTCAATATAGAACTCTACAAAAGCGAGTTTGACAGATAGTAGGATTGCAAAGAAATAAGTGACAATGGCGATGTTTCACGTCTAAATAGAGCTTACAAAAATGAGCATTGCCGATCTCTGGTGGGCGAGATCGCTGAGGCAGTAGCGTCGTAGCGAACTCGGACCCAGGGATCGCAGGTTCGAGTCTCGCTTAGGGCATGGTTGTATTTGTGTTCGTCCTTTCACCTCCTATCATTACCGAACCATGCCATCTTCAGTTACATAACGTTAAACCCAATAGTGGTGGCTAATGACCTTGATGTGACGCAACATTTCATAACAAATAAAGAGCATTCAATAACGACGACTGTAAATATCGCCTCAAGATATGAAAATAGAATTGGAAATAAGAAGAAATGACCATGTCAGATCAATATTGAGATATTATCATATTCGTATTCATTAGAAAAACAACATAGTTAGATCCTGAAACCTTCAACAACATGTTATAAGAACGACGTTGCCGAAGTCACGTACGCCGACCGGTACTCTTTTCCTGGTAAGGCGACCGTTAGTCTCGAAACGGACGATTCATGTACATTACATAATGATTATGGATTGAAGAGGTATGAACCACAAAGTATATTACAATATACTTTAACATTAAGGCTAAATGTACCGACACTAGTTCAATTTGTCGCCACCACGTGGCAGCACCAAGTTTAGTGAATTTTACTTTACCGATAACGTCTGAACAAATGGTCCGATTTTCGATCTGTAAACGGCATTTGACTCCTGTTTATAATAGAATTTACGCTACGAAGCCCTTTTTCAAAAAAATTAGCAGAAACTCGATTTTTAAAATTTTTCTCGTACTTCCGGGAACAATTTCAAAAATGTGGGCTTATAGCGCGATGGCGACACGCTTCCAGAATCCAACGCCGTGTCAAACATGCAAATCGGATAAATAGGAGCGACGGTAAGTGAAATTTCGAAAAACACCTCACCCCACTCCCCCTTCCCCTTCCACGCCGCCGGGACATTGTTGGCCGGCGGCGCGGTCAAGCCGGCACGGGCGAGCCGGGCGGCGGCCGCCGCGGCGCGGCGACGGGCAAGAAGGCTGAACTCTCGGGGGCAGCAAGCCAGACACCCCGTCACTTCGTTGATGCTTCCGTCACTTCGCATCTCAAGATATTTTTTCCCCACATATGAAACTAGTGATGCTGTAATAGGGGTAAACGGTCTCGTATCATCTTTAATAGTAGTATAAAACTATTATCTTATTCACATATTCCATCTTCCTTCGAATACCATCATAAGAATGTCTGAGGTATCACTCAAAACACCGATCCCGCTTTGGTGCTGATTTCAAAAAGAAAAAATCGAACTAATTGCGTAAATATCACCCATATTCTATCTCCTCACATCGTATTTTAGATATATTGTACTTCTAAGATCTTCCATTACCATTTCACTACCGGAAAAAACAAGCGGAGATAACGCAAGAGCTCTTTTATCCTACGATTCGATTTATCATTTCAAAATGGCGTTTGTCACCTTGATAGAATTCACCTGGTTAATCCTTTTCCCAGTAAAATAGCCGAATCGAATTTTTAAAATGTTTTTATACTTGCTGACATATTTGAAAAAGTGGTAAAATAGCGCGCTGGCGAGATGCACCATGAATCTAACGCCATATAATACACTGAAATCGGATAAATAGACTTCTCTAGTCATGTAAAAAAATGATCTTCAGTAACGTCAAAATTCTGTTTCGCGGTACTGCTTGTCGATCTCATGGCTAAAGTCCGGGTCTAATGTAATTACATATGTTTTGTCTACTGTCCTCATTTTGTAATTTAGGCGAACTGTTGCAATCCTAACAAAATATTTAAATTTTTCGTTACAAATTTTGTACTGTATTACGTATTTTACATATTTTGCTGATCATTTAATATCTGCTTAACAGTATATTTATTATTTGCTAATTATTAAGGTATTTTCACAAATTACCAAATTTTCTTGAAATTATTTCCGGAAATATATTTAATTAATTTTGAAAAATAGTTTTTATTTAAATGTGTTTATATTTTTGCAATGAGCATATTTTGTCTAATACTAATTCAGAATTGCTGACATTCCTATGTGCTGCACGTAAAGATTTCGAACAGAGTGCTTCAAAAATTCTCTGTTCGTGTCTGCGTTTTCTACGTGCATCTCTTTGTTTTCATTGCTGATAGAAAGAAATAAAAAAAACAGTAGGCAGAAAAAGTAGTTACTTTTAAATTCGATATAATTAATATTTTATTAATGGAATTTCAAATTGTGAACATTTATTTTACTTTATCTCTCTTCTCAATCTTCATACGAAGAGAAAGTTATATCGTGCGCAGGAAAACTCTCAAAGCCGAGTCCTGATAATGAAAATGTGGATAAATCGTGTTGTTGTATAGTAAATTACTTCCTGTAACTCGTGGTGTAGCCAGAATCCATGTTTTGTGGGTCCTTAATACCGAAAAATTGATTGACGGAAAAACGTCCGTCAGTGTCTCTGGTGTATGTGAACAACACTAGCGTTTACACTGCGTACAAATTTTTCCAAACTGGAAAAAACAGCAACAAAAAACAGCTGTCGATCTACTGTCATTCGAAGCTCTGCAATTTTCAAAACGTGCATTACTTTTTGGAGATACATTACACGACCCCCCCCCCCGGATATTTTAAAAATTTGCTCAAATATGGCTCCAAATTTTTTCTTTACATTTCTCGTAAAAATTGAATAAAATACACATGGCTTAGGTCCGATTTCACTGATAACTGAATTTTCGAAAATTGCAAAAGATTGAATTTTTTGGGCGTTTCCTAAAACTACAATATTGACGATAGAGACTTTTCCTTTCTAAGAAATTTGTTGTACATAATTAGTTCTTTCATTAAGATCATGAATTTTTTTAAACAATTTTTGTAGTTATGGCGCAATCTTGTGTGCAATATATGCAACTTTAAAAGATAACAAAGCAAGATTTTTTCAAAATCGGCTCCATTTTTTCCCTTTAAACTATTGGTAGGGATATTGCGAAATGTACTTTAAGAGATGACATAAACGCTATTTTGCTCTATTCTTTTGTTTTTGCGAAAATAACACAAATGAAACTTTTTGAATAGCCTGTCACGTCGTTTATATTTACATTATCGGCGATTTGTTCACATTATTAGATTTATGAGCACACGTACTTTAAATTATATCATATAAAGTTTTTCTAAAACTAAAAATTTTTTTTGGAAATGAACTCGAAATTTCGCATTTTCAGAAACGCTCAAACGCCAATTTTTTCTGAAAAGGTTCCAAATTTTTTGTTCAAAGTTTTTGTACGTATAGTGCGAAATGCACTGTCTAAGGAAACAAAAAAGTTTTGTTGTATTATTTTGTTGTTTTTCTTCAAAATTTACACAAATGTATTTTTAAATATTTCGCATGCCTTGTATGCACATTTGCAGCGATTTGTAAACATTATTGCATTTGTGAATGGAAGAGCTTAAAATATCTTAAAATAAATTTTAAAAAAAACTCAAGATTCCTGTGAAAAAGGGCTTCATATTTCACATTGCCACAGACGCTTAAACACCCTTTTCTTAAAAACGGTATCAAGTTTATGAATGAAAATTGTCGTAAAGGACAAGGTTTCAGTCTTCTTTAATATTCTAAAAGCAATATTTTGAATCTACCATTAGGAAACCGAATAATTGAGAAAACCTAAAAAATAAGTTGGGTGCATTAAATGGCAGGTGGCAAGATGGGGCAAGCCCATAAATCTAGCCCATGCCAACAAAATAGTAAATTTTACTACGACTAAGTCCGAATAGCTGGCTGAGACTATAGGAAATTGAAAACTAATACGGGAAAGTCTGTGCCATTCTGTAGCACCACCAGTTACTTTCTCGTGTTAGTTACTCAAAGTTATGTAATGCTGCGGAAAATCTATTTCGAGATATTAACGGAAGTACTCGTTTTGGGGTCCCCTGATAGATCCCGAAAGGGTGTATGTGTGTTTTGACTTTTTAACGTCCGTTCGTCCGTCCATCTGTCTGTGTCTGCCTGTCTGGGCGTATGTGAACACCACTAGCGCCTAAACTATGTGTAGAATTTTTGCTCAACTGAATAAACCCCTGTCGATCTGGTCTGAGTCGAAGTTCTGCGATTTTTAAAAACATTCATTAATTTTTGGAGATACTTTTTATTAAGCCCCAGGGACATTTTCAACATTTTCTCAAAAATGTCAACCAGGATAGGTGGCTCAGTGCATCAACTGATGTCACTGCAATGCCTCTGACCGAGAGGTGCTAGGTTCGAGTCCCGACGGTGGCAGGATTTTTCAACACTAGCTTGTCAGTTAGATGTAGAATTCAACCGATGTCTGACGGAAAATTCTAGCGACCGGCTGCTCTGATTGGAAGTTTTCCGTAGTTTCTCCGATCAACATCAAACGAATGCCGAAGAAATTCCCTAACAAACGGACCTCGCGCGATATTTCCTTCCTCTTCCTTGTCCTATCTTCACACACACACACACACCAACTTGCACAACACTACCATATATGCTGGGAGACCAGTGGGAGGATTGGAACTTGTCCCGGCTGTGGGCCGTGCACTGCTGGTGGGAGATACCTTGTTAAGAAAGAACCCGGCAAGCCGACAGGTAAATCGGTCGGTGATTTAGAGCTTGTCCCGGCTGGGGTGGTGCCCCGCTGGTGGCAGATACCTGGTTGGGAAGCCCCGCTAGTGGACGGAAGGTCAGCGCCGGATCTCGCCATCGGCATAGCGGGCAACATCTCTTCCACCTCACGATGAAATAAACATGCATTGCACTTACGGGACTAATGACCAAAGCAGTTGACGCGCCCAAAATCACTAACAATCAATCAAACATTACTCCAAATACTTTCCTTAAATTAATTGTAAGAATAAAGTAAAATACACTCAAGGTGGCATAGCTCTTATTTTCATTGCTGACTGATTTTGGGAAAATTGCAAAAGTTCGATTTTTTTTTCGGCGTCTTCCTACAACTACAAAATTGAAGATAGAGATTTTCCCTTAAAATTATATTTGTTCTCCATACTTAGTTCTCTCAATAAGGTCATGCACATTTTTTTGAAATTTTTAGTAGTTTTCGCGCAATATTGAGGGCAATTTGTGCAATTTTTAAAAATTACAAGAACAAGATTTTCTCAAAATCGACTTCAACTTTTTTCCTTAAACTTTTGGAAAGGATAGTACCTAATGTACTCTGAGATGACATAAACGCCATATTGCTCTATTCCTTTGTTTTTTCAAAACTTACAAAAATGTAATTCTTTGACTAGCCTTTCATTTAGTAAATATTTCTTTAACGGCGATTTGTTCATATTAGGGAACTTTTGCCACCTCGAACGTTAAGTACTATCGATCTTTTGCGCATGCGCAGATGCACCAAAGTGATGCGAAACTTGCACTGCGAATGAGCAGAAGATCGATAGTACGTAACGTTCGAGGGTGCAAAAACTCCCTACTATTACATTTACGAGTACATGTGCTTAACATTATGTCTTAAAAGTTCCTCGACAACTCAGATGTTTTCTGTGAAAATGAACTGAAACTTCCGAATTTGTACAAATGTTCAAACGCCATTTTCTCAAATTGCTTCTTCAAACTTTTCGTACGAATGCTATTTGCATTCTTTAAGTTAACATAAAATTAGTTTGGCTGTATTTTTTTGATTTTTCAAAAAATAAATAAATGTATTTTTAAGTGTCTCTCACGCCATTAATATTCACATTTCCAGAAATTTTATACATTATTACATTTGTGAGTAGAAGTGCTTTAAATGTCACCAAATGAAGTTGTTCGAAAACTCGAAAGATTCTTGTGAATTGTGATTCTTGTGATTCTCTTCCATTTTCGCATTTACAGTAACGCTTAAACG
Organism: Acheta domesticus; assembly: GCA_031308135.1. NCBI lineage: Eukaryota > Metazoa > Arthropoda > Insecta > Orthoptera > Gryllidae > Acheta > Acheta domesticus. Next base: position 173,343,767 of record JAHLJT010009419.1, read on the forward strand.
CCATTTTCTTAAGAGCGGCTCCAAATTTATCAATGAAAATTCCTATATAGGACGAAGTTTTACTCTTCTTTAATATCCTAAAAGTAATATTTCGTATCTACCATTAAGAAGCTGAAAAATGAGAAAAGTTCAAAAAATGTATTTTGGGCGGCGATAGATGTCAGCAAGATGTCAGAAGATGGGGAAAGATGGTAAAACTGGCCCAGACCAAAGATATTAGATTACTATGAGAAAGTATGTGCAATTTGTCCTAAAGTACGAAAACGTTTTAAAAATTCGATTCGGTTATTTTACTGGAAAAAGGATTAACCAGGTGAATTCTATCAAGGTGACAAACGCCGTTTTGAAATGATAAATCGAATCGTAGGATAAAAGAGCTCTTGCGTTATCTCCGCTTGTTTTTTTCCGGTAGTGAAATGGTAATGGAAGATCTTAGAAGTACAATATATCTAAAATACGATGTGAGGAGATGGAATATGGGTGATATTTACGCAATTAGTTCGATTTTTTCTTTTTGAAATCAGCACCAAAGCGGGATCGGTGTTTTGAGTGATACCTCAGACATTCTTATGATGGTATTCGAAGGAAGATGGAATATGTGAATAAGATAATAGTTTTATACTACTATTAAAGATGATACGAGACCGTTTACCCCTATTACAGCATCACTAGTTTCATATGTGGGGAAAAAATATCTTGAGATGCGAAGTGACGGAAGCATCAACGAAGTGACGGGGTGTCTGGCTTGCTGCCCCCGAGAGTTCAGCCTTCTTGCCCGTCGCCGCGCCGCGGCGGCCGCCGCCCGGCTCGCCCGTGCCGGCTTGACCGCGCCGCCGGCCAACAATGTCCCGGCGGCGTGGAAGGGGAAGGGGGAGTGGGGTGAGGTGTTTTTCGAAATTTCACTTACCGTCGCTCCTATTATCCGATTTGCATGTTTGACACGGCGTTGGATTCTGGAAGCGTGTCGCCATCGCGCTATAAGCCCACATTTTTGAAATTGTTCCCGGAAGTACGAGAAAAATTTTTAAAATCGAGTTTCTGCTAGTTTTTTTTGAAAAAGGGCTTCGTAGCGTAAATTCTATTATAAACAGGAGTCAAATGCCGTTTACAGATCGAAAATCGGACCATTTGTTCAGACGTTATCGGTAAAGTAAATTCCTGCTGATGGTGCTGCGATCTATTGAATTTTCCTACAAGTTTTTTTCGGTACATTTAGCCTTAAGAATTAATAGCCATACTCATGTTTCGGGAATAATTTATCCCATTTCAGTCGCGCTAAATATCGTAGAATGAACACGTAGGACACAAGTCGGCTAAAACGGACTATAAAAATTAATAAAACAAAATGTTCTTTATTAATTATTATTTAACGTTTAAAAACAAACTAATTGTCTAAAAGTGGAAACTTTATTATGAACCTATTACGTTCACGGTCGAAAACTTTGCCATATTTAAAAAAAATATTGAAAACATTCTCAGTTTTGAGTTTCTAATTATGGATTGTAATTTAATTTTCTTTTGATCGTTGAACGTGCAAGTAATTTATTTTCTGCAACAATCTTTTCTTCTCCGCGAAATGTTTAATTATATTTATTAAGTTTCGAAAACGACTTGAAACGCAGGAAACGTAACCAAATGGTATTCTTTGCGTGAATCAACGCAAGGAATTTTCATCAAGAGAACCGGAGCGTACTCGTAAATTTTCCAGTAACGGTAGTACGTTTGATTTCATTTTACAGCAGACAGCGGACTCGCAAAAAGTAGTGCATCTGAATCTCAAAAGGCAGTTCTGAAACGGCATTGCAGCGCGTTCCTGCACCCATGCAAAGAACAAAATGCTAACATTCCAGGAAGGAAGAAAAAATTGAACCGGTTGTTGAGAGTGCGGCCCGTCACGCTACAACTCCCCCCGTCGGCACTCGGCACGGTACTCCGCTCACGCGATGTGTCTGCGGTGCGTCTGGCAGCCTCCGCGATGCGCCACTGACGGCCGGCCACACCTTCTACCACACGTTGGGCCGACATTGCCTTGCGGGCGTCGAAAGTAAACGGAAGGAAACTAGAGGCACACATACAGGTGGTCCGACGAGGAAACGTCGAAACTTGGACAATAAGTTCTTAAGACAATTCTAAGCATATTCAGTCTAATAAACTATGTGTATATTCCTAATGGTTGAGCCGCAGTAAGCACTCAAAAGTTGGTTTGAAAAAATTATTTCCAGGCAAAAATTTGCATTATAGAAGCATAGAAATACTCCAGAAACATACAGATTGTTTATTATTTACAAAAGAAATGAATATATTTGTGCTATTGTATTGAATTGTATAAAATAAGCTTAGAATTGTCTTAAGAGCTTATTGTCCAAGTTTCGACGTTTCCTCCCCGGATACCTTCTACCTATCGGGATCTAAAATACGTTTTTTCTGCATTTTCTCAATTTTCCGGGTCTCTAATAGAAGAAATGAAATACGACTTGGGAAAAATTATAGAAGAGTGAAACCTAGCCCTCAGTGCCAATTTTCATTGAAACATTTGGAGCAGATTTTGAGATGTTTGAACGTTTCTGAAAATGTGCAATTTTGGGCTCATTTGTACAGAACACTTGGGTTTTCCACAAATATCAGCAATCATTTGAATCACTTGAACTCACAAAAGAAATAATGTATGAAAAAACGGAATGTAAATATAAACGACGTGAGATATAAAAAAATACATTTGTTTAATATAAAAAAATGAAAACAATACTTCAAAATTGTCATGATATTCACCGATTTTGGCAGTTTCCATACAAAAAGCTACTAAAGTAGGGACTCAGTTTTGAGAAAAATCTTGTTTTTATCTCGCTCACATTTCACTCAAAATTGCTCATATTTTTAAAAGATGTAATTAACATTAATGAAAAATCTAAATGTGAAGCAAAAAATATTGAATAAAAAAAACTATCTTTAATGATGTAGTTGTACGAGAGGGAGGAAAAAAATGTCAAACTTTTGCAATTTTTAAAACTTCAGTGTTAAATTGGAAATCATCATCAATATCATGTTTATAAGCCCATTTCATTCTATTCTTACAAGAAATTTAAAGAAAAATTGGAGTCTTTTTGAGAAAAGTTTGAAAATGTAGGCTTAAAGGATTTTTCTGCAGTACCCTAAACATTCAAATAATATTATTTTCGCAAAGCTTCAAGTCGGGCCAGATTGATCTGAGAAAATTCATTTTGTAAAAAAATCTTAAGACTAATTTAGGCGCTAATGTTTTTCACAGATGGACAACCAGAGAAAAATTACGGATGAATATTAAAAAAACAGTTTTTCTTCTCATATATCTTTCTCTTTACATACGTATGTATACGAGAAAGTGAAAGTAAAAATCGTTGCCGTTTCAAAATCATTCATGCCACTTTTTGTATTTAAAAAAATATGAAAATATTTTATTTATGCGATGTGTCTGTTAAGAGCGAAATTCGGAATAAAATATACGAGCAAATAATACAGTTTACAACTGCAATAGTTTGGAGCTTATGGAATGGCCATGTATTAATAAGGATAAATTTGGAAAGCAAAATTGCCTTTTTAATTATTAGCACATTAAATATAGGTTCAACAGAAGAGGTTCAAAGTTACCGTTCAGATATTAAATCGATAATGACCATGAAATCAATAAAAGACAGAAACTAATACATATCACAATATTTGCCCGCATTCCAATAAGGATTTAAAAGTAGAACTAAAGATAACACAAAGCAAGTGAAAATGGGACATATTCATTTAATTTTTTATACTCGGGAGACATTCAGAAAAGTTCAGAGAAACTGTGTAAACGACGGGGAAAACGATCTTCTTTTACACTGTTTCGGCCCACAGTGCATGCTCCGAGAGTGCCTTCCCGCTTACGCAAAGTATCCGGCCTGCTTGCTGCGCCATCACCCGCCCAACCCTGGCAAAATACTTGCTTTCCCCTTTCCGCAACCAATTCCGATGATACGGAATGCTAAGTTGAACGATCCGATAAAGGAGAGTGCAAACTGGGTTAGCCGCGGACATTATGAGGAACAGTCTAGAGGACGATGTGGCTATATGAAATGTAAAGATGAGGACCAGTCTAGACGACGATGTAAAGAAAAAGAGGAAATTTCCAAGAAGCTCTTTAAGGTTAAGGAAATCATTTGGTCACATTCAATTGCTTCGTTATACGTTTGAATCATCTTCGGTCGGGGTACCAGTTAGCATGGTGGACAGTCATACTGAGTCGGTCAGACTAAGATTTCTTGGAATCGCACTATTGCATCCCGTGTTCAGGTTTCCCTCGCACTCACTTCTCAGTTAAACCCCTTTCACTTTTGCTACCTCGAAAGACAGCCAGATTGCATTCCGATCGGTGTTTTGAGAAAGAGAGTGCGGAAAGAATTTAGCTAAGTTCCATTCATGAGTAACGAAAATTTAAGTTCTCAAATGCAGATGAATGTGTCAGAATCTTCAGAACTGTCTTATCTAATTAAAATACAAATATTTTAACTCATATTGCACGGGAGCGTGTTTCTAGGCTCCCTTTTCCCATTAAGCTTCTTTTATTTACATAAGCCATATTTTACTAGAAAATAAATTAAAGGTACTCCAAGGAGAATGAACTTATAACTTTAAGAAGTTAATTAATAAATACATTTTATATCAAGCCATTCACAACGTTCCTAGATGTCTTGAGTTGTCTCTTTCCCAAAAGAAAATTAAGGATTGAACTCATTTTCACAATTACATGTTCTATTACGAAGGATAACAGAACCCTTTCAAAATTTTCAGTGGGGAGGCGCAGGGGGGAGTCATACATCCTATGCGCACGCGTACGACAATGGCAAGAATTTGTTGGGAAAAGTATAACGAACAAAACCTACTGCTTCTTATTTTAGCTGGATGTGGGTTCGTTTTCCGGAAGGTCTGTGCGCATTAGCCGTGTTCTGAGTTCTCTGTAGAGCAGCTAATAATTACTGATGGGACATTGATAACAAAACATCGATGGTAATAATACATCGACTAAAAGCCGTTGATTCAGACCATCGACAGGAAAACAAATGTTTTTAAACATCGATGTTTTTAAGCTGATTGAGTAAACTCTAACATTAAATTCGTGCGCGACAAAATTTAGTTTGACAGTGTTTGTGTTTATCTATAACACCGAATAAGGGTACAAGAAGTAGCAGATCTTACTCCAACCATGCATAACTTCTCGACTCGCGAAATGAAGAAGAAGAAAGAGGCATTACAAGGGCATGGAGGGCATCTCGGGCGAGAGAGATTGGTCGATGATGGTAGCACGAACAACGTTCCTTCGGCTCCAACACATGAATCAACAATGTTACAATCAGTTATATTTCATATTTTAACTTTTAAAGTATTTTGGTCATTGACATTTTTCATTCAGCAACAAAACATCGAAAAAGAAAAAACATCGATCCCAAAACCTCGATGTTAAAAAACATCAGCCTTATTACATCTTATCATCCCCAGACATCAATTTGGATTCACAGAAAAGCTATCAACCACTCATCAATTATTAAGAATCACTGAACAAATTCATATAGCATTCCAAAGAAAATTACACACTGCATCAACCTTTCTAGGCATTTCTCAAGCATATGACAGAGTATGGCATGAAGGTCTCATGTACAAACTTAAAATTAATGGTACACCCAAATACTTAACCAACATTATCCATAGCTTCATAAGCAATAGAATTTTTGCAGTTTCAATAGATAAGCATCTCTCAAACTCCAAACCAATTTTTGCTGGACTTCCTCAGGGCTCCCTATTGTCACCTATATTATTTAATTTTTATACAGCTGATATCCCTACATCCAACACAATCAATATAGCACAATTTGCAGATGACACAGCATTGTATTGTTCTAGCACATCACTTGATATATTAAGAAACACAATACAAAAAACATCTAAGCCAAATCAGTGCTTGGTCAAACGAATGGAAAATCAAATTAAATCCATCTAAATCAACAGCAAAAATCTTTTCATTAAAAACCATTTCAACACCTCTCATACTGAACAATAACATTATTCCTTGGACTCCACAAAACAAAACAGTAAGATATCTAGGACTACATTTAGACACTAAAATTAAATGGAAAGAACATAAACAATAAAACACAACAAACAAAAGTCAAACTAATCCAATTAAAGCCATTAATAAACAACCACAGTAAAATAACAATAAAAAATGCTAAGCTCATATATACAGCAGAAATAAGATCTCTAATGCTATATGCCTGTCCTGTCTGGATTAATGCAGCAAAAACCAATATTCATAAATTACAGGCCATACAGAATAAATTCCTGCGAACAATAACCAATGCACCCTGGTTCATCACAAACAAACAACTTCATAAAGAAATTCAAATGAAGTCTGTCATACATCACATCACTACGTTATCCCATAATTTTTGTAACAATTTACCATCAATTACACAACTATCCTAATATAACCTAGGCAAAGCACCCAGAAATGCAACCAGAATAAAAAATAGATTTCCCAAGCATGTTTTTATATACAATTTGCAAATTTGGATGATTCCTTGTGAGGTGCTCAGTGGGTTTCCTCTCCTTAAGAAATAGTTGTAAAGAAGTAATAGTTTAGTTTTTTAATGTAGATAATAAACGTAAAAAATGTAAGAAAGTTTGTAATGTTAAACTGAGCCATGTATCATATTCAAAATAATAAAAATTATTAAAAAAATTACATCTTCGTTTACAACATCGATGTTTCTATAAAAACGTGGATGTTTTGAAAACATTGACATCGATGTCGCATCCCTGCTAACAATAAGACAAAAGTGACTATCGCCCAGAAAAGAGCGAGCGACGACGGATCGTCAGGAAGCGGGGTAGACTTCGTCAGATGGCGCCCGAGCTGAAATTTCATAAAATACGCGGAAACAACTGGACGTATTTGAGCACGATCAAACACACAATTAAACAACGAACACGGATCGGACGGGGAAGTGACACACATCCCGACTGCGTTTGGTCTGCTTAACAAACAAGTCTCAGATTACGTAATGCACTGTCGCCTGAAGCGAATGAGGAAAGATGGACCACCGTCTTTTGTGGAACGCCAGTGGGCCGCTGCTAACCTACTGACATGTTGAATGGATCTGAAATTTTCTGATGGACTACAATTTGAAACTGTATATAACTATTCTTGCCTGTAGGCAATGTCAGATCATCGTCAGATCGGTGTTTTAATTCCGCCGCTGGCACGAGGTTAATCAAAGTTTAATGAGCGAGTCCTTCGCGTACCGTTCGCGGAGCGTGAGGTCATTCGAGTCAAGAGGGATCATCACGAAGCGGGATTTTGGTGAAGCTGTAACTGCAATTTCAATAACCACCCAAGGTTTTAAAGTATAATTAGTTTGTGTGCAATTATCAATGTTTGAATACGCATTTTAACGCTGTATTATAATTATTGTGCCAGCCATTGAGGTAAAATATATTTTTATTAATTGAGAAGTAGCACTCTGTAAGTGAATCTAAAAGCTCAGTATAAATAGTTGGTATACCAGATCAGATAAAAGTACTGCATGCGGCTTCACTGCAAAATAGACAATTGTGAGTTAATTTTATGTGCTCGACCCATTCTCTTGAATTCAATTATAATAGCTGAATATTTCTCAAGAGCGGTTACACATATCTTCGTGATTGCTCTCTGATGAGGCTCGGGAGGAAGTGGAAGCCTTATTTTGGGGAGAGAGCTGGAGGGAAAATTCTGCGCAGCCGTCGCGTTGGCAGCGGATCCACTCTTCCAGCGGGGACGGAACACCGCCACCTCTCGGGATGAATTGGGAGAGGCGGCTCAAGGCATCAACTGATGTCACTGCAGTGCCTCTGACTGGGAGGTCCTAGGTTCGTGTCCCGACCGCGGCAGGATTTTCGACACTAGCTTGTCAGTTTGGTCGAATTCCGTCGCTGCCTGGAGGAGAATTCTAGTTTTCCCTCGTTTCTCCGATCAATCGACCAGACGAATACCGGAACAGTACCCCAACAAACGGGACACGAACCGCGCGCAATCTTTCTTTCTTCTTCCTCCTTGTTCTATCCTCACCCACACACACTTACTCTAACTACACTAACACACACGGCGGGAGACCGGTTGGGGGCTTGTTCCCGTGGTGCCTCGCTAGTGGGTGATATCAGGTTGGGGAAAACTCTACTAGTCGACGTTAGGTCGGCACCGGATCTCACCATCACCACGTGCCGTACACATACGGAACTAATAGTCTCAGTAGTTGACGCGCCCGAAATCACTAACAATTCATCAATCTGTCTCTCTCGGAAAAAAATCCACTACACTAACAGGATTAATGGCCATAGCAGTTGACATGTCCAGAAACATCAACCAATTCCAAACGGATTTCAAGGACTTCCTTAGACAGTGGACCTCGAACTGATCACAATCCTCCCTTCCAATTTTCTATCTCCGCTTCCATCATTTGTGCCGGGCGATGAACCGATCCCCGTTCCAATGCGATTCATCCCTCTTGACGTAAAAAGACCTCGGAAGAACTTGCAATTCGCGAATGTCGAGCCGACACTCTTGAGTATTATAGCGTGAGATAAGGAAGAACAGTGCAGCTATAAAATTTGATTAAATGTTAAGGCTTATGTTATGTGATGAAATGTTAAGGCCTGAATGTTAAGACTTAGTTGCATAAAATGTTGATAATAAAAATTAAATACACGTAGGCCAAATTCTGTTACGTTTGGCATATTCTTGACAATAATTTCATAAAGAAATCTGGTAGCAAGTTGAATTTGACCATATCTTGCAAAATGTAGATGTTGTCATTTTCATCTTCATCGCATTCGTTTATAATAAACTGTTTGCAATAAATATTATTACGAGGGCAGACAGGAGTAAATGAATTTTGAAAATGAAGACCTAGGATATAACATGTAAATACCATCTCATTTTACTCTGTTCTAACATCAATTTGATTTTTTCTGTTATTATAAACAAGAAATGAAAATGTGCGTGCTGTTCTCAGGTGATGGACATGCAGCTGGTGCGTCCTGAAACGCAAGAGTACTTCAAATCGCTGGTCCACGCTGCAGTGCGCGCGCACGAGGCGGGCGCGGGGGAGGAGGGGGAGGGGGAGGCGGCGCGCGCGGACGCACTGCACCTGCTGGTGGCGGCGCGCCAAGGCTCCTTGCACAGCCCTCAGCACCGACGAGGAGCTCGCCGCCAGGGGGCCCTTGCACGGCGGCGGCGAGAAGGGCCACGACATCGCGGCCCGTGAGTTCTCTCTTCTTTTTTTTTGTTTTTTTTTGTTTTTTGTTTTGTTTGTTATTTAAGGTCGCATCAACCACTCATTAGCGCCCAAACCTTTACTTACCTTTACTTTAAAGCCCGAAACGGGGATCGGAACTCCCGACTGTCGTCCTGTTCCCGGCCAAACTCAGGTCGACTGCCAACGGTGATGGCTGTGAGTAGACAACGAAGCTAAGCTTCTGGTTGTCGGTTCAACCCGGCAACCCACCAGTTGGGCCCCTAGCTAGTCGAAACAACGCTTGAGGCAGGATTAGGTGAAGGAGCTTCTGACTAGTGCTTGGCTCTGCAATCCACAAATAGAAGTCCGGCGGGCTATTACCCTCCGTCAATTTGCCTTGGTTACGGTCCCACCCACGTCGAAAGCCTAAAGTGAAGGCAGTGGGTAGAGGGGAAGAGGGGCGGGAGCCTTTCGGACTTGTCCGGGTGGTCCTCTGACGGGCTTTCGGATTCGTCGTGGCAGTGGCCCGCTAACCCAACGGGTAATTTGGGTGGGGTTCGCCCCGGTGCAAATGAGGCACTTTAAAGAATTCGCACTGACCTAGGGCCAGTAGGGATGTCAGCTGGCGCATCGCGGCTCGACCCAAACATTGTATGGGTAGGCTATTTGGCTGTGCGCCGACGTGATTCGGTCGTCCTGCTTGCGGAGGGTTGTGGTTGAAGTGGACCTCTCCGCCTGCGGAGCAGGGCCATGAAGTGGAGTTGTTGACGACGCGGGGGTGAGGTTAGATCCCTAGAGGACAAGATACCCGCCCGGAGCTTGCTCCCTCAAAGATACAAAATTCGAGATATAGGTCATTAGCGACCACTATTAACTGTAACGTTATGGTATGAGGATGCAACGATGTGGTGATGATACGGGGTGAAAGCACGAACAGATTCAACCATGCCCAAGGCGGAAACTGAATCTGCGACCCCACGGCCCAAGACCACTATGGCACTAACTGCTTTAGCGATCTCGGCCACGGAGCCGACAGTCTGTTCTTTTTGGCTTGCGCCTCACGAACGTGGCTTCGAGTTTGCCCTTTTTAGAACAGATTAAAATCTGTGTAAAATAATGACAAATCATGGAATGAATAATTATTCGAATCGAAATATTAATTTCAGGCTTTTTGAAAATTTAACGACTGGGCTAACTGTATGATAATCGTCTTTACATAGTTTCAAGTCCTTAGAATTTTCTCAGAAAACAAGCATTCTGATGCAAGTGCTGCGCGTCCACGCGTCCACGCACACGCACATGCGCACACGCACACGCGCACACACACGCGCACACGCACGCGCACGCGCACACGCACGCGCACACGCACGCGCACACGCACGCGCACACGCACGCGCACACGCACGCGCACACGCACGCGCACACGCACGCGCACACGCACGCGCACGCGCACACGCACGCGCACACGCACGCGCACACGCACACGCACACGCACGCGCGCACACACACACACGCGCACTACGAAACTGAAGGCAAAAGGATAATCGGGAGTAGCCTGTAGCCGACTAACTAGCTCTTTTATTAAAAATGAATTTGTTGAAATAATATAATACTATAATAATATAATAATAATTGAGATTTTATTTACCAAATACGAATAAAATATTACGGCTAGACTATTTTCAGAGAGTAGTTACTGCAACGTCATCTAAAACGAGTACAACAAAATAGGTACTTAACAACTAAAATTGTAATTGGTCTAAAAATTAAACAAATAATCAATTTTATGAAGTAATTAGGTAATGTGATCAATGGTATACAAGAACGTCAACTACTAAAGTATAGTGTAAGAGTAAATAGTGGTAAAAGCTTAAGCACAACGTAATACTGTTACACCCAGTACTGTTACAACAGTTACAGATTAAGTGTCAGGGGGAAAGTAAAGCAATTTTTATATATGTTTATTCCTTTAATATCTTCACTTCCTTTCCTTAATACACTTAATAAAAAGTCGACGACACTTTCATTACAATAGTGCCAGATTTGCCAGTAGTATCGTCTTTGACATTTTCAGAGACTTTCCTCTATTTCATTTAATTTTACTTTTCAAAGAATACTCGTCTTTTACAAATATTTTTCCAATATGTATACTAATATATTACTTATCGTCTAATACAATTTATACGTAATATTTACAAGGTAATTTACACGTTTTCATTAATATTTATACTCCAAACGACCTCGACGCACTTCGCTTACAGAGCTGTCAGACGACGAAATCACGGCGCAATTGCTGCTGTTCTTCCTGTCGGGCTACGAGACGACGTGCTCGCTGCTGAACTTCCTGGGCTACGCGCTGGCCGTGCACCCGCACGTGCAGGAGCGCGCGCGCCAGGAGATGGAGGAGGCCCTGGAGGAGGGCCACACGCTCACGTACGACGCGCTCAGAAAGATGAAGTACCTCGACATGGTTATTTCTGGTAGGCACCCATTGCGTTTTTATTATTTTCATTTTTATTATTGTCTTTTTTATTATTGTCTTTTTTATTATTGTCTTTTTTATTATTGTCTTTTTTATTATTGTCTTTTTTATTATTGTCTTTTTTATTATTGTCTTTTTTATTATTGTCTTTTTTATTATTGTCTTTTTTATTATTGTCTTTTTTATTATTGTCTTTTTTATTATTGTCTTTTTATTATTGTCTTTTTTATTATTGTCTTTTTTATTATTGTCTTTTTTATTATTGTCTTTTTTATTATTGTCTTTTTTATTATTGTCTTTTTTATTATTGTCTTTTTTATTATTGTCTTTTTTATTATTGTCTTTTTTATTATTGTCTTTTTTATTATTGTCTTTTTTATTATTGTCTTTTTTATTATTGTCTTTTTTATTATTGTCTTTTTTATTATTGTCTTTTTTATTATTGTCTTTTTTATTATTGTTTTTTATTATTGTCGTTTTTATTATTGTCGTATTACATATTTATTTATTTATTTATTCGGGTAAGTAAGTTTTAATTCCGGAAGCATCATGTACTGAGGTATTTAGTCCAGTAAGGGGGAGGGTGTAGGACATAAATGGTTTTGAAAATTATACTTAATTCTAATAAATAGAAACAAAGTCAGTATTTGCAGAGCAATTTAGGCTGGTAGTTTATGTCGTGAAGTTTGTCCATTGGTTTTTATTTGGAGGGTTGTATCGTCCTTAAATAGTAATGGAATAACTTGTGAGGGGCTGCCCGTCCGTCACTTACTGTTAGACCCTTTTCCCTCCTACGTTTGGGAAACGCGAGGTCACAATCGATGATACGTTAAAGTCTGCTGGAACGGTTGTTGTCGTCGTATACTGCTAATCTAATTTTAAAATCCTCATATAATAAATATGAAAATACTTTTAAAACAGCTTAAGACGCAACACTAAGCTAGTGTTGTGTTTAACTTATTGAATGGGTTTCCAAGCCATCGGTCTCTTTAGCGTAGGACATGTTTCCCGGGAGGTGGCGGTGTTCGTTCCCCTACAGAACGTGGGATCTGGCGCCGACCTACACGTCGGTTTGCTGGGTTTCTACTTCTGCGGGGATCCGACCTGACCGAGTCAAGTAAGGTCCCGACTGGTCTCCGGACATACGTGGAAGCGTAGTGCCACTAAGTGTTTGTGTGTGTACGTGAGGGGAGAGGAAGGAACATGGATGAGGAAGGAAATATTGCGCGCAGTCCGTCGTCCTATTGTTAAGTTAATGCTCCGGCATTCGCCAGGTACTCATAAACGAACACCGAAAACTGCCAATCAGAGCAGTCTGCTGCTAGAATTCCCAATCAGGCAGCGACTGAAGTCGACCTTGCTATTTATCTAGAACAGTGTTGTCAAGGTTGATGCCACGAGCGGGTGTCCGTGGCACGAGTGCCACGATGAAATCGCCCCTCCACGCAGTTCATAACCCCGCCGCAAGAGACAACGCCATTCCTGTTGTAAAACGGCGGGGTTATACATAGTTTCCTCTCCCGACGCTAGTGGCGCACAGAAGCCCGTGGCATGGCACTGTGCCGTGAGGCATGCCACTGTCACCAGTAGCAAACCTTGACATCACTGATCTTGAATATCCACCACCGCCGGGATTTGAACTCTACGACCTCCACCGGGAGAGATGGCTCAGTGCTTCAACGTGATGTCACTGCAGTCCCTCTGACCGGGAGGTCCTAGGTTCGAGTCCCGACGGCTGCAGGGTTTTCGATACCTAGCTTGTCAGCTAGGTCGAATTCAGTCGCTGTCTGGAGGAGAATTCTAGCGGCCGGCTGCTCTGATCGGTAGTTTTCCGTGGTTTCTCCGATCAACACCAAGCGAATGCCGGAGCAGTACCCTAGCAAACGGGCCAGGGACCGCGCGCGATCTTTCCTTCCTCCTCCTTGTCCTATCCTCTCCTCATGCACAGACTTACACTAACATACACTACACTACCACACATGCCGGGAGACCGATCGGAAGGTATCTCCCCCGCTACTGGTTGTACTATCTACCTGGTTGAGGGGAAAACCCCGCTAGTCGACGGTAGGTCGGCACCAGATCTCGCCATCCGGCGGGGAAAAGATCATCGCCACCTCCCGAGAAAAAAACACGCACTACACTTACAGGACTAATGACCTAAGTAGTTGATGCGCCCGGAAACACGAATTAATCAATAAATCAATTAGTCTACGACCTCCCGGCCTGACACTCTAGTGTGGCAGCAGTTGTTACCCGGAAGCGCCTTGTTTTGACCTGTGTCGTTGGTGCGCCCGCAGAGACGCTGCGCATGTACCCGCCCACGCCCGTGGCGGCGCGCAAGTGCACGCGCACCTTCGCCGTGCTGGGCACCAAGAAGCGCTCCGGCTGCGTGGTGCGGCCGGGCGACACCCTCTGGCTGCCTATCTATGCCCTGCACAACGACCCCGAGTTCTTCCCGGACCCCGACAAGTTCGACCCGGAGCGCTTCAGCGAGGCCAACGCGCCACACCTCGTGCCGTTCTCCTACCTGCCGTTCGGCGCCGGCCCGCGCAGCTGTATAGGTAAGCGTCCGGATTCCGAAACTGCTTATAGCTCGACCGAGTTGAGAATGATGCTTACAGGAGCGCGCCACCGTTTGTGTTTACAGCCGAAACGACAGAGACGGAGATATAAGGATACTCAATTCAAAATTAAAATAGGACCGTGGCAAACTATTGGGGGAAAAAAAAGCGCGATTTATTTCGTTGCAAATCTAGTATCTTCCCAATTAATATTTTAACTATATTTGGATATGTCTGCACATCATATTGGAAGAAATTAAAGTATACGTTTCTCTGCAAAACGATCGAAAACTTTGAAACTAATTCTTTCGAGGAACAGTAACATTCATATAAATCGTTTATTTTAACTTAAGTACTTTCTCAGAATATACAGCAAATAAAATTCTTTTTTATGTAAGAAGTAACTACCACCATAATGAAGCGCCTAAAGGCTATGAAAAAAAGAAGCATAATACAAAATGTTTAAATTCAATTAATAAGTATTTAAAATTCAATATAAATATAACTTTTATTACGTTTTTGTACTAGAACGGTGAAAATAAAAAAAGCAACTTAAAGGGACAAGAATGATACAGTCAGTTCAAATCTTGCACGATGTGTCTCTGAAGTTATATTTTATCAGCTTATTCACAACCTCTATGAAGGAGGCCATGGTGATTCCGTAGAAGCAGTCTCTGAACCCGCTTCACACTCCTGGCGACTTTTGTTACCGAAACTGACTGTACAGACCTGTGTTTACACTGTTAGTTCCACGAAGCGCCTCAATCGCATACTTTATTCTTCGTTTGGTCGAGTTACACCAAAATATTTGTGTCGGGGCGGAAATGTTCGAAATTGCTTAATTTGTTATTGTTACCGTCGATAGTATAACGGTTACCGTATCGGACTGTTATACCCAAGTTCGCGGGTTCTAATCCGATTGAAGCCGTGGATGTTTAAGAGTGAAAAGATCCTTCGTGCGCCTTCCTTTGGAGGAGAAGTAAAGCGGACTGTCCCCTATTAATAGATTGCTGCATGTAAAAGATCATCAAGCCTAAATGAAGCCTCTGAGCTTAATTCAAATGGCTTTTTTCGTCGTCCACGTAATACCTTCTTTCTCCGCTAGTTGGTGAAAGGACCGAAGCAAAATTTGCGTGGTCAGACGGAAGAGCATGGCCTGAGTCTCACCATCTAAAATAAGGCATCAATTAAAATTAAAATTCAAACGTGGGGGTAAGATGGACACACACAAACAATTATACAATGAGTTGCTTTGCCAGAGATTGTGAGTTCATAGTGAACTGAGGATATTACTTAACTGTCGTATCATAACTATCGCTTCACTTTCGTAAGCTACACGAGGAAACAATACAATTTTTTACGATTTTGGTCAATAATCTGCAGACAAACTGAATAATTAAATGACTATACTCAGCGTGACTATTGTAGGTTAAATTACCATACTACAGGCAATATGAGGAATAACCCCGAATAACATTTAACTCAACGTAATTGCATCCGAAAAGTTTTTTTTCAATATTTCTTCTATATTCCTCCCAGGACTAATCAGCTACAAGCCTTGTTATGAAGTCTGAATTAAGAAATATCAAATTATTTTATTCCTTCCATTTATCTTTCTCCTCTGTGTCATCCTTTTGGCAGAAGGTCTAGCACTGCATCCTGTCGTCGAAGTCAATTAACACTATCGCCTTGATCTCGAACAGAACAGGGAAAGTTCAAACTTTAAATACTGACCAAGTTTGTGTCATTAGTATTATTTTCCTTAATATGTCATTCGTTATATCTTATTATATCATTGTATTGTGATACTAACGATCAAGTAATTTAAATTATCTCAAATTTTCCAAATAAATTTAAACGATTCTGAATGTACACGAAACTTAAGGAACTACAGAAATATCTCTACCTACACAAATGGAATGTTACTTAGTCCCTTTCCGGCACGATACTCGTTATCAAAAGCAAAAAAACAGGAAACGAAGTTAAGATTGTGTCTTAACTATTTTAAGAAAGCTTAAATTTCAACTCGCGGTTGCACTGTCACACTTTGAAATCCAAAAGTAATTGTTATGTACTAATACACATTCTTTTAAAAGCCTGAAAATATATAAATACTACGTGTTTATCTTGAAATTAAATGTTTGGCATATCGTTCTTGTATACAAAACATAATGCACATTAATACAAACGTGTGTTCCGGTCAATAAAGAAAAAAATAAAACAAAAGGTGTTCTCATTGTATGAACAAGTCATATTATTCGCTATTCATGGTTAAGTTTAAGATATAAAATCGGAAATGGTAGATGAAGTATCACTTAAAAACATTTCTTAATTTACGGAGAATGAATCAGGTTTCTGAGAACACTATGGAGTCTTTTGTATTAAGCAAAGAACATTATTTTTCCGGAGAAAGTGTTTCGAAAGTACCTCCATTTATTTAGCAAATCGTGAGATTGTTACCAAATTTGCGAGGTTTGAAATTTTCACGTATGATGTTAAAAACTCTGCAAATATGTGGAGTTGACTGTACATTGCAAAATGGTTAAGAGGATTTGAGAAATGTGAGTCACTTCTATGTATGTGCTAAACTTCTGAAAGCCATGTTTAGGTCAGACTACTTTCTCACAGCACGCAGATACAGCACTGAACGTGAACATATTTTTTAACATTCAAGTGGCAGTGAAATAAACGAGGCACAAAATAATTACAGATTTTTAACGTGTCCGCTACAATTTCATAGCATACGGAAAATTGTGATATATGTGCGATAGGACAGCATCCCCGTGTATTAATTTTTGGCTTTCGGCAAGGAAATACCTATTTTAATTGCATTGCGACCGATTGCTTAAGTTTGACGGATTGTAGTAAAGGCAGTTCCAAAAGTTCCTTATCTAAAATGATGCAGAGTATGGCGATGTAGTGCATAATATAGAGGTGCTTTGGATCAGTAGGAGAAGATTTCTAAAACAAGTATTTGATCTAAAAAAACGTTTTTCTTCACAACGAATAGAAAACAGACTTTACGTTGATTACTTACAGAACTGACTTCGATTTCGTCTTCCAACATTGAAGTCATATTGTCAATTTAGTGACAAAAATGTGTCAAGTCTCAATTTTTTCAATTACGTTACTGTGTTTTATATTACTAATTAACATTGCAAAATGGAAACAAAAATATAAAACATTCACTTGTAGACCCTAAAATTGTAAATAATCCTTAGTTTTTTTAATATAATTTATCATATAGTATTTGTGTTACGAAACGACATGCTGTTAGTCATTAATAAATCAAAGCGGCTCGCTAGTGTTTCATCAAAAATGTGAAAGTTAAAAAAAGGTTGAATTTTAATGGGAAAACAAATTCTAGACAAAATTTTGCTACTAAACTGATTCCAAGGCTTGTTTCTGTCTTCCGTCTTGACTCAACATCCCTTTAAAACTGACAATAGTAAATTTCACACGATACAGGTTTTTTAATCATCCATTTCCTCTTTTATTACGACGATGAAACGAATGTAAATATTCCAGGGTTGCACTTATTAAACGAAGATAATTCTAAATCTTCGAAAACCATTTCACAGAGAAATGTTTAGTCTCGAATATACGGAAATAAATTTGTAATCATGGTTTACATATTCTATTATTATTATTATTATTATTATTATTATTATTATTATTATTATTATTATTATTGTTACTATGAGTGGCCTTTTAGGTCTTTATATAACTCATATTTAAATGATCAATCATATTGTTGAACCCCATATTGCAATTGTTGTGCGATGTACTAAGTCATTCTCTTTTTCTAGGAATGCAATTTGCGATGATGCAAGTCAAAGTAGTTATCGCGTATCTGCTCTCGCGATTCCACCTCAGAGCCATTGACAAGACGCCTGTTCCACTGAAGCTGGCGAAGGGAAGTCGCCACATGACGATCGACGAAGGATTCTGGGTAGGTCTAGAACCCAGGACTGCAGCAAAGCACATCCAAGTGTAAAATGGAACCCTAGTGATCACATGTCAAGAACTTTAAATCGAAGCGCGTAATTTGTGTCATTTATACGTATGGTTCATATTTTCATTTGGGAGAATTTGGTGTTATGAGATTTGCACAGAAAACAGATACAGAAAAAAAAGCAGTGATTTCACAATGCTGTGGTGCTATTCGGATCTTTTTTTAAAGGTTTCAGATGTGTACATACATAATATGCAACATTTTTATGTTGAATGAATAAATTATGTATTTATTAAGTAGTTCATCAATGTTTCTTTAAATTTTATAATGAAATTATTTTAAGTACTTATTTTTTGTTGTTATTTTTTGTAATTTAATTCATTTGTGGTATTTTAAAATTATTTTCTCAATAAATATTGTTTTATTTAATACTTTTTGTATTGCCTGTAAGCACAATGATTGCGAGGGACAGGAACATCACAATTTAAAACTAGTGGTGCCAAAACAGCACGTACTTTCTCGCCTTCAGTAATATTTATGTAACACTCTTTACACCACAATTTATCACCGAATTAACACATCTCAGTAATCATTTTTGGTAAAACTCATTTGAAATCGTAAAACATTTGGTGCGAAAATTAAATAGTTTCAATCAACAGATGTTATATTTGAAACTTTGAATGAAAATATATTTCTAACATTGAATTCACTGTATAAGGTATGGAGTGTATTCACGAACTCAACGGATGAATTTTTTATACTTACACTATACTTAAGGAGTATGCGTAAAAGTAAAATAATTAAAAGTTATTAAATAATAGATACTGTTAGCGTTGGCAAACAAACGCAAATAAATAAAAAATGTATAATTGTAATTACGGTATTCTACAAATGAATAAAAGTATTAGTTTGAATTATCGCGAACGAAAGGGAGCCGTCATTATCGCTTTTTGTTATCAGTATGGCATTCCGACAATATTTTACAAGCAACAATGACCGCTAATTTGTATGGAATACACATTTTTCCAGTTATCATTGTTGATATCGCAAGAAAATGAAAATGGATAGATAAATATAATAATTGAAAATTATATTTTTATATTCATCAAAATGACTGTTTCTTTACATGTAATATTCTGCATTCCCATATCGTATTAAGCAAAGAAATCATCTATTCATTTTCACATTGAACACAAGTAAATGCCGCAATTTAAGATGAAATAGCATAAATATAATAAATAAGAAGAAGAAATATGAATATAATACACAAATTCTAACTTCTGTAGCATCCAATTGCGTCGCATCATTTCACGTCCACGAAGCACAGTATATTGGAAACCATATTATACAATAAAAATTCATATTTTCAAAAAATTTAACATAATTGTATTTTCATATTTGTAGTTGTAGGAAGACACCTAATAAATTTAGATTTTGTTTCAATTTTGGAAAAATCAGGGTTTTCAACCAACATGAGACCTGCATAATTTTCTTAAATGTCTTTCAGACAATCCAACAAAAATATTTAATCAAAATCAAAGAAGCCATTTTTTTTGAAAATTTTGAAAATGCCCAGGAGCTTCATGTAAAGTAATTCCCCACCCCGAAAAAAATAGATTGTCGGTTTCAAATTCATGGGACCATGACATCAGCCAGATCGATTTGGGGATATAAATTTTGGAGAAAATCGGCTGAACGGTTTAGTCCCTATTCTTGTTAACACACAGACAAACGAATGGACGGACGTTTTGCCGTTAATCGATTTTTCGGTATCAAGGACCCATAAAACATGAATTCTGGCTACAACACGTGTTAAATGATTTTTTCTTAAATGAGCATCTGGATTTATTAACTTTTTCGTTGCCATGGCCCTTTATCGTTGCCCTAATACAGAGTTTTGCTGCCGAAAATTCGTCAAAATCAAACTGTAAGTATATACAAGTATTTTAACCGAACGAATAGGTCGGCTGTGGGGAATTTCAGTGGGAACGTGGCTCTTTTTTTTCCAAAATTTCAAAGACACCAAGTCGTAACCACAAACATCAGTATAATTGAGTCTTCATAGAAAACCAAGCCACAAATTGCAAAATGACCATAACATAAAAAAGTAAACAAAGAAATGAATAACATTTAACAGCATTAAAAAACATCGGAGGGAAAATCAACTGCAAAATTACAATTTTTCTCTTAGTTGATACGAATTAGTCACAGTAGTATATTCTGTGATTAAATGAAATAGAAGTTCAATTAATTGAACAAATGGGATCTCAGATGAGATGAGAAGTGATGATCATGTAATGTCATAGGGAGGAACACTTGCATTTCAACTGACAGAGTATCATAGTGCTTTCTGTTTGTAAGATTTGCAGTTAATTCATCCTTCAACATACACTACGTCAACACTCTAATATAATTTCGTGCACGAAATTCTCTGGAATTCCAAAAAGAATATCTTGTATTCTATTAAAATAACTAAATTATAGTTGTTGAAAACAGAATATTCAACAGACCTTTTAAAACTATAGAAATGAAAGTAGAAAAGAATATCTTGTATTCTATTAAACAGAATGAATATAGTTTCTGAAAACATAGAATGTGCAACAGAAATTCTTGTAAAAACTATAGAAATGAAATTACAAAAACAATCTTGTATTCTGTTAAACTGAGTGAATATAATTTCTGAAAACACAGAATGTTCAACAGAAATTCTTGTAAAAACAATAGAAATTTACCCCTTTTTACAACATCTATTGTACAATATTCAAGTTCGCACATCTTCTTCAACAGTTCATATAAAATATGATTTTCACAACACTTTTAATTATATATGAATAACTCCAAACATCTTCAAAAGAAGTTATTTTAACTATAGACATAAAACTATAGAAAATTACCCTATGTTACAACATTTCTTGCATAATATTTAAGTTCAGTTAACGTGTTCAATAATTCCTATAAAATATAATTTTATGACTTTCTTAATGGTCCTTAAATAGCTCTAATAGATTTATGACTTTACCTTGGTGTTAAAACTACCATCCATAATACTTCATTCAAAAACAGAAACTGCACTTCCAGGTTATTAACATGACAAAATTCTTTCAAAAATCAGTAAAGTCCTCCAACACGAAAAATCATCAACTTCAAGTATCCTCTGTACATGTTACAAAGTTACTATGCGAATGCACATGGAACGGATATACCAGTAATTAAACACGTTTTATAATGGCAAAACAATTTCCGAGAGTGCACTACGGGAACCATTCCTCAACCTCAATTCGGAGGTTGTGCCCATGGAATTGTCTCCAACGGTGAACGGCGTGAACACACAATCGGGTAGTTCGGGTGGAATGTACCCGATGTGGCACATAAGAATCGAAATACCGACCTTAGTCCGTTGGAAGTTTTAGTTAGGCTCAAACAACAAGGCGTGCTGGAAGAACAAGCATGACGGTATCCGCCTTAACGTGGTACCATTTCCGCTGACTGGGCTCGCGGCCACGCCTCTACCTCCCAATTTCACACCTGGGCTTCTCGAAACTTTCTGTTCATTTTTTATCGAATATATATATATATATATATATATATATATATATATATATATACTTACAGTTTGATTTATAACATTTCTTTTCCTTCGAAAATATACATTTTCTTAATCTTTTAAACAAATTGATCATCTACATTCGACTCATGGCCACACTACATTGTACTAACTAGGATGGATGATGAACAACGTACGAGCTTCCTGTGGTAAGACCCCGTGTTCGATTCCCGGTCGAGGCAAAAATTGGTGTAGCTTTCTTTTAAATGGTCTGTTCTGTAGGTGTACTATGAGGAATCAGGTATCGGAGTTTGCTGGTAACGGAGATTGGAATACGTCATGGTCCCCACATGTCTCTCTCACCCTCAAACGTGGGAATTCAGCTAGAACCAGGCAAGGGGACATCGTTAGATGGCCGGGGAAGTCGGTCAATCGACCGAAAAGGGGAATACGTACATACATTCAATGGATATTTCAATTTTAATTTTATTAGTAATTTGATTACAGGATTATTCTATTGCAAATTGCACTGTATATTCCCAGCTCTATCATAAACAATTTCATTACAAATACCTTACGATAGAATAGGTAATGAACACAAGATACAAGTGTGGAACATTAGCTAGAGGCGAGTAGTGCCAAGTTCCTTTGACACAAAATATTACAGTTTTTCAAATAGTAGTCATTGTTCGAACAAGTCAAATTATATACATTTTTAAAGCCACGCGAATTCCAGAAAAAATCAACGGATAATAAAAGATTGAATCCAATTAATTTTTGGTAATATTTATGATCGATTGATTGTTAGTGATTCAGGGAGCGTCAACTACTAAGGTAATTATTCCCGTAAGCGCAGTACATGTTTTTTCGGGAGATGGCGGTGGTCTTCCCCCCCTGGAAGGCGAATTCCGGTGCCGACTTACCCTCGACTAGCGTGCTTTTCCCTAACCAGGTATCTCCCACCAGCGGGGCACCGCCTCAGCCGGGACAAGTTCTAATGTTCCCGACCGGTCTCCTTGCATGTGAGGTAGTGTAGTGCATGTTAGTGTGAGAGTCTGAAAGGGGTGTGGAAAAGGCAAGGAAGAGGAAGAAAATATCGCCCGCGGTCCGTGACGCATATGTAAGTGTACTGCTCCGGCAATCGCCTAGTTTTGTTCGGAGAAACTACGGAAAACTACTGATCAGAGCAGCTGGCAGTGACGTTAGTTGGTGCCATGAGCCACCTCTTTCGGTCTTGGTAACATCAAACAACGTACTTTATTCATCTGATTTTTTTTCGTAAGTATGATTTCCATCAGTTAAATGGCTCGAAACTCGAAATTACACTATCTTACATAGCCACGTTTGAATGGTTTTCTAAAAGAAACATCATTGTGTATGTCCTGCACGTAAATTGAACTATTTAAACGTAATTAAAACTCTATTTCTTTTTTTCTTACAAGGGGTACTTTTATAATTCATTCAATGCACTCATGCACATTCAATTAGTTAACATTCAATTAATATTCCCCCATACGTCATATGCAGTTTTTACGTTTTTTGACTAAATAAATAAATAAATTAAAAAAATAAATTTTTAACGTATAATTTATGTAATAATAAAATAATATTAAATACTAAAAAAAGGTTTCTAATCATGAACTTCCATGACAAATAGTTCAGCTAGGAAGGTTTATACCCATTATCCCCGTGCTCCACTAGTCTCAATATTATTTTGAAACAAATACCAGTAAGAGAGAACCCGCGTCCGTTTCTGCAGATGTCGCTCTCCCTCTCACAAGCATGTCACCCTCCAGGAAGCGATCGCTTGCACCTCCCGTAGAGAATGGGAGAGGCAGTCTGCGCCGATGCCGTCATCCTTTAATGCTCTACTTGTCAGAAGCCGCGTGTCTCATCAGGTTTTCATAAACCTGTTTCGTCGTTTTCCTCGTACGGCTCTGGCTCCTGCCTATCGGCCAGGAGAGGAGACACGTTGAAGAGGCGATGGCAAAGGTGCGGGGATAAGTGCAGTTCCTAGACGAGGTTGTGGTTGATAGTGTGGGAAGGAATGGTATGATAGGCGGTGTGAATGGTGGTGCTGAAGGTTGGGGTGGCGATGAACGAAGAATGATTTTGGCCATGATGGTTGGTTGTGAGAGGATGATGGTGGTAGTGTGTAGTGCTAGTGTGTAGTGCTAGTGTGTAGTGCTAGTGTGTAGTGCTAGTGTGTAGTGCTAGTGTGTAGTGCTAGTGTGTAGTGCTAGTGTGTAGTGCTAGTGTGTAGTGCTAGTGTGTAGTGCTAGTGTGTAGTGCTAGTGTGTAGTGCTAGTGTGTAGTGCTAGTGTGTAGTGCTAGTGTGTAGTGCTAGTGTGTAGTGCTAGTGTGTAGTGCTAGTGTGTAGTGCTAGTGTGTAGTGCTAGTGTGTAGTGCTAGTGTGTAGTGCTAGTGTGTAGTGCTAGTGTGTAGTGCTAGTGTGTAGTGCTAGTGTGTAGTGGTAGAGTGTAGTGCTAGTGTGTAGTGCTAGTGTGTAGTGCTAGTGTGTAGTGGTAGAGTGTAGTGGTAGAGTGTAGTGGTAGAGTGTAGTGGTAGAGTGTAGTGGTAGAGTGTAGTGGTAGAGTGTAGTGGTAGAGTGTAGTGGTAGAGTGTAGTGGTAGAGTGTAATGGTAGAGTGTAGTGGTAGAGTGCAGTGGTAGAGTGCAGTAATAGTGTGTAGTAATAGTGTGCGGTGGCAGTGTGCGGAGACAATGTGCGGTGACAATGTGCGGTGACAATGTGCGGCGACAATGTGCGGCGACAATGTGTGGCGACAATGTGTGGCGACCATGTGTGGCGACCATGTGTGGCGACCATGTGTGGCGACCATGTGTGGCGACCATGTGTGGCGACCATGTGTGGCGACCATGTGTGGCGACCATGTGTGGCGACCATGTGTGGCGACCATGTGTGGCGACCATGTGTGGCGACCATGTGTGGCGACCATGTGTGGCGACCATGTGTGGCGACCATGTGTGGCGACCATGTGTGGTGACCATGTGTGGTGACCATGTGTGGTGACCATGTGTGGTGACCATGTGTGGTGACCATGTGTGGTGACCATGTGTGGTGACCATGTGTGGTGACCATGTGTGGTGACCATGTGTGGTGACCATGTGTGGTGACCATGTGTGGTGACCATGTGTGGTGACCATGTGTGGTGACCATGTGTGGTGACCATGTGTGGTGACCATGTGTGGTGACCATGTGTGGTGACCATGTGTGGTGACAATGTGTGGTGACAATGTGTGGTGGCAGTGAGTAGTGGCAGTGAGTAGTGGCAGTGAGCACTGGCAGTGAGCACTGGCAGTGAGCAGTGGCAGTGAGCAGTGGCAGTGAGTAGTGGCAGTGAGTAGTGGCAGTGAGTAGTGGTAGTGAGTAGTGGCAGTGTGTAGTGGGAGTGGTGGATGGATGGTTGTAGTGGTGGTTGCGTGTGGATGAATGGATGGATGCGGTGCAGTGGTGGATGTGGGTGGGTACAAACATAAATGGAAAGAATGCGGACAGATTTCCTAGACACCAAACATTCTTCTTACACGTAACACTCACCGTGCTGGATACTCGGATTGACATGAAATTTGACCAGCTTGTTCAGCCCCTTTCAAAACCCTTACATACAAATTTTTACGTTCTATGAAGCATTGCAAGTAGTGTTTTTGCGACAATTAGTCTTCAGACCTTTCATTACCTTACCGCCTGTGGAAGGGCGAAATCGCTGCTCACCACTGGTTCTGCGGCCGTTGCAAACCGCGCCGCCACTATCTGCGACGACCAGCAATTTCCGCCCCTTTCACAGGCGGTAAGATCATGAAAGATCTCAATAATAATTGTCGCAAAAACACTACTAGCAATGCTGCATAGCACGTAAAAAATTGTATGTAGAGGTTTTGAAAGGTGCTGCACAAGGTGGTGAAATTTTATGTCAATCCGAGTATCTAGCACGGTGAGTGTAAGAGAGGCAGGAAGGTGATGCCTGTCTCTTAACTAACCACAGTACACGAGAACGTACCCCACGGTAAGGTCAATGCATTTATTGCACGTTGATGGCGGGTCAGCGCGGAGAAGATGTCCTTGGGAGAAGTGGCAGTGTCGATTCGCTTTCGTTTCCTTTTGGCGAACGGTTCCAGCGTTTTAGCGATCGCGCATGCGCGGAGTGGCTTCTGGTGAAGGGGGCGGACGCCAGCAGGTTTTATAGAGTGCTTCATTTTCATTACCTTAAAATCCGAGTTGTGCCACACTTGTGCATTAAGCGTGGAACAGTTGATAAACAGCTTCGTATCATCTGCAGGTACTGCAAGAATGTCTCGTTTCTTCGTGACCAATTTAGCTGCGTGAGCAGCTACTACATTTCTTGTTATTCCCACGTGGCCAAGGACCTAATAAAAACAATAAATAAAGATTTGGCGAGGTATTTGGTGTTGTATATTCATTGTCAAGGAGTCACAAGAAGAGAAGAGGGTGGAGACGGATTTCAGTTAACGTTTGGAATCGCTGCAGACCGCTACTTCCCAGATTGACTTCTATTGAGCGAATAGGAAACAGCAATTGGCACTACGTTAGCAAAACCACAGAATCCTACTTTGCCATTTTGGCAAGAATCATCAATGTACTTGAAGTTTTGACAGGTTTACTTGGATTTTATCTTTTGGTGCTACTTCAGTTATGTGTTTAGGAAGGGGTTTGTTTGGAAAGGTTAGATCACAGATAAATAGACTAACAATATCTCAGCTGGACGCTGGGGTAGCAATGAAACAAAGAAACTGCCTGTGAGGCTATCTTACAATCATCCCGTTCTGAGGCGTTGTATATAAGTGCAAGCCAGACAGGGGTGGACAAGCTCTATGCTCTCGATTGGTCTTCCGACGGGTGTGGTAGTGTAGTGTGTCCCGACGGCTGTATGTGTGCAAGTAAGGGGTGAAAATAAGGCCAGAAAGAAGAAGAAAAGTCTATAGCTCGTTTGTCAGGGAACTCCTCCGTTAAATTTCTGTGGTTAATCTGATCAACAGCAGAAGGAGAATGCCGATCAGAGCAGCCGGCTGCTAAAATTCTCCTTCAGACAGCGGCTGAATTCGACCTAGCCGTCGAAAATGCTTCCACTGTCGGGATTCGAACCCTAGAACCTTCCCGTCAGTTCCACTGCAGTGACATCAGTTAACGTCCTGAGCAATCTAAACCGGTCATCATTTCTGCACCTTGAATGAAAAAAAGTTGTATATACTCATGGTCAATGCCGGAGCTAGACAAGTTTGGGTCTAGGGTAAAGCGTAGCCTTCCCCCTCCCCTGAAAAAATTAAAAATGTGAAAGTTTTATCAAGAAACTGTATAGTTATTCATACCTGCTTGCTTCACACCTGCAGATTTTTATTAACATTTACTATTGAGAATTTGGGATATTTAGACCTAAAATTCAATGGAAATTCATGGCCAATATCTCTAGAATATGTATAATTTTACAAAAATGTACATCTCATATAGTCCTACCGTAGAAGTAATGACTATTATAATGAACTATATAAAGTAAAAATTAATTGAAAATTTTATAAAATATCAGACTATTGTCCCGCGAAATATAAAATTATGATAATAATTTCCTTCAGTTCTAATTCTTTTTCAATTTTTTACTCCTTTTTTCCATCAGTCCCATCTTCGGGCCCCTTGCCGGTCAGCCCATGCTTAGCGCCGACACTGCTCAGGGTTGCATTTCACATGATTAAACTACTAGATCGTAATTTCGTATGGACTGCTTTCAAGAACTGCAACATCAGGTAAACACATTCAGGAAAGCAACAATAGTTGATTGATTGCTAGTGATTCCAGGCACGTGCATGTCTATTGTTAGTCACATAAGTGTAGTGCATGCATTTTCATCGGGAGGTGGCGGTGGTATTTCCCCGTAGGATGGTGAGATCCGGCGCGATCTACCATCGATTACCGGGGTTCTTCCC
Source organism: Acheta domesticus (assembly GCA_031308135.1). Taxonomy (NCBI): domain Eukaryota; kingdom Metazoa; phylum Arthropoda; class Insecta; order Orthoptera; family Gryllidae; genus Acheta; species Acheta domesticus. Next base: position 173,371,538 of record JAHLJT010009419.1, read on the forward strand.
AACCAGGTATCTCCCACCAGCGGCGCACCGCCCCAGCCGGGACAAGCTCTAAGCCTTCGACCGGTCTCCCGCCATGTGTGGTAGTGGACTACATGTCAGTTTAAGTGTATGTGTAAGGCGTGAGGATAGAACAAGGAAGAGGAAAGAAAGATGGCGCGCGGTTCGTGGCCCGTTTGTTAGGGTACTGCTCCGGCATTCGCCTGGTGTTGATACAAAAACACTGAAAACTACCGATCAGAGCAGCCAGCCGCTAGAAATCTCCTTCAGACAGCGACTGAACAACCTAGTTGACAAGCTAGTGTCGAAAATACTGCCACCGACGGGACACAAACTAGGACCTCTCGGTCAGAGGATGCATTGAGCCACCTCATCAGTTGATACACTCGGCCACCTCTCCCAGTAGCAACAATAGAACAACGGTTAATATTTTTTCAAGCGATGTGGCCAATGACAACTTTATTCTTTTGCAGTCACTACCTTGTGATTGTTGTTCACCATTTTCCTCATTCAAGTATATTGCGAAATGTTTTCAGGGTATATGGTATTAAAAATGTCTAATTATGAGGTCGTTCTCATGTATTGATCTACGCTAGGGCATAAATACATGTTCACGTTTCCCGATGTTTCAAAGTGTACAGTTCCTTTATCATACAAACTCAATCAATACAACAATCATAGACTGAATTCATTGTAGTGTGCATACTAATTTGCAGACGTAGACTACTGCAGGGGGCAACCTTGCAACACTTCTTACCCAGAGAAGTTGAGTCTTGCGAGAAATGAGATGTTATATGTTTTTATATGTTGTATATTATGTTTTATAAATGTACGTGCACCATGAATGAGACTCAAATTATATTCCTGGTAGCATTTATACCTATCCGGCCCTTCGTTTTTCCCAATTTTTCTTCAACATTAAATACTTATAACAATAACGAATTACCCACCAAAAACAGAGTGTTCCATGGGATTAAGACACTGGGATATTACTTTGATAGTGCTACTTTTAGGTTTTGAAGTTTAATTTATTACGATTACGTTGTAAAATTTCCAAAAAGAATTTTCTAAACAGCTAAGTTTAAACCATCCACATTTGGGGTAATGGTCGCAAATAGGTTCGTTTTTATTCTGAGGTTAAACATCGGAAAAATTACGAGGAGAAGTTGGAGGAGATAAGTAATGCAAAACAAGAACGTATGTTCACGTATTCTGCCTTTGTCCCCATTTAGGCCATTTTTGTTGGATGCAACATATGTTTTACATAATTATATCTAAAAAATGATTCGCCTATAATTTTGTCACCTGTCCCTTTTTGGATACCTTTTTTCAATATCCATTAAAATGAGATTAATTCACAAAGAATCTGCCTGAAAAAGAATTTAGTAACCTTTTCAGCTCCTAGTTCACATAGCACTGGTCACTTTGCAAGTGCTAAGAGTGGCAACTGCAGTGAAACGACTGACGAACATGCATTTGATTTCTTTACGAAGTGCTAAATGCAACGTACAATAAGTACGTCTGTGATTAGAAATTTCTTCTCAGGTCTTGACCAGAGCATTACTCAGTGGAAACTAAGTTATTAACCCGCTTAGTCAACTGTCCTCCACGGTATCGCAGTATTCATGGAACAAAGTTCAGACTCAACGGCGGAAAAAATTAAAAATGCTCTATAAACGTTAAAAAATCCTAATGAAGGTGTAAATATAAGCATAGAAATCGAAGAGTACTCTCCTTTCTTTCAGAAACAGAAAAACTTCAAAAACTGCAAAACCTCCAACGTTAAACAGAGCATCAATAGAAAACGACCCAAGACAAAAAAACAACAACAAAAACAACAGCTTCGTGAATAGCACATAATTATTCCGCAGCTGTAATACCGAGTTTTTCAGCATGCCCCGCAGATTTAACGTTCTTCAATACCGCAGGTAAGTAGTCAACCCCTCCAACAAAACCTAAGTAAATAATCAAATATTACGGCAAATAATTTTGCCAAAAGACAAAGTTCACACGATTCTCGTGATATGAATAGACACGAAATATTTACCAAAGAGAAACCTCCAAAAGAGCCAATGTTACCCCCTGTGTGAAAAACCCACCTATACATTATTGGGTAAAAACTACAAAGCAATATTAAATGATACGAAGTCAATAGCCAAAAATAACTTTACCACCAGAACATATCAGGATGGTATCAAGGTTTTCTTCACAAATATCGAGGACTTAAGAAACTATAAAATAAATAATTTTGTATTTACAGAGAGAGAACAGCCCTGAAAGGCAGTACTGCGGAACAACAAGTAATAAAAAACAACTAACATCTCGAACTAACATTGAAAGATTCTTCTTCTTGCATTGTCACCACGTTGAAGAAAAATATAGATCAAAGAATCTTGTTAAATAGAGTGTTGTGATACCACACAAGTTTTATAAATCAATTTCTTCAATTTGCAGCTCAAACCACCGTTGAAAAACTATTATATTTTAGGATTATTGAATATAATAAATGTCTGATATAGATAGCAGCGGGAGGATACCGCTATTTTAACCTGCTGTTACTCGCCCGAGTATATGTATGGCGGGTTAATATCAAAGACAGTTTGTATGTGTTTCCACAAAGTTTGTGTTGGTAGGAAGTAAATTTATGCCGATGTTTTCCTGATAGTTTATAGCGACCTTCTTGAAGGCGAGTTAAATTTTATGCTTCCTATAACTGAATCATAGTCCGATTATGAATATCGTCTGGAAGGTTATGCGAAGCATATTCACTTGGGGACACTTGACCCTTGCTATACAGGGATACTTGACCTATCTAGGGGTATTTGATAAGAAGACTATCGTTAAATGTAAGCTAAGGGTATTCTTACTGGTAACGTAGGCATTAAGTTATCTTTATTTTATACATTTACAGATGCCCCAGAATTATAAAAGTAAAGAAGGAGTTGAGACATAGACGGACGGACCGGCGGTTGAAAAAAACATTTTTTCGGTATCGGGGGATCCCAAAACGTGTATTTCCGTTGAAATCTTGAAATCGATTTTCCGCAGCGTTACATAACTTTCCCTATACTATATATATTACTGCGTATATCGGCTGCTATATTACTTTCAGTAGTATACTTTCCTTTGCGGCTCTCACGTGCAACCAATCTATAAAAATGAGGTCTCTAAAGACAGAGAATTTCACGGAGACGTGACGAATTACACTTTGACTTTAAAAACAAAGTACTTGTTTACAAAAACGCATTTAAATATTCATATCAAATGCAACCCCTAACACATGATGTTTTCGAATCTATATCATCAAATAACTCCTATATAAAGCGTTCTAGGGCCCAAGAAAAGCCGAAGAGTTTTTCGTACTTCGTTCTTCAATTTACAAGATGAGGCATTCTTAGACATTCAATTAAATTTTCGGTTCGGCGCTTCGATACCGTCAATGCCACCTAAATATTTCAGCCATTGTTGCTGGTAGCCATTTTTGAGACGACACACTTCAGAAGCTCAAATTCCTCCATACTAACGCTTTCTGTATACACCATGGTTTGTGCAGTCTGACGAGCTTTATTTGCCTAATCATTCATTCAAGATTTGCTCTCCAGGAACAACTAGAAGAACTATTATAGTTGCTTGATACCTGTGAAGATTGTTTATTATGCGTGTAGTGAAACCATTCAATTAATGTTTCGCCGAAGTCTGAAAGTACTGTGTACTTAATTGTGGAGGGATGTGGGTGAACAGTGAAGACTGTGTTTTACCTGTACCAGTATTTTCGTTATCAGCAGTGATTAGATGAAAGTTTCAATTCAGCGGGTTCAGACATGTTCAGAAACGTTTTTATCAAAAGTAAAAAGATAACATTTTTTGTGTCTATCACGAAAAGCTAGCTCTCCAAGAATATTGAATAATTACTTTAAATGTTGTCTTTAAGGTACTGTTGTGAATTATTCCAAGAAAACTAATTTAGAAGTATGTACATCACGGAGATACTGAATAAATATCTATTGAAAATTTATTCGAAACATGAATTGCATTTTTTTTGGTACTCTGTTAATACATCCGCACGATACCTTTATACATTTTTCAACAAATAAACACTGTTCGGGCCCACAGCAAAGCAGAAATAAATACGTTTATTTCACAAGCAAGGCAGAACAGTTGAATTGCGTAATCGGCAGAGCGCGGCCGTTGACCGCTGAGATCACGTATCGCCTTCACATCCGTTGTTCTGCGAATTCTCCAACGGACGGGACGCAGCTCGCACGTGCGCGACTGGCGATCTCGCCCCCCCAGCTCAGTCCGTTGGAGGAGCAACGGACAAAAACCGTCAGATCATTCCAAATCTAGATCAAATGGCAAATGGTAATTGGCTATCGCCATCCCCACCTCTGCCGCGCGTGAGAGCCCTTTCCTAACGTCTCTGCCCCAACCGAATTCGGCTTAACAGACTTCGGTAGTTCGCATAAAGACACCGTGCAAGATAGCCGCGTGTGTTCAGGGCTCCGCGCGTAAAGCGTGTAAAGGATGTATAATCGTGCAAATGAGCTGCATACGGCTCGCACATAAATTGTTTAATCGTGGCAGTGCACGCTTTAATTGTGTCTGTAGCTCTTGCGTGGGTTTGCGCCCGCAATTTTGGTTGAACTATGTAACTCGCGGCTGCTTCTGGTCGGCGCAAGGTAGCCACGGCGGTCCACGGAGTCACTACAATACCATGCTTGGACAGGTGTATTAATGCACCAAGAGAAATTTTCATCTTAATTCTGTGCTTCTTGTGCATTTACTGTGTGAATACTGTGCATTTACTTATTAAATATTGTTTGTGCTGGAAATTTGCTCGTGTATGCATCCTGCACTCCTTCGCCAATCCCAAGAGCTATCAAAGGGTTTCGGGACTACTGTACTTCATCACTACAGTCCATTCATACAGTCCACTCATGAACATTAAGTGTATAGTAGCCCCGAACAAACACGTTTCGTTTACAACTTTTCCTCTTAGAATGGAAATAGAAGGACAGGGATGTGTGACGTAGTGGAATACACACAGACGACATCAACGAAAATATTATATGTATTTACAAAAAGAAAAATATTTACAATTTTTACATAATAGTTGAGTCTATTTCCGGTAACTTTGTCTCTCCCTTAGCCGCATACCGCGACCGTCCCTAAGCCTACAGCCCAGCAACCCTGCATTACCGCAGAAAAGCGACGCGTGGTGCGCGCTGTCGGACCTGGTCCCGTGACCGTGCCCGTCACATGGCTTGCCTCCCAAAAAATAGAAAAACTGGTCGCCGTCCGGCGGACCGCGTGCCTCGTTGCACCCACCCACTATCTTCTCTCCCCGTACCTACGTGCATTCGTCTCCGATGCAAAACTTATGCAAACGCGGCGCGTCCGGCGCCGCGTTTTTATACCCGGGACCAGTCACCCCCACCTCTCGTGTTTTCCCGTGTCTGTCCCATACAGTCGACGAGTAGGGTCGCCGGCTAGCTTCCGGAGGCTGGAGACTGTTACGCGTCCTCAAGACTCGCACTTAGCTATTCAAGAGGTATTTTTGGCCCTGCCACGCCGTCTGCGCCAGCCTCCGCCTTTGTCTCCCAACTTCCGCTTGTAGCCATTCACTGGCCTAACGGTACCACGTTGGCCCATTGTCTACGACGCCACAGATGAGTGTGGGGTGCGAGAGTTCTCGCACATGCGAGAATTCTCGCACGGGTTCGCGGAGGTAGTAGGGGAAAAATTGAGCTAAGGCACAACACGAGGAACAAACTTTTCATACAAGCTAAAGTAAAATAGCTTGAAATAAAAATAAAAACGGGATACTACGTGAATTTAAAAAAGCTACTTAAAAGTAAATTTAAATTATACAAAGAATAGCACAAGTCACTCGACAATTGCCAACGATCGCAGTCCAAACGCACTATTTAGATGTTGGCGGTGTCTGGAAGTATGTACATTAACGCCCAGCTGCTAACTCATTGTAAAATAATATACCGTTTGATATTAGATTCAAGGTGTCGGTTCGTTAAGATATTTAATATGCAAACATCGTTTGAGCAACATTGACATGTACCGACGTGAAGCCTTTTAAATTGTGCCTTTTAAATTGTTTCTAATAGTAAAAAATGGTATTTAGTACTCAAAATGTGAAAATATTTTTTTCATAATTTTTTGGTTCGGAATTCCTTTTCTTGAGGTATGTAAGAACGCAGAAAATAATCCAATACTTTTTAGTATACAAATAATTTTTTTAATTTTCGCACCCCAGTAAGCTGGCACCTTGACTCTCCAAAACCCCATCTGTTCCTTAAAGGAAAGTAAAATTATATTGCAAAGAGTAGTGTTGTACTTGCCCGATCCGGCATTTTCGTACTACTTTACTTGGCTTTCTCAAAAGAAAAAATCTTTTCTAGTATATTGTTACTGTCAAAGAAAGCGAAAAGCTTACTCTCAAGGAAGATTGAATAATTTCTTCAAATGTTGTTTTAAAGAAGTATGAATTACTCCAAGAACATCTCTACATAATGCTGAATAAACTTTTATTGAAAATTTGTTTCCAACATCAACTGCATTGTTACTTTTGTTTGGTATTCTGTCCGTAAATTAGAAGTTACATTTATACATTTTAAAATAAATAAACACGTTTCATTAACCACTTTCCAGATAGACAAGGTATTAGGGAAAAGGTGGGGTTTAACATGCGAGAGTTCTCGCAGGGGTACGCTAGTTTGTATGTATACGGGAAAGTAAAAAGGGAACAGTTGGCCCAGAAAATATTTGGAATGTCGTCAATGAGAAAGGCGTAACAACCGTCCACAAAAGTCCAAAGTAAATTGCTCCAACAAATTAAAACAATAGGCCATATTACCTTAGGAGAAAGGACAATTGGCAACCATTCGTAACGGGGTAAACGCTTTAGAAAACTCAATTGCGCCGTTTTTTATTTTCCCACGAGTAAAGACAAATCCAGCATTTTAATTCACAGCTCCAAGAGGATCAGCTGCATATGCTCAAATTTCTGGTTGGATGACTGAAGGAATATTTTTGGATTATTTGAAACATTTTGTTAAAAATGCACGTTGCTCTCTACAATATAAAGCCTTGTTACTGATGGATAACCATGAGTCTCGTATCAGTTTAGAAGCAATTGATAACGCTAGGGCTAATGCCATTGTCATTCTAACTTTCCCTCCGCCTTGTTACTAACGATTACAGCCACTGAATGTTTCTGTGTAATCACATTTCAAGTCTTACTATGACCAGAAATGTTCCCACCGTCTTACCTTGAGAAGCCTGGAGTACCACTCACAATTTACAATGTTGCAGAACATGTTGGGAAAGCACATCCTCTAGCATTTACACCAGCAAACATAATGAGTGGTTTTAAAACGACCGGAATCTGGCCTTATGATGCAAATGTTTTCACTGCAGCTGATTTCATTGGTTCATGCGTTACTAATAGGCCCCTGGAACGGGACACCCTCTCTATTGAAATAAGCAGATTTGATCTGCCACTTTGAAATGATGCTTCTTTACTCCAAAAATTAGGTGATGATCCATTTACCTCAACAGATACAGTTGATTGGAAAAGGATAACCGTTTTATCTCCTGCACATAAAAAGCAATCTTCAAATTACCACGCATTAACGTAGTCCGGAAACATCTCCCAATTCCAAACGCAGACAAAAGGAACTAGTAGTGAGAACTAGAGCAATATGGCGTTTTTATCATTTCATAAAATACATTAGGCACTATATCTGCCAAAAGTTTAAAGAAAAAATTTGGAGCCGTTTTTGAGTACGGATAGTGGTGAATGTACTCTATGAGATGACAAACGCCATATTGCTGTATTCTTTGTTTTTTCAAAAATTACAAAAATGTAATTTTTTTGAAAGATCTCTCACATCTTTAATATGCACATTACCAGCAATTTGGAAACATTATTATATTTGTGAGTGTAAGTGCTTTAAATAACTTCAAATGAAGTATTTTGAAAACTCAAAAATTTTCTGTGAAAAAGAGCTTCAAATTTCGCATTTTTAGTGGCGATAAAACACCATTTTCTTTAAAACGGCACAAAAGTTTTAAAAGAAAATTGCCATTTATGACGCAGTTTTTGTGTTCTTTAATATTCTAAAATGAATATTTCCTTTCTACTAATAGTAAATTAATACTAATAGTAAATTAAGAAAATGCCAAAAAAATGTAATTTGGGCGGCGATAGATGGCAGCTGGCGAGTGTATGTGACAATTCCGAATAGCTAGCGCAGACACAAGGAAATAGAAAACTAAAGCGGGAAAGTCTGTGCCATTCTGTAGCACCACTAGTTCGTTATCAGCGCTCGGCGATGATATTTTTTCCGACGAAAATTCATTGTTTTTTCACGCAGCATTATGTAACTTTCCCTATACTATGTATATTACTCCGTATATACGAATGTATACGGGAAAGTAGAAATTAAAATCAAGGGGGGAAAAAGGGAAAAACAATGGTTGTGACGGATTATGCAAATAAAAAAGAAATCGAAGCTCAATGTTGTGCGAGATTGGAAAGGAAAACTTCTGACGAAAAGATCATTAGGCCATTCGAAGATAATTGTAATGTTCTTTTAGGCCCTTCTGTTTTTATATAACTATTTATTGTTATTGATTCGTTTATTGTGATATAAAAATATCTGCATTATTTACATAAACATTACAATTATTAAATACTACAACAGACGTATATAGTAATTATTCATAAGGTAGCCAGGAAGAAGGAACAAGGGTCGTTTTCTAGATGGAACCATATAATTCTGCGGGTGCCTTTACTCAGTCATTTCAATATTTCTCCTTTTTCCCCACTTAGGTGAATTATCCCTAGGAGGAGGATTCTTGATCCATTACCTTGGATGTTAAAATTTATAACTACCCTACTGTAATTTCCCTTACTTATTACTGGAATTAAGGTTCAAAACTAGCTAATTACTTTTCATGTTTTCATAGATAAAAATTCAAACAACTAGAGTAGAAAAAACAAAAACTGAAATCTGGGTCAGATAACCCAATTTCCCTCAAGCTGTTTTCGCCTACTGTAAGTCTGTAAGTATATTCTGTATGGTGTGTTAGTATATTCATTATCTATTTGCCAATAAGATCAAATTTTGCATTGAAATAGTTTCATTTTCCATCAATTCACCATTGTTAAATATACTCAATTGCGATTTTTATTTCTCTGAGTCATTTTAAATAAAACGTTTATTATACTGTAGAACTCTGACGTCTTACGATTTGGTTATTGAGATCTAGTAACAAGAGTTTTACGTTTAATCAATTACAGGAAGGGATACTTTCGGACGCGTGTGTGTGTTTTCTTTCAATATTTACAAGTTCCTATTTCCCTACGGTTGCCAACAATAAAGACAATTGCGGACGTGAGAAGTCTCGGAGACTGTTTCTTGCACCGGCGACGAAGTTTTGGGGGCGTGTGCACTCGCGCGCACTCTATGAGATGGCAACGCAAGTTCCCCGAGCTGCTCACAGCAAGCTCTCGGACGTTGCGAATCTCGCCACTACGATCGCGCGCGTTCCCGAGAACTTTTGCGGGTGCCTTGAAGATGTATGTGAATACGATGATTTACACTCCGATATAAACATAGTGGTACCTCAAGGCCACGAGCTGGAAGATAAGGGGGACACTGTCAGCCAAACGAAAGCTTCGTTACGAATTAAATTTTTGGTATTGGAGCTACCCGTTCGATGACAAAATTCCCCTCTCCTTCCAAATAAACTATAAATAAATAAAGTACAGACTGTCTTCATGGTTATGAATCACATCATCTGAGAGTAATAATATTTTTTAGTTTAATAAAAATGCATTACATTTTTTTCTCGTTTTCGTGCGAATTTCGTGCGAATTTCGTGCGAATTTGTGGGGGTAGGTACTCGCATCTAAGATTTGACTAGTAAATGATCACTTTGATTTTTTAAATAATACCTCTTTTACTTTTTTAAATGCACGAAGAAGTGCGAGAAAAGCGAAGTTTTGATGTTCTAAAACAGAATGTGTCATACAAACCGAAATAACATTTTGAGTGTACACAAGAAAATTGAGGTTTTCTTACTGATTACACGGGGGTACTAAAATTTAAAAGAATAACAACAATTTTGTGTGTGTATGTGTGTATTAAATGCAGTTTAAAAATATAGAAAATAATTCTAAAAAGCAATGGACGCCAAAAATGTAATACAAAAGACAATATTTTAAAATTTTCAGTTTTTTGTACTAAAAACATACCATATTCGGCAATCTATTGCCTGAAATAATAATAATAATAATAATATAATAACAATATAAATAATAATAATATAATAACAATATAAATAATAATAATATAATAACAATATAAATAATAATAATATAATAACAATATAAATAATAATATAATAACAATATAAATAATAATATAATAACAATATAAATAATAATAATATAATAACAATATAAATAATAATAATATAATAACAATATAAATAATAATATCAGAATATAATCAGAATAATAACAATATCAGAAATGCGGGCTAAAATTATTATGGAAAAGACATTTTAAATGGAATGTGTAGTAAATAATAGAGATTTAATTTTACAGTTTGGAAAAGGAAAAATTAAATATTGTTCTGAATGTAAATATTTGGGAGTAGAAATAAATAAGGATGGAAATCAAGAAGATGACATAAGTCAAAGAATAAACAAAGGAAGATCAGCAACATCAATGCTAAATAAAATATTACACGTAGCAATAAAATATTACACGTAGGATAAACAGGTAGCAAAAGAAACTAAATTAAGGATATATAAATCTATTGCAGAAAGTACTGTTTTATATGCATCGGTTTGAAAATTAAAGAAAAATTTAAAACTAAAATTACTTGCAACAGAAGTGGCTTTTTAAGAAGATCATCAAGAATATCAAAATTAGAAAAAATTAAAAATTTTAAAATGAGAGAAAAAATGAATAAAGATCATACAATTTTAGAAACGATTCAATACAAGCAATTTCAATGGTTTGGTCATGTGAAAAGAATGAAAGATAATAGAATTCCAAAAATAATTTTAGAGTGGTTTCTGGTGGGAAGGAAGAAAAGAGGAAGACCTAAACACAGCTGGTTGAGAGAAATTAAGGGAATTTTAAAGGACAGGAACCTAACAGACAAGGATTATGAAGATCTAGACAAATGGAGAAATAAAATTAAAATTATGTAATTTATTAGAATGGTGGGCAACAGAAAGTTGTTTTCTATAACAATGAAAAACTGTGAAATAATAAAAAATATAATAACAATAACACAGAATAGAGGTCTTCCATAAATTACGTAGCGCTAAAGGGGTCTGAAGCAGCGTTACGCTGCGTTATATAGAGGTAGGGGGTATGAGTTAAGTGTTACGTAATATTGATATTTATTTTTTTACATTTTTAAACAGTTGCTGAAACCTTTTTCAAAAACCTGTACCAAAACATTAAAATATTATCTAATTAATTTGTTTTAAAAACAAACTAAAGTTATTAGCTGCAAATAGTTGCAATAAACGTTAATTATTTTCAACAATTTTTTTGAATCTGTAGGATTACGAAGAAAATAAACAAAACTGATACTTCTAAAATCCATTTAAATTGGCGCTGTAGACTCGCTCTTGCATCACTCAAGACGGCTTGTGCATAGTTGATCAACCATTTCTCGCATTCTTCTTTCACTCACAACTTGCCCCAATCTTATTGTTATTTGCAGCCAGCATCGCCAACTAATTTCTACTTTAAATATCATTAATTTTAATATTCAACACAAGTAAAATAAATACAAATTGTTTTGACTGTGCCATAACTTATTTTCATTTCTTACATTTAAAAGGCGGGGGGGTGTCACAAGTGTTACGTAATTAATAAGGGGGGGGGCTTCAAGCGCGAGTTAGGGGTGCGTCACAAGCGGGAGAGGGGGTATTGAAAGTACTCGAAATTTGAGTTACGTCATTTATGGACGGCTCCTTAAGACCCATGGGGGTCGTCCCCATGGGGGTGACATGAAGAGAAAGCCGTGCCTTCAAGAAAATGTGGAATCTCCCCGTAACGACGCCGATTGAATGTATTTAATAGACTCCAATAACGCATTTTTTTCTGCACACTTTCCACAATAGATCATTTCGCAATGCGGTTGTCACTAAGACGTTAACAAACCAGTTCTACTTTGTCTTTTGGAAGTAGCCGCCAATGTGATTGAGATACGTGGATTTAATTTCTTGAGAGTGCGTCTATAACGAACTGGGAAGTTGGTTTTGGGAAACTAACAATCTGAGGGATTAGGGGCCACAAAAGTACCCAAGGATGATCTAGTGGTGTTACAGAATGGCACAGAACTTCTCGTAGTAAAATTTTATAATTTCCTTGGTGTCAACTGCCTTTACGGTGTTTCCCCATACTCTTGCTAACTGCCATCTATCGCAAAAAAATGTACACTTTTTTACCTTTTTACCTTTACCCACAATTTTTCGGATTCCTAATAGAAGAAACGGAATATTACCTTAAGAATATTAAAAAAGAGTAAAATCTTCTCATAAATTGTAATTTCCATTGAAAAATTTGGAGCCGTTTTTAAGAAAATGGTGCTTAAGCGTAAATGTAAATGAGAAATTAGAAACTCTTTTTCACAGAACATTTTTGAGTTTTCGCAAAACTTCATTTGAAGTCGTTTGAGGTACTTTAACTTACAAATCCAATAGTCTTCACATATCGACGGACGGACGCACAGACGGGCCGACGGACGCACAGACGGGCCGACAGACGCACAGACGGGCCGACAGACGCACAGACGGGCCGACGGACGCACAGACGGGCCGACGGACGCACAGACGGGCCGACGGACGCACAGACGGGCCGACGGACGCACAGACGGGCCGACGGACGCACAGACGGGCCGACGGACGCACAGACGGGCCGACGGACGCACAGACGGGCCGACGGACGCACAGACGGGCCGACGGACGCACAGACGGGCCGACGGACGCACAGACGGGCCGACGGACGCACAGACGGGCCGACGGACGCACAGACGGGCCGACGGACGCACAGACGGGCCGACGGACGCACAGACGGGCCGACGGACGCACAGACGGGCCGACGGACGCACAGACGGGCCGACGGACGCACAGACGGGCCGACGGACGCACAGACGGGCCGACGGACGCACAGACGGGCCGACGGACGCACAGACGGGCCGACGGACGCACAGACGGGCCGACGGACGCACAGACGGGCCGACGGACGCACAGACGGGCCGACGGACGCACAGACGGGCCGACGGACGCACAGACGGGCCGACGGACGCACAGACGGGCCGACGGACGCACAGACGGGCCGACGGACGCACAGACGGGCCGACGGACGCACAGACGGGCCGACGGACGCACAGACGGGCCGACGGACGCACAGACGGGCCGACGGACGCACAGACGGGCCGACGGACGCACAGACGGGCCGACGGACGCACAGACGGGCCGACGGACGCACAGACGGGCCGACGGACGCACAGACGGGCCGACGGACGCACAGACGGGCCGACGGACGCACAGACGGGCCGACGGACGCACAGACGGGCCGACGGACGCACAGACGGGCCGACGGACGCACAGACGGGCCGACGGACGCACAGACGGGCCGACGGACGCACAGACGGGCCGACGGACGCACAGACGGGCCGACGGACGGAGTTACGGACAGTCAGAGAGACTGACAGGCAGGCAGACGGACGGAGGGGCAGACAGACAGACAAACAGGCAGGCAGACGGACGGAGGGACAGACAGACAGACAAACAGGCAGGCAGACGGACGGAGGGACAGACAGACAGACAGACAGACAAACAGGCAGGCGGACGGACGGACGGACGGACGGACGGACGGACGGACGGACGGACGGACGGACGGACGGACGGACGGACGGACGGACGGACGGACGGACGGACGGACGGACGGACGGACGGACGGACGGACGGACGGACGGACGGACGGACGGACGGACGGACAGACAGACAGACAGACAGACAGACAGACAGACAGACAGACAGACAAATAGGCAGGGAGGCAGGCAGGCAGGCAGGTAGGCAGGGAGGTAGGCAGGGAGGCAGGCAGGTAGGCAGGCAGGTAGGCAGGGAGGCAGGCAGGTAGGCAGGGAGGCAGGCAGGTAGGCAGGGAGGCAGGCAGGTAGGCAGGTAGGCAGGTAGGCAGGGAGGCAGGGAGGCAGACGGACGGACAGGCAAGCAGGCAGGCAGACAGGGAGGCGGACGGACAGAGAGACAGACAGGTGGACCGAGGGGCGTTTGAAAAAAAAAATTCTTTGGCTATCATAGGCTACCAAAACATGTCTTTCTGTTGAAATCTCGAAATCGACTTTTTGCAACATTAATACTGCATATATTACACCGTATATACTACTGTCCTGCATGAGACTATTTTGCTCGATCATCGCGGTAATTCGCAGTCAGGCCATTACGACAGAGTTTTGCTCGGCCGCTATTCACCGAGCGAAATTCGCTCGGGCTTCGAAGCCGAACGTTCGATGCTCGGTACGAGAGGAACGAATCGGGCTAGTGTTGCGTATGAATGCAACGATCAGAGGGGCATAATGTGGCGATGTCTATATACGAGTTAAAATAAGAATGATGAATGATAGCTGTATCGCCTAAAATAACGAGATGCGGGTTTGAAAAAACGGTCAAATTGATGGTGATTGTTGCGTATGACGATGTCATTATTTGCCACTTTGTTCCTCATGGCAGAACAGGGACCACAGAGCACTACAGGGACTTCCTGGTGAGACAGGTACGACGTAATGTTCGGCAGAAACGTCCGCATCTTGTAGACAGTGCTATAATACTGCACGACAATGCAAAACCACATTAAGCTGAGTGTGTAGGGCAGCTACTTCGACGTTGGGGATGGGAAGAATTGGAGCACCCAACGTACTCTCCCGACATTTCGCCATGTGACTTTCATCTCAATCGCGAGATTAAGGAACCACTACGTGGCAGGCGGTTTGCAACACGAGAGGACATTGCTAATGCTGTACGCCAACAGGTGACCCGATTCACACATGGTGCGGCAAATACTGAAGCTGATAGTATGCAACTCCTCCCACATCGTTGGCAGCGTGTGGTGACAGCAGGGGACTACTTTGAGGGTCTTTAG
This sequence comes from Acheta domesticus, assembly GCA_031308135.1. NCBI lineage: Eukaryota > Metazoa > Arthropoda > Insecta > Orthoptera > Gryllidae > Acheta > Acheta domesticus. Next base: position 173,386,752 of record JAHLJT010009419.1, read on the forward strand.
GCCCAGGTTTGTCATGTCAACTTTATGTGCGTATTATTCTTTTGCATCGTGAAGGTCGTATTGCCCTGTATACTAATAAATTAGTGCTTTACGATATTTCAATGCTATTCATTGGCCACACATGTAGTTAGCACCTTTTGTTTGTATGTAACATTTTCCAACCGGACTGGTATCTTCAAAAAAATATTGTTGCCTTGAGTTTTGCCCCAACTCTCGCATTAGAAATGTTTCTAAATTACATTCATACTTGCATACCCGTGCGATAACTCTCGCATGTAAAGTCCCACCCTTTCCCTATCCATTTGCCAATTCTTTCCATTAAGAGAGAAAGTAGTTAATGAAACGGGTTAATTTGTAAAATGTATAAATTTCACTTCTAGCGTACATAATATACAAACAAAAATAACAATGCAATTAATATTGGAAACAATCGTTCAATAAAGGTATATCCGGCATTATAGAGAGATGTTCATGTAACAATTCAAACGTCTTTAAAAACATCATTTGAAGAAATTATTCAATCTTCCTTGAGATTTAGCTTTTCGCTTTCCTTGATAATCCCAAAAATATTATAATACGTTTTTACAGAAACGTAAAGTCTTAAGTAAGCAAGTCACAAAGACAAAGTGTGACAAAGATAAATTAATGTGACACAGGTAAATTAAAGTAATCAGTGGGTTTCAAGCGTGATTTTATTTTGTTTTTGTAACATTCTTAGTATGTAAATCGATTCAGAGTAGCGACTGACAAGATTGAGACAAGTGGAAGACTGACGGAAGAGTTTGAGGCAAAGAGAAAAAAATCATTTTCTGTAAAATTATGTCATTAGTTGTAGTTTCATATTATGTAAGTTTATGTAACTTCTTTCTGTGTATAAATGAGAAAGCGCACTTTTCACCCTGTTGAAGCAGGAGGCCTTTGCACTTAAAGGGATTGTGCAGGCTTAATAAATAAATTAATAAATAAGCCAAGTAAAGTAGTGGGAAAATACCGGGTCGGGCGAGTTCAAACCTACTCTTTGCAATATTATTAAATTTTTCTTGATTTGTTATGAGGAACAGAAGAGGTTTTGGAGAGTCAGGGTGCCATATTGTTTGTATACTAAAAAGTATTGGATTATTTTCTGTGTTCGTATGTACCTCAAGAAAAGCAATTCCGAGCCCAAAAATAATCCAACTAATATTTTCACCTTTGAGTACTATAAACCATTTGTTACCATTAGAAACGATTAAGTAGGCTTAGACTTCACTTCGGTACGGGAAAGTTGCTTAAACGATGTTTGCGTATTAAATATCTTAACGAACCGATACCTCGAGTTTAATATCAACCGGCGTTTTATTTACAATACGAGTTTGCAACTGGGCGTTCATGTACATACCAGTGTTTACCATGTTCAGACATCGCCAACATTTAAATCGTGCGTTTGGACTGCGATCGTTGGCAGTGTTTAGTGACTTACGCTTTAATTTAGTGTCTTTTTTAAATTAATTCACGTAGTATTGCAAGCTGGCGCGTTTTTTATTTTTGTTGTTCATTTATTTCAAGACATTTTACTTTAGCTTGTATGAAAAGTTTGTTCGTTGTGTTGTACATAGCAAGTTTTCCCCTACTATCTTCGCGTACCCGTGCGAGAACTCTCGCATGTCAAACCCCACACTCCATTCTAACCCCACTTTCCATTCCAAGAGGGAAAGTTGTTAACGAAACGTGTTTATTTATTTAAAAATGTATAAAGGTACCTTGAAATGTACTAACACAATATCACATAAAATAGAAGCAATGCAATTGATGTTTAAAAGAAATTTTCAATAAAGATTTATTCGGTATTATGGGGAGATTTCTTTGAACAATTCACAACACTTCCTTAGAGACAACATTTGAAGAAATTATTCAATATTCTTTGACAGTTAGCTTTTAGCTTTTCGTGATAGTAACAAAAAGTATTAACTTTCGACTTTCAAGAAACGTCGTGCTTGAACCCGCTGACTTGTAAATTTCATCGAATCACAGCTGATATCGAAATACTGGTAAAGGTAAAACACAAACATAGTCTTCACTCTTCACTGTACACCCACTTCCCTCCACAATTAGATACACAGCACTCATAGAGCATGACCAAACGTTAATTGAATGGTTTCACTACATGCATAAGAAACATCTTCATACGTATCAAGCAGTTATAATAGTACTTCTGGTTGTTGCTGGAGAACAAACCTTGAATTAATGATTATGCAGATAAACCTCGTCAGATTTCACAACCACGGTGTATACAGAAAGCGTAAATATAAGATTGAGGAATCTAAGTCTTATACTATTACAACTATATTCCAAAGTCTTTTCTAGCAACCAGGGGCTGAAATATCTAGATTGCATTGTTAATATTGAAGTGCCGAACCAAAAAATTAATTGAATGTCCAAGTATGCCTCATCTTCTAGATTAAGGTGTGAAAAACGTTTCTTAGAGTCCTATGTCCTAAACATTCAGTTTTCAAGGCGACAGAATACTTTGTTTAGGAGTTATTTGACGATATAGATTCGAAAACACTGACAAGTGTTACGGATTGTATTTGACATGAATATTTGGATTCTAAAAAAATTCTTCATATTTTTAAAGTCAAAGTGCAATTCGCACGTCTCCGTGAAGTTACCTTTCTTTAGAGATCTCATTTATAAGTACTGGTTGCGTGTGAGAACAGCAAAGGAAAGGTATACTACTGAAATAATACAGGACACGATAATACATTATTCAACAACAATTTGTGCATTTTAATAGCAGTGCGAACCCTTAAATTCCCTTACAGATTGCAAACTGATTTGTGGATGACAAAACTAATAATGATAATGATGGTAATAATAATAATAATAATAATAATAATAATAATAATAAGTCTGAAGAATGGAAAACAGGCATTGTAAATGTAGCAAGAAGCGTTGCGAACAAGACTATGCAAGAAAAAGACAGGGACAGAACTTCTGACTATGCAGAATGATAGAGAAACTGAACTTCTGATGCTACTTAACATGGAATGTGAGACGCAGAAAATGTTAAAGAAATCGTGGAGTGACAAACCACTCCATGGACAATATTTGAAACGAATGAACAGAGCACAGATCAATAAAGATCAATAATTTATGTGGCTTAAAGGGGAAGAATGAAGCCACAATCGGAAGTAGTTCTAATAGCTGCTTAAGATCAGGCCTTGAGAACACGACATGATGATAAAGCGGTTCTCAAAATTTCCCAAGATGATAAATGCTGCATTTGCCGGGAGCACGTAAGAACACATTGATCGTATTGTCTCAGCTTGTCCAATCCTTGCAAAGACCGAGTACTTGAAAAGACACGACAGGGTATGTAGCTAGCTCCACTGGCAGATCTGTATCGCCCTAAAAGTTCTGAACACATGCCCCAAGTGGTACGAACACTCACCGAAACCGGTGACGTGTGTTAGATTGTGTACTGTATTGTACAACCAACAAATTCAAACTGATCGCACGATAGCGGCAAACAAACCGGATATAGTCATCCGGGATTTGGAGAAAAAATAGTGTCTACTTGTAGACGTTGTTGTGCCATACGAACAAAACGTCGTAACCACAGAGGCAGAGAAATGTCTTAAATAAAAGAGTTTTAATATCGAGATCAGCCGAATGTGGGGCGTAAAAGCACAGGTCGTACCGATTGTCATCGGAGCTCTGGGATTTGTTCCACAAAATTCATGTATGAACTTGTCCAAACTCTCAGGTAATTCAAAAGTCTAGGAAGTGCAAGAAATTGCGTTATATGAAACAGCTCACATTTTGCGCAAAGTATTGTAGAGGCACCGATTGTCCCTAGATCTACTCCTTAGAAAGCTGGTTGCAATTGGGAGTAGACTTCATAATCAATCGACACTTAACATCTCTAATCGTGAATTGGAGGAATACTAATAATTTTATTATTATAATTTTTTTCAATTTACTTTTCACCATTGCTTGTTTTCAAATATTTCAAAATCAAAAACGTGTCGCCAATAAAAGAAGTGAAGTTCGCAAAAAAATTTTAAAATAAAATGTTTTTCTTGCTTCCCGCGGAAAAAAATTATGTTTGTTTACAAACTTCTCAGATGTGAAGAATGACTTTGCGATTTCACAAACAACCTGTGAACCATGAACCCTCTTCGTCTTATCCTTATCCTCCATTCTAGCGCCACACGTGTTATAGAGTTTTCTATCGAATCAGAGTCGTACGTTAGGACCCCGGATGTGTGGTGTACCTTCCGGGGGACGCTTTTTGCAAGGTGTAGAAAGATGGCTGAATAAATCTCGTCAGATGGCAAAGTCCAGGCCATAGAAGCCAGAAACAGTCCAGACAAGTTTAGAATTGGTAGTTATTTTTATGCCGTTGTAGAATTCACATACTACTGACAACATTGCGACGGAAACTGAATTGTTCGATTCTTGTTATGTATCATAAGTTGGTCCATCATTGATAATTATATATATTAATTATTATTTTATATATATTAATTATTTGTCACCTGATGATGGAAACCAAATGTTTCCGAAACGTTGTGGAAAATTTGTATATAAAGCTGTTTTTTTAAAAAGATTTCTGTCTTATCAATGATGGACCAACTTATGATATATAATACGTAATACAGACAGAAACGAGAAATATTAAAATACAACTATTCGATTCTTGGTTGAACTAGACGTTTTCAAATAATAGCTAAGATGTTAATAGCGCAGAAAGTGCAATATTTCAACACTACGTAGGTGTTTCTAATAATGCGGGAAAGTATATGCTGTTGTAGCACCACTATTTATGTCTGAAATTCGTTTTACCCATTGAAACATACTTTGGACTTCTCATAATTTCAAGTGAATAAAAAGAAAATTTGAAATACGTCCCTTTTGTTGATCGCGGTGGCTACCTTAATCATCTTCGCACACACGTAATCATAAAACCACACTTTTATGTCTAAACATGGCGTCCTTCTGCCGTCGGTCCTGTACAGGCTCCCAGCATTCTCTACCTTTCTTCCCGTCTTCACTAAAGTTCCCCAACAAAAGAACTGCCGTCTTTTCCCGATTGTTAGTTGCTTGCAATACATATAATTATGTTTTCCTTGCATATTTACTTCGCACCTAATTGTCATAACTTTTTTAAATTAATTACACATATATTACAATTAAATGTTTAAATTTAAATGTCTTTTAAGGATCTGGTTGTTTATTTCGACATGTTTACTTACACAGATTCTCGGGATGTATCGTTCATCTCACGACGAAAAAGTTATAATTTCTTTTGAATCTCTTGGAAACGAATGTGCATTTAGTTTTGGTCAGCCTAAAATTTATCTTCATTATTTCTTTACAACAGTCTGCACAGTTCGTCATCTCTGGCGTAGGAAATAAATATTACTATGCTCCCGAACCTGTTACTGGTTTTGGCAAACACGTTGTATTTCGGTCTTATTAAAACTAATTTAATTACTGACTTTGATGAGCCCGTCTGGATCGTCAAGATAAGGGAATATCAATTTTAGAGAAAATCGGCTGAACGGTTTAGGTGCTAAAGTTGACCTCAGACAGACGTTTTTCCTTCAATCGATTTTTCAGTACCAAGGACCCATAAAACATAGATTCTGGCTACACCACTTGCTAGAGGAAGTAATTTTCTACATATAGGAACAAGATTTATTCACTTTATCGTTAGCAAGGCCCGACAATAAGTTTTTCTGTCGAAAACTCACCGTTTGCCGGCGCACGATTACAATATTTTTCTTCTTACATTCGTAAGGGTGAGAAAGTAAAAACAATGTCTGCAACAGAAAGAGACCGATGACTGATAAACTCTATGCGGAGAGTATTGATTTTGAAAGATTCTGAATGTTCAGTGTCGGTATAATGTACTTTTTTCAAAGTACGGTAAAACTCGTTAGGTTTGTTTGCGAATGAAATGCACTGAAAATAGTTATTATTATACACAGCCTATGAAAGGTGACTTTTCGTGCAGGAACAACGAGCTAAATGTTCCATTTTTAGCGCTAGTGCTACAAGGGACACGATGCTCAAAGACACAGATAAAACTGTGAATACCAGAAAGGAAACAAAACACTTTCGTCTGATTGCTTCAGCTACTAATGATAAATATAGTGATTTCTAAACTTCAATGAAAATAAAGTAAAAATCACAAAGTCAGTAAAAATATATTTTATGACAGGCGTGGTAAATGAATTTGCTAGTAGGTTTGGACCGGTTTACCAGCCTCAGTGTCACATTTTCTACTCGCAAATAAAATGTCACTTTTACCACTCGTATCACAAATAACTATTAAGACAGAAACTGAACAAAATCATGGGCTTTATTTTCATTGCATAGTAGACAGTAAGATAGTATAACGAAATTCAATGACTGCTTTCTGTAGGGGTCAATGAGGAACGTACTTACTTAAGTACGTGTATTTTCGTTTTGTATAACAGTACCAATTTAACACTATTAAATATCCTTACAATGGAATTCTAGTTTACTGAGTAAAACTTAACTATTTAAGTTGTGTTAAATTAAACATTAATGTTATTAGAGATACTTGTACACAATATCGACGTACATGAAGAATTTATTTTGAAAATGAACGTTATACATGAACAAAAGTAAAATTGATAGAGATAATTGAGAGACAATAAAGTGAAATGCACTATCGTGAGCCACCCACAATCACGTTTAAAAAACTTGCTCTACAACACGAGAACGATGTCTCTTTTCTCATCCTTTCTCCTTCAAGAAACAGTGTCAGTCACGCAAACTTATAAGTCGTGTCAGACCTGAAGCAGGTTTTATTCTGAGATCACATACAAAAGTAGAGAGAAAATGGAGAGACATCAATATTGAAAAATATTTTAAACTATCCGTACTGCAACAGCACATACTTTCTCGTACTAATTGTAACTGCAAACATTATTTGCAATACATTATACAAGCAAGCTATGATAATTTCACATTCAAATTAAACCTCCAGAACTAAAAACCATCCAATACCGCGCTTTACACAAGGCTGTCGTAGTTTCGTGTGAAATCATAATGTCCAGCTTATCCATAACTGTGTATATATTCGTCCTGACTTTAATAAAATTGAATTGTACCGTTTTGTTGAGCAATGAAGCATTGTAACATTAACAATAAATAAATAAAGCCATCTTAACTTACCTCTCACACACCTCTCGCCGTCCATCTATGAAATTCTCGGAATAACTTTTCAAGTATCCATTGCTGAATTGTGTGGTACGGTAGTAATATCGTAACATAAGTTCATAGAAAATGGTGCTCAATGTTTTTCAATTTATCTTTCGTATTGTCGTATTTTCAAGACAGAAAATCTCTTGGGCTATTTTCAATTAAGGTTTGCGGATTGTTTGAAAGAAAATGCATCGATTCATTGAAAATACAAATTGTAGAATGGAGTAAAATTGTATTAATATAAGGTTTACCAATAGTGAACAATAGTTAAAATAACCTTAATTATTGTTCGTATTCTTATGATTCTTTCCGGTTCTCCGAGAACTTTTCTCGTGATTCATAGTTGGTGGGTAATGTATATATTTTATTTAATTGAAATTGAAATTATGCGAACACTTCTAGTTTTATCAAAAAAGTTGCGTAGCCTTTTTATTGCTTTTTTGGACAAATTTGTTTAAGTAAAAAATATGTGTTTTCAATTTCGTAGTTTCCAGATGTTAAGTTTATGCTATTTTCGAAAATACAGAGACTTCAACGAAAATGATATCTGCACAATTCTTTTGAGTGTTTCTTGTTCTCTCTGTGACAAATATTGAAGAAAAAATTTTGAGTGATATTTGCAAAAGTAATGTTTTTAGAAATTTCATGAATTTCAAATACAAATTACTAAAAATTACTTGTTTCTCAAATAATTGAACATGATCTTTTTTAAAGAGCTAATGTTTTAGAACAGATTTTGTTTAAGACTGAAATCTCTATCTTAATTTTCGTAATTTTTAAATGTTACAATTTTGCAAATTATATAAAAAATAGTTCGTCGTAAATGAGAATAGCACTATTCTGTTTGAGTCCATTGATACACAAGATAATAAAATTTAAATACGACATTGGTGCCGTTTTTCTGAACTAGATTATTTTTAAATATATAAAAATGACCTATTTTTCGCGCAAAATATCACGAATGATACTCAAATTTTCGAAAAATTGTGCATGATCTTATTTCAAGATTTGTCTTAAAGAACAGATTTCATTGAGTAAAAACTCATTATTATCAATATATTTGTTATAGGAAGATTCCGAAAAATCAGGCATTTCAATGAACATGAGACTTACATCATTCTCTTAAGCATCATTCATGCTATCTGCAACAAAATTTAGTAAAACATTTTTGGACTCATTTTTTTGAAAAGTTTAAAGATGTTGGATTATGTAAAGTACCCACCCAAAAAATTAAAATATCGGCTTCAAATTAAAGGGGTTGCGATATTTGCCCGTTCGATTGGAAAATATCAATTTTGGAGAAAATCGGCTGAACGGTTTAGGCGTTAGTGTTGGCCATAGGCGGACGGACAGACCGTCATACGTTTTGCCGCCAATCGATTTTTCGGTAGCAAGGACTCACAAAACATAGATTGTTAGAACACAATGTGGTGGAGAAATTTTAAACTTAAGTAAGATTATATCTCATAAAATTTGATGTTAATGTAATACAATCACTATCTATGTTTCATCATATATTACTCCCCATACTATATAAATAATCGAAATGTACGAGATATAAACTGTAATGTAACGCATTAATGCATACTTAATTGTGATCGCTGATGACCTTTGTGGTTAAAAAGTAACCTTAAATAAATAAATAAATAAATACATTTTTTTAATGTGGCGGAGGAAGTAATTTGCTACATTTATCGGCAAGATTTATCCAATTTGTTGTTAGCAGGGTCCTGCAATATGCGTTTTTCTGTCGAAAACGCAATTTTCCCCCCAGCATTACAATACTTTATACTGCGTTAGCAGGAAGAGAAAGTAATGTAAAGTATTTCGATTTTATCATTAATATTTTTATATTCTGCCCCTCTGGACAAGCCTTTGTAACGTATTTCAATTTTAACATTATTATTTTTATATTATTCTTTTCAAATATTATCGAATTATTATATTTACTCGTGTGTTCTGGCATACACCATTAATCGTCATACCTGTTGCATGCGTACGAGCAACACCATCTAGGTGGTGTTGGTACGAGTGATTCTATACAAAATTACGATTACTGGAAGTTCTGTAGATGAAAATACAAAGAAACACAGACAAATACCGCTTATCGTTTGATGTTCACAGCTCCACTGCTTTTTATAAGACTGAGATAATATTACTTTCTACAAAACCAAGACTTCCAAAACCTACTTCACATTTGTATCATCCTATGACAACCGGGCCGTGACGAAACGTCATAGTTCATTGCACCTTGAAATTTGACATGGAATATAAATATGTATATATTGATACGTTGCCTTAACAACTCTATTCTTTGTCTCTGTAACGCCCCGAATACGTATGATCTCCTCATAATGGCAGGCTTCATACCATTATTTTCATGCCAAATGCCGTGGGGTCTTTTGGTATGTCACAGTAAAAATATAAACATCACACACTATAAATGCGATTAATAAGAAATAATACCAATTTATCAATCATTATAACAATCGTAATACATCAAAACGATGTAATCTTCATTACTTTCAAAATTCCAATGCCTTTCACTGAAAATTCCACTATTATAAATCATAATTTTTCAGCTTAATTCAAAAGAAAGAAATTGCCATTCATGTGGATTAAAAAATTAAATAAAATATGTTATTCCCAAGAAAATGGGTTATATTTTTATTATTCATTTGTACAAATTATAAACGATCATTTATTTTAAAATGATGTGACGTGCAATATAACAGGCTTTTCTAAAGAAATCCTAGCGACAAAATATTTTATAGATATCGAAATATTTCTTTTCAAACGCATGGTTTTCTGTAAATGTTCATTTTACGTCTTTCAGTGGCCACTCTTTCTTTCTTTCTTTTTACTCACATTTACTGTGGCTTTACACTATCAAAGAGCTACCTCTTAAGGAATTCGCCTTGGCGTAGGCTCAATCATCTGTAACGATCCGTTCGAGATTATGGGGTCAGCAAACGCATCGTGAAAACAATCGCATATCAGAGATTGTAAAGGAAGGGGCTAGTAGTAATTTCTCGCTCAATTTACGATGATGAGTAGCGGTGAGTGACCCTCATTGTTGGTTTTCAGAGGCAATGTGCAGTTATAAGTACACACACTGCCCATGAAAAAGCGCACAAGGGATTTGGCAAAAAATAACGGAGTTCCTAAAGTGAACTTTAACATTTTATATTCTTTCTGATCATTTCACAAGTCATGATTGGTAGTTGAACCTTGGGTTTTTTTCGGGGGAGTTTTTATAATGGAATATAAGCTAAATATGGAATGTATGATTTGGAAAATATGCTGGTGCCGGCGCGGCCATTATCGAGAACGAATGATACCGATATTAGGCGTGCGCCCTCCGAGTGCGCCCTCCGAGTGCGCCCTCCGAGTGCGCCCTCCGAGTGCGCCCTCCGAGTGCGCCCTCCGAGTGCGCCCTCCGAGTGCGTCCTCCGAGTGCGCCCTCCGAGTGCGCCCTCCGAGTGCGCCCTCCGAGTGCGCCCTCCGAGTGCGCCCTCCGAGTGCGCCCTCCGAGTGCGCCCTCCGAGTGCGCCCTCCGAGTGCGCCCTCCGAGTGCGCCCTCCGAGTGCGCCCTCCGAGTGCGCCCTCCGAGTGCGCCCTCCGAGTGCGCCCTCCGAGTGCGCCCTCCGAGTGCGCCCTCCGAGTGCGCCCTCCGAGTGCGCCCTCCGAGTAGGCGAGCGAATTCGCAACGATGGATAACGAATGTGGGAGGAGTCGATGGATCTTTAGACACCATGTAATGCACAAATGTTTGTATTAAATACCTTAAACGCGTTATTTATTCCACTTTCAATCGAGGGGTAATGCAGCTATGTGTACAAAATAGTCGGGAACACTTCACGATATTCGATCGCACAAGGGAAGTTGCAATCCTGTTTTAGAACATTTACAAAACTTATTATAAAAAGTAATCTTACAATACCTTGCAATAAAGCCATCAATTATTAGCCATGTGATTCCCGCTTTTCCATTGTCAAGAAAAACTTTAAGGATATTTATCTCGAATCTTCAATTGCAAATTCTCGCCTACTACGTACTCACTCGTAAAGAGAAACAATTGCAAAGCTGAAGTGAAAAATGGCGATTTAAAAAAAAGTACTGTGAGTTCCAGCTACCTGAAAAGTGGATCGTGGATAATTATTGTAGTAAAATTACTTCCCCTTGCTCGTTGAGTAGTCAGAATTCACGTCTTTTGGGCCTTTGATACCGAAAAACTGATTTATGTCAAAACATCTGTCTGGCTGTCGGTCTGTCCGTCTGTAACACCGACGTCTAAACCATTCGGACGATTTTCTTCTTGTCCGATGTTCCCCGATCGAGGCCCTATTAATTTGAAAATAATTTTATTTTGGGGGTACTTCACATCCAGCCTCAATGTCATTTTGAAAATGTTCTCAAAATTGTCGTCAAATTGTCTCTTTACTTTTCACGGCGAATAGAGCGAAGTATGTCTATGGAACAGCACAAATCCCATCTTCGTTGAATGTCTTAATTTTTAATCATTGCAAGTGTTTACATTTTTCAAGCGTCTACAACTCCAATGTCGATATTTTTTCTCTCAGTGAAATTAGTTCAAAATGTTTAAATTAAGGGACGTATAATTTTTTTGAAAATATTTTTGCGTGAAATAATGGCAATTTTCAAGAAAAAGATTTTTTTTAAAAGATTTTTTTCTCAAAAAACGGTTCCATTTTCTCTCTAATTTTTTTCTTGAATAGAGCAATAGTGTAGGTTTATAAAACTAGAGAAGGTTCTATTATCGTTGGACTGTACCGATCAGCCGACTTTCTCCAAAATTGATATTCCCCGATCGATTTAAAAAAAACTCAAGGCTTTGGGAGCTTCAACAGAATATTTTGATTTGTGAGGGTACTTTTCACAAAGCCTCACAGACATTTTCAAAATATTCTAAACTTGGTGCTACAGAATGGCACAGACTTTCCCGTATTAGTTTTCCATTTCCTTGGGTCTTCGCTAGCTATTCGGAATTGCCACATACTCTTTCTGGCTACACCACGTGTTAGGGGATTTTTTTTCTTAATTTAGCAACTGGTTTTATCCACTTATTCGTTTTCACGGCCCGGATATTAATTTTTTCCGCCGAAAATTGGCCATTTTTTCGCGCAGCATTACATAACTTTCCCTATACTACGTATATCACTCGTACGTACGTACGTACGTACGTACGTACGTACGTACGTACACGGGAAAGTAAAAATGACACCAATTTTTTTTATTAAATTTTGACCTCAGATAGCGTAAAGGACGCTTAAGTGAATGGTGTAGGTATCGTGTTTGTTAAAACCCAGTTTTGTCAAAAATTTGCAAAAGAATTATTTTTTGGACGTCTCTATACAACTATAATACTGAAGATACAGATTTTTTCCGTAATGAAATCTTTTCTTTAAAGACAGGTTTAGAAATAAGGTCAAGGCTAATTTTCGAGAATATGAGTTTTTTTGGGTAATTTTCGCGAAATACAGGCAATTTCAATTTTTTAACAATTGTTTTTCGCAAAAAGGGATGGTAAAAATGTAGTGCTAGTCCCATTTCTGGCGAACACTCCGTTTTTTCGAAAATTGCAGAAAGGTAACTTTTTAAAACTACAAAACTGAAGATAGAGATTTTGTCTTTAGATATAGTCTTTTGTAACAACTCAGCTCTTTAAAAAAGGTCAAGCACTCGTTTCTTCAAAATAAAATTGAAGAAACGAGTAGTTTTCGCGTAATTTGTGGTTGAAATTAATGCAATTTATAAAAAAGTATTTTCTCAAAACCTGCTCTACATTCTTTTTTAAATTTTCCCACTAATCAAAGAAAGAACCCTTAAAAGAACGGCATGGTCTCATTTTCTTTGAACCACCAATGTTCTTAATAAAATCGTTTCTTAAAAATCAAATATTTAAAGAAAGTAATGCAAAATTGTTTGAAAATTAAAGTATATTTTGCACCATTTTGAGTTATCATTACAAAGAATTCGAGAATGCATGTACTTTTTTAAAAGAACTAGTTTATTATTGAAATTAATGAAAATTCTGTTACATTATTTTCTCCTTTGTAAGAGAAGCATAAGCAAAACACGCCGAAAGTACCATTAAACTGCGCACAGAGTACCCTTCATCGATAACGTAGGAAACATACTTTTCTTCTATGCTGAAAATGCCGAGAACAACCGAAAATGATCAGCTCTCGCAGATCCGATCCTCAACAGATACCTACGCAATGCCGGAGCTAGACAATTTTGGGCCCAGGTCAATGCTGCAACGTAGCTCTCCCCCGCTGAAAACAATTAAAAATGTGAGAGTTTATTAACCTTCGGATGTAATATTGAATTTACCTATTCCATTACAAAGGTGGGGTCACGTAGATCCCAGGCATATAAATTACAGCTATGGGTTTCGTTTTCTGAATCTTATTTTGGAATTTAATCATTAATGGTTTTAACAATAGGAATTCATCATTTACTTACATTTTTTGACGTTTAGAAATACTTTTTAAAAAAGTTTACCAAATAAGAAAGCACTATCATCAGTATGATGTTGAATCTGGAGTGACTTAATCAACCAATTTAGTTGAAACTTATTGTATTAACATAAAACGTACAGAACATTTATTCTATTATAATTGTGCCAATTTAAGGAGGTTTGAAAATTATTTGAAAGTATTTGTTGGGAATACTGTTATGATGTCACAAGCCGGACTACTCGTCGTATGCAAGATATTGCGTCCATGCGTCTGACAAGCAGGAGGAGGCTGGAGGGACTACTAACGACCACTCTCGTCAACAGATGAGAGTTCTGATGCTATGTGATTCCCTTCATCAGAATCACTTTTCTCTTCCTCAGTTTCCTCATAAGAACTTCCAGGTGATTCGAAAGAACTTGCGCCATCAACTAGGATCATAGAGATTATCAGCGTCACTGATACTTCATTTTCATTTGCAATAGAGCAGTATTCATCAAGACATTTTTTATTTCCTGTTCGCTCAACGGTTTCCACGTCTTTGTTGACATTGTAATACAATGAACTTTCCTCTATGGTGACAATGTAACAACTCCAACCGAACAATGCGCTGTGAAAGAATGAAACTCAAACGCAACGAAGCCTAAGCGTACGTATTCAAACAACAATGGACGCCTACTAAACAAAAATCATGATATACAAATCGTTTTATAGTGATGCCACATTCCACCCAAAGAAAAGGAAGAAATACGAACCACAAAATAAATTACCGTAATGCAATAAATAGACCGTAATGTAATATCCGTAATGCAATAAATAGACGTTAAGGTAAGAGAGTCCCTACAATTGTAACCGCCTTCTTTTTGTAAAAAGGCTTCAAACAAGCATATAAAAATATGAAAGTTAAAAAATATTATTTTTTACAATAAATAAGACTGTAATAAAAGATATCATGAAGGCTCTGATCTCGGAGACGAAGACGTTTTAGAAGACTCAACCAGAAACACACATGCTGGGGTCAGATTGACCCCACGTTTGCATCCGAGGGTAACGAAACTATACGAATTATTTTATTTAACAAATAACAAAAATCACGTTTAATTTGAAAAAAACATTTGGAAATCATTTTTAAGTAAAAGTATTTACTGATCAAATAATACAGTTTTCATGGTGAGATTAAAACACTTAAAATTGTTGTGTTTAATAAAACGACTTGTCCAATACATGAAATAATAAATATGAATTTCAGTAGAACCTATTTTAATGTTAGGATCAATTGATTCATTTCGTAAAGTCCTACCTTATAAGTAATTACTATAATTAACTATTTAAAAAAATATAATAATCGAAACTGTGAAATATCAGACTACTGTACCGCGACTTACAAAGTTACGATAACAATTTCTCGAGTTCAAATTTCTTTTTCAATTTTTTCCATCAGTCCCATCATCGGGCCCAGGGCGATCGCCCGTTCTGCCCGTGCCTAGCGACAGCACAGAACTTACATATAGATTCCAGAAGCAGACAAGAAGCGCGCGCGTCCTCCGAGACCGCAAAAGCAAGCCAGCGAGAACGATCGATTATAATATGCGTTTTTTCCGGCTATATTAACGTCCAAATATGGCAACGTCTAGCAGCAGTGTAGCTCCGAAGAAGATTGTCGAAACGTCAGCTCAACCGACCGTGATGGGGCCCATCCCGGACAGCCAGGTACTAACGTTTATCACGTTCGCTGCCGCAGAATACTACAATACCCTAACGGTTTGGAAACATAGATGTGTATCCTGAAACAACGAATGTCGTATACAGCTCATCAATAAAGATAAATCGTAGAAATTGGGATATTAATAGTTGTTTATTCAACTTCCTTGCGATATTAAGAATTAATTTATTCCCCATAAATTACTTCTATGATTTTTTCGCAGCTTACCGTTCAGAAAGCAACCCTTTAAGGATAATTATTACAATGGAACCAAATTTCTAGGAAACGTGCTGAGGTCCCATGTGATTCACTTATCGAGTTTTCTATTGTCTGATCAAATCATATGAATTAACAACGCAGTGAAACTTCTTGAAAATCAGTCAATTCTTTCTGTCCATCCTCTGCGTTTAAGCACCTAGTAGATTTCAGTCTGGTAAATAATCAATGCCAAAAATAATATTTAATTCCAAATGTATATTTATTTTATAAAGCAAGAAACTACAACAATCATCTATGATGCCATAGAAGTAAGAGTAACGCTTTAAGAACGAAATTAAAAATGAGCTCTCATTGTAGCCTGCAAAAAGAACTGAGATTCAATTTAATTTTTTTTATTGTTACTGATTTCGGGCGCATCAACTGCTAAGGTCATTAGTCCCGCAAGTGTAATGAATGTTTTTCATCGGGTGGTGGTGGTGATCATTTCCCCGCTGGATGGCGAGATCCGGACGAGATGAGGATAGGACAAGGCAGAGGAAGGGAAGATCGCGCGCGGACTGTGGCTCGTTTGTTAGGTACTGCTCCGGTATTCGCCTGATGTTGACCAAAGAAACCTTGGAAAACTATCGATCAGAGCAGCCGGCCGCTAGAATTCTCTTCCAGACAGCGACTGAACTCGACCTAGCTGACAAGCTTGTGTCGAAAATCCTACCGCCGTCGGGACTCAACATAGAACTTAGGACCTCCCGGTCAGAGGCACTGATCAGTCTGGCACTGAACGCTGATCAGGCACTGATCAGTCAGAGGCACATCGGCTGAGCCACCTCTCCCATTTTTTCGATCCTCACTAAATCCAACACACGTCAACCCATTCATTTAGCTCATCACGATAAACATGGCAGCCCACGAGACCAACTCTTAAAGTTTCTGCACGTGACGGCAGCGGCGACGACTCCGCCCAGAAGGCGACACTCGCCCGCGGGCGCCGGCGTCGCCCGTCAAACATGGCTACTGACCTGCCCAGGCGCTCGCCCCACTTGCCTACTTCTCCGCGGCCGGAGCCTCCCCCTCCCCGCCCCGCCCACCGCCTCCTCTTCTCCTCTCGCTGCTGCTCCTCGACGCGCCGTCACCGCGCCGTCGCCGCGCCGCGCCGCTGCAAGAATCGTGTTAACCGGAGCTCTCGCCGCTGCTCCCTCCCCCACCGCCGCCACCGCCGCCGCCGCCGCCGCCGCCGCCGCCGCCCGCCCGCAAAAGTCGTCCACATTCCGCCGCGCATCGCGCCACGCTCTAGAGACGGGCGCCGCTGCCGCCTAATACGCTCTCTGAGCACTTTTCGTCTCTCGGCTTCTTCCTCCACCCGTCCATCCCATTCACACCGCATCCTCCCGCAATACACCCCTGCCTCCCGAGCTTACGCACCCTTGAGTTTGTACTCAACCTCCACCCCCGCCCATTCACCCCGATTCTCGACTCAGCGCCTCCGTCAGATAGTCCTACCTCCTTAGTCCATGCCTACCTCCTTAGTCCATGCCTACCTCCTTAGTCCATGCCTACCTCCTTAGTCCATGCCTACCTCCTTAGTCCATGCCTACCTCCTTAGTCCATGCTTACCTCCTTAGTCCATGCCTACCTCCTTAGTCCATGCCTACCTCCTTAGTCCATGCCTATCTCCTTAGTCCATGCCTACGACTCCGCCACGTGTTTCTTGCCCTCGCCTTCACCACGTCTCTGCATCTGCCTGCTCCTTTACCTTCACCTTCGCACTGCCTCGCCATTACCTCTACCTTTACTCTCATTCCATTCTCACCATGAGAATCACTTCCGCCTTCACGCCTACCTCTTCACGCCACACCTCCGCCTGCCCCTGCCTCTACTCCCGCTCTCACCATCAACTCCTACATCCACTTCGACCTCCACCTCTACCACTCTACATCATCGTTTCCATTCTTGCCCCCCACCCCACCTCCACCCTACCCCCTGCCTTAAGCTGGACCCCGCCTACGCCACACCTCCCTCTCTTCCTGCCGCCCCACCTCCCAACGCTCCGACACTCGGCAACGACTTCTCCGATCTTGCTTTCTGGCACCTCTGGCACCCCCTTTCCGGCATTCTTAGGCAATTCATCTTTTGCGCCGTCCCCGCCTCCGGGATTTCAGAAGACTACGCCCGCGCCCTAGCCCCGCCCTTGGCTCCATCCTCCAACCTCCATCTCTTTCCCGTTTCCGTCCTCCCTGTGCTCCTGCCGCCACCTGCGTCTCGTCTATTCAACTCTCTGGCTTCTCCTTCACTATCGCCTCTGCATTTGACTTCTATCAAATCCCCGTGTCTCCATCTTTCCTCACTTCCGCCACTTCCTACACTTGGACCTCAGGGACATCAGCGCGCCTGCGATGGCTTGATGGCGTATTGCCAGTGCCAGTATTGCCGTTTGCACCATTACTGACCGGGCGATCACAGGGTTAGAGTAGCCGACCGTGACGGCTTTTCGACATTACGTAGCTAATCGTATTCAACCAGTTTGGTTGAATTTGCAGTAGAATTTCGCCGCCAGTATTTGTAATGGAATCTCTGCTCGGTCGTATTCTCCTATCAATTCAAGACTAATATCAAAGTAGTACCCAAACAAACGAGCCCCGGACCACGAGCAATCGCTCATTCTTCTTCCTTATACACACACATGAACACATATGTATACGCACATACATAGAGATACATACATTACGTTACCACAGGTGTTGAGAGAAAAGTCTGGAGCTTAGAGCTTATCTCGGTTGGAACAGTACCCCGCTGGGGGTATCTGAAGACGAAAACGCTAATTCATTCATTTATTCATTCATTCATTCATTCATTCATTCATTACTTCCGCACACTCGGCACTCGACGGCCTAAATGTGGTTTCGGCCTCCATATCTGCCATCTCGCTGTTTTCTTGCCGCTTCCGTTACTGCGGTTTCCACACATTCCATGGGCGCGGCGTCCGGAACAGCTGCTTAACGCCTCACCTTAGGTGCTAACCCCTGGCTCACGTTTCACCTCAGCGTGCGCACGGGAGGGGGGAGCAGGGAGCGCTGTGGCCCTCCAGAAAAATTCGAAAAAGGCTACGTAATAAAATATTTCCTTCGTAATAAAATTTTATTTCTGTAAATTTGTTCAATGCCGTATTTCCTCCTTTTTTTAGCTGATAATTTGGAGAATTGATACACATTAATTAGGGAAGAGGTTCCAAACCATATGGCAACCTTCTAAATGATTCAACATAAAATTAATAATTGATATTGAGTAATTGATATTATTAACTAATTGTATCGTTAAAGTTATAATTTCATTCTTCTTGTAAGTTTTATTTATTTCCTAGTAAAAATTGCGGAATGTAAATAAGATTAATGGAAAGGGGGGTGCTTAGAAATGTAGTTGCCCCCCCCATCTCTTATTAGATTGCGCACACCTATGTCACTTCTCATCACTTCCGCCATTTCCCTATATTCCTCGGACCATTGCACTACCTTCCGCGTCTCCTCCACACCTTCCTTCTCCTGTGCCCTCGCGGATGCGTCCATCTGTGCACCGGCCTCAGCTCCTTCGATCGTTTTGTTACCTAGACGCCTGCATTGCACTTATCCCCACCTCGTCCGCCGCCACCGCCGCCTCCACCGCCCCCGCCGTGGCGGCTGCCGTAGGAAGAAAAGCCAGCGCTCGCCCCGAGGTTAACCAGTGGCTCGCCGATTGCGCAGACGGCTCCGAGGAAGGTCTTTGGACGGGCATGTTGACAGTCAGACGGTAGCCAAGTAGCAAGTGCACGGGATACTATGTAGATGAATTTACCAGGATAATATCAGAGAATACTTGACAGATGTCTGAATCTATGTTCCTGATGTATTCAAAGCTCTAGATAGAAGAGGCAAGAAGAAATAACGATTTACCTGACAGTAATGATCTTATTGCTCAGGAGTTGCTTTCCATCCTCCGAACCCGTTTTCATTAATGGAAAACATGCCAAGTCGTCGAGCTCACCGACAAAAGTATGAAGTACTGGCACTTAATCATAATTCAGTAAGGAAAAGATAGATTCTGAATAATTACGTCGCAAAAAAAGTGAATAATTGCAATAAATATATGAATGTTGTTACATAGCTTATTTTTTTGTGTTCCAAACAATATGAGTTTAAGGAACATAATACCTGCTTGTGCACGATTATTAGTAGAAAATGTTTCCCTTTAGGTGATTTTAAAAACAATACGTCATTATCTACAATTTTTTCATCAAACAATTAAATTTGTTTAAAATCGGTAGTTTTCTTTCCCACTGGAATGCAGGAAAGTATATTCATTCTATCAATAGTTCGGAAAAGCGCGATGTATAATATTACCAGTTTAATCACATTTTTATAGTTTCTTCATATATTTTAAACAGTTTGAAGTTGCAAAAATTCTACTTTAGTCAAGGTTTAGATTGAAATTGAAAATAAAAATAGTTTTCAGTTCCAAACATTTTGTATCAGGAGAGTTCAACAGCTATTGAAGTCTTCGTAGTGGTCAAAAACGAACGAAGCTTCTGAGAATAAAATTTAGAAGACATTCATCTAGATTTTATAGCGTGTTTCCTTTTCTTCTTTCATGCACAAACAAATATACAGAATTAGCATTTCTTATCCAGGTGTATTAAGCGGAGACATCAGTTGCAATTCATTATAGAGAGATTGTTGTCGACAATAAATGTTTGGCGCCCTACATCCAAGACAGTACTTCTACATTAACATAAGTAACGACGTGACATTTTCCGAAAAATATGACAGACCGTGATTCATTCGCTGAAGAGCAAGCAATCTGTTTTAACAAATTGATATATTTAGTCATGGAAAATTTATTCTTGCTTAGTGCAATGAATTTTAACACGATGTTTGTCTCTCTTCTCTTTTCAGCTCTCGCGTCCAAGTGCCTGAATGACTCAACAGCCCGGGCGGAGCTCTCGCAGTCTGCTCTACTTTCCAAGAGATGGGGTCGGCTTTTTCATGAGATCATACGTCTTCATGATGGCTCGCAGCTGAGAAGAAAGAATGGGGAAGTGAAGGTTGCTTGCCAATCGCAGTTTTTATGACTCCAAGCAGAATTCCCTCGCAGGCTCCCCAGGCACAAGAAAGGTTATCAAAGCAGACAATATGAAGGCTGACCAATTGTTTTGCGGATCAATTTCGCTCCTTCTCAAGCAAAAATAAAAATGGGTAGAAAAAATTCATAGTGCATGATCTCGTCTAGAGTTTCTGACTTTTATTAATGAAATGACGGAGAGAATATAACACATCAATTTCAGTTATTTTTTGTGGATTACTATAACACATGACATAATGAAGTCAGTGATGTCCTTATTCATTAGACTATTAAGTCACTGGGTTCTAAAATTCTGTAAACTGATTAATTGAAAGCGTAAGTGACGATCAATTTTGAGTCAATAGTCATTTATGCAAACGGAGATTTAGAAATTATTCCTAGTTTTTAGAATTTCTAAGATTTTTAAGTATGGTTTAGTAAATTTAAAGTTGTCTTGGTTTCTTATCGTACCAATTAATCATTGAAATCGCCAGAGACAAACTACAAGAAAAATATCGTAGGTAACATCAGAAGTTCTTTGTACTTATTGCCGAAAAATGACCCTTTTTGGAGCTAAGCGATTCCCATCACAACTAACTATTCTAACATTCGCGATCCTTTCGGATCACCGACATTAGCACGTTACTCCTCCCCCTCTGGGCTGATATTTGCGTTGATTGATTTTACTGGGTGCGTCAACTGTTATGGCCGTCAGTCCCGTTAGTGAAGTGAATGTTTTATCGTGGAAGGTGGCGGTGTTCCTCCCCAGATAGACGGGGAGGGTCGACGCCGCTGAGCTACACGTCCCGTCGGCTTGCGGGGGGGACTCCCCTCTCCGGGTATCCCCCAGCGGGGCACCGCCCCCTTCCGGATGAGCTCCAAACTCGTGACTGGTCTCTGGACATGTGTGGTGGTGAAGAGCATGTGAGTATAAGTGTGTGTGTGTAAGGGGAGAGGATATGACAAAGTTGAAGAAAGATCGCACGCGGCCCGTTGCAGTTTGTTAGGGTCTTCTTTGGCATTCGCCTGGTGTTGATCGAAGAAATCACGGAAAACTGCCGATCAGAGCATCTGGCCGCTAGAATTCTACCCCTGACAGAGGCTGAATTCGCTATTTATCTAGTGTCGAAAATCCGCCATCGTCGGGACTCGAACCCTAGGGCCGCCTGGTCAGTCACGGCGGAGACAGCGGCCATAATGGCTCTGAGCTGAATTCAGGTTTTTCAGGGCTTACTCGCGTCTCGTGTACCACGTGGTTACCGGGATTAGACACCGTGAGGAATGAAACTGCAGTTCAAATGAGACACATTGTGATAGTACCAAAGAACGATACTACAATCAAGTGGAAGCATCCAAGATTCACGCGTGATTCGAACCCCAAACCATACCGGTCACTAATTTCACCCTTCACCTTCTTTTCTGTTCCTCCTAATGTTATTTTTATTTTCTCTACTAACTTTACTCTTTACCTCCTTCTCTACCCAGAGCAGGTTTGTTGCTTCCTTTTATTCATCATTATTCAAAATAGTGAAAGAAAGGTTGTAGATATTCGAGAGTAAAAATGTGCTTAGATAGAGTAAATATTTCACCCAGACGTGAATAAAATAGTATATTACACTCTAGCATTATAAATTCGTTTAATTAATAATGATCTCTCGACACGTTCACACGTAAAAGTCTGTTACCGTCCATGCCTTCAGTTGTGAAATTTTTACTTGTGAATACAAAACTGTTCTACTTGCTAGACAAATTATAAATTTAAATTGAAAATATTACATTATGTTTAACATTAAAAACTTCATGATCATAAAAAGGCCTATCGTATTAAGACTATTCTGATTCTAAAATATTTGGCAGATTCTTGAAATGAGTTTCAAGAGTAAAGGAATTTTCAAATGAATAATGGAATTTGAGTCGCAGTTTTTTGGGATTATTTGCAATAAAATGTAATAGTTTCAGAAATTTAAGTTAGAAAATTAGAAAAGATTCATTTGAAATATTAAAACGGTGCTAAATGTCACTGAAAACATTTTCGAAAATTCACCGAATATAGAAATAATCTATTTTTATAAATATTCTACATTCAATTGAAAAATTAGAAATATTATTTGGAATCACAATTTTTGAAAAAAATCAATTAACAGAAGACCGTAGATGTACAATGATTTGAAGTCAATTTACATTTCTGCTAATATTTATTTTATTAAATATAATTTTTAAAGCATTGATGTCAGTCTTGAAGCAACAAAACCCCTTCTGTAGGAATTTGAGTTATGAGTAAACATCACTCGACTGCATTTTTATTCGAAGTTAAGTAAAATTAAACCAGGAATGTTGGAGAAGTGCAACCTACCTCTCCAACTACTTGCACTTAAGTGATTTTATTGGATACTTCGCTACATTCCTCAGATAGGAAGAATGAAAAAAAGTTTCTAAAAGGTTAGTCAGGAAATGCTAACAAGATTAGTACATGAATAATACAAGACGTATCAAAAATACTACCTCGGTAAACCTACTTAAAAAGCGCCTACTTAAAAAATTGGGACAAAACAGACTCACTAGTCGTGGACGAAACGTTCGGCCATTTCAATGCCAACTAGACCACGGCCTATCAGCCCGAAAAATTTCTCTCATCATGGCTTCTACTGTTACGCGTCTATCCCTCGTTGCCAACCCTCAGCCTCCCCTCTTCCCGTAAGTCTTGGCGCTGCGAAGACTAGCTTCGCCAAAGGTAACGGTTGAAAAACTGCAACAAGAACTTTTACTTAAAATCACATGTCAGAAACTATAATTTTATACTAAAAAAATTATCAAAACAACATTTTACATCATGGCATTCTTTTTGTCATGATCCATTCATTGTTAGTGAGAAAATTATAAAGTTCCATTTAAAAAAAACGATAATTAAATTTCTCGAAAACTAAAATATTTTAAACAATATCTCTATTCCATATAACTTGCCCTACGTTTTCGCATTACTGAGCGAAAACTGCATTTTGATATCGTTGTTATAAAGTGGCTCATACTTGGTGGGCCACCCTGTTTGCGTATTTGCTTACTCAACATCGATTAGCTCAAAACAACAGCGACAATCATATCGAGTATCATTACTGGTTACGAAAAATTACGTCTTTATGAAAAATAAAAAAGGAAAAACTGAGACTTAAAAAAGCAAGCAATTATCCGTATGAAGGCCATTTCTCCCTCACAAAATATTATTTACACATTAGAGATGATTCAGTAGCAATCAAAGAAAACGACCGACAAGACTGCGAGTCACAACGCTGACGTAATGCTACTGCGGAATAACGCCTTCCCGCACTCTGGAAACCTGCCAAAAACTATTCAATTCTTGGCTTGCCAAATCATAGTTTTTACTGTTTTTGGCGCTAGGTAAATACGTAAATAAAGTCATTTCATATCGTTTCTTTACATGATCTCAAGCTCTTAGTTTTTCAGCTTTTCTTTCATACAAAAACCTTAAAAGTAACAAGTTTCCCCAACGAAAATGCGTTTCAAACATGATTTGCCTACTTCTTTAACTTTAAACCAGAAGATTTCTACAGGAGAGAAATACAATACCTCCCCTGTGCTAAGCTGACTTAATGCAGGATAATTGACTACTCTGAAATATAGTAATCTATAATGATAATTTTTATTCATTTACATATCAAAAACACATTTTATCTCTTCATCATTGCATTTTCTATTTCCCTTCGTACTTCACAATATAATAAAAATAATAATAATAATAATAATAATAATAATAATAATAATAATAATAATAATAATAATAACTCCACCTAGGGAGTACACGACCTTGCAGTTGGTGGTGGAGCTTGAGTACCCCCATGAGCCTGAGAGCTATGTCAGTGGTAGCCTAGCTACGGGTAGGGCCTCTCTTCCTGAATAGGTTGAAGGTGAGGGGTCAGACGAAGAAGTACTCCATTTTGAGGAGAGTGGGAAGTAAGTAGAGAGGGAAGGGTAATGAACCTTTGGACTTCCTGTTATCGGCCCATGGAGGGTACAGGAGAGAAACTGGGTGGGCACACCAAGCCACTGATTAGAGGGGAAGCCCGAACCTTGCATTAGCCAGCGAAGGAGGCTTCCTTCAGCAGTCAGTGAAAATCCCGTGGGGTTTAGTAATGTCGACTGGCGATCGGAGGGACTCCTTGCTGGGCCCTGCGGGGGGATGCCCCGAGGCCACTATGGGTTGCAGTAACGGATGGCAGGAAACAACCCAAAGGTTAAAAATGTGATTTATGAACTCGAATTTGCTACCTGCGAATCTTCACTTGAAACCAATGAGCGAAATGGATAGAACAAGAAATGTAATGAACCTTAACGTGCCTTGTTCTACCAATGTCCCATACCTGCTTAGAAACCGAGCTAATGTCACCCCGTCGACATCTGGCCATTCCACGGATGTTAGTCTCAGGGACCCAAAGCCGGCAGTAGCTCGAAGCCATTGTCAGAGATGGGCACGGGATGAATTAAAGGAGGTGATGTGGTGCTTTTACTATGCAAAAGCGAAAAATGGGGGCTCAGAAATTTAAGTCTTTAAGATATGGAGAGAGCGGAACCCAGATATGAGACCTACCCTAGACACAAAGAAGCTTGCCAGTCAACGACGATACATACTCAGCAGTGGAAAATCCACAGCAGAACATCTTGCAGACATCCAGAGAAACGCGGAGTATGTTCTTCGATCAGACTATGCACATGACGAACATTTAGAACCATCTAATATCCCTGAGAACGATGGTCCCCTTGAAGGTTCATCTCTTCCAAATGAAACATCCGTCAGTGGTGAAAATTCATCTGGACATGAGTCACACGATAAGGACATGATGCGGGACCTCCTCCGACGCGAGATAGAACGAGTTGGTCTACTTCCATTCGAATCTCGTGCACCGTTGAGGAGAATTTGCGAAAATGCTAAAGCTAAGAGAGTGATAGCAACAGCGAATTCTGACTTAAATGAAGTTGTACAGACCTCAAGTAGAGATCTAGATATTACAGAAATCAATCACATCGTGTATGCAACTGGATATCTAGTATCTCAGATAATCTTGGGGCCAGCCAAGAACACTGATGGCCGACAGCCTGACAGAGTAAAAAGCTTCGTACCTCCATGGATCAAAAGAATTATGAAACGGGTTGTCGACACACGGAGTGAAATATCACTCCTAGCCGAGGCTTCTTCTAAGTCAAACCACTCGTATAAAGTTCAACAAAAAATACTCCATGTGGAACAAAAATACCTAATTGACAATGACACAACAAGGCAATGGTAGCTGAAAAGCTAAAAGAGAAAATCCAAGCACGGGCTCAACGAATAAGACGGTACAAACGTAGAGAAGATTTCCGTGTACAAAACCGGTTGTTTGAAACAGACGCGAAGAGATTCTATCGCAGTCTGACTCAAAAACCGAATGGCAATGCCGCCCCTCCTTCAAAAGATGACGTCGAAACATTTTGGTCAGGAATCTGGGAGGAAACCAGATCCTACAACAAAGACGCATCGTGGCTCCAATCTGAAGTTGATGCTGCCAATGGACTCGTGGAAACAGTGGAACATGTTCAAGGACTTTCGAAAGAGGACCTATGCCAAACAATTAATAATATGGGAAACTGGAAATCCCCTGGGGTTAATAAGATCCAGATTTATTGGATTAAAAAATTAACAGCACTACATTCTCATCTAGCAAAGGCTGTTAATAAAATTTTAGAAAACCCTAAGGAACTCCCCGAATGGCTCACTCGTGGCATCACGTATTTGCTACCCAAAGGAGGAGACAGCTCTTTGGCGAAGAACTACAGGCCAATTACTTGCCTGCCAGTAATGTACAAACTTATAACTGCAGCCATAGCTGAAAAAATGTATAGGCACCTAGAGAAGAACCATCTGTTGCCAGTTGAACAGAAAGGATGTCGTAAAGGTTCCTATGGCTGTAAGGAAATCTTGCTTCTCAATAAAATAATTTTGAATGATGTAAAGAAACGAAAACGTAATTTAAGCATGGCTTGGATTGACTACCAGAAGGTCTTTGACAGTGTACCACACGATTGGATTTTGAAGACCCTGGAGATCTATCGATTTCATTCTAGACTTGTTGGGTTTAGCAAGGCTAGTATGAAGTCGTGGAGCACCAGGTTAGTAATCCACAGCGGAAAGGGAGTAGTTGTTAGCACATTTTGGTCGGCGCGGACAAGTTCCTGCGACTTCCGCCCACCTGGGCACTCTTTGGGGTACTTCCCGCTAAATTATGGGAGTTCCATGCTAGACCAGGGTGTCATGGGGGCGCCAATTCCAAAATTCGCGCGTCCCACTTAAAAAAAATCAATCGATCATCAATCAATCAATCAATGAAATGGAATGAAGACATTAATTAAATCATTGTTTCCCCGCGCCTTGATGCATGTGACAGTTCTTCCGCCGCCCTGCCAGGTTGCAATCAGCTACCCTCGCCGCCGACACCGGTGACGTCACTACATCACCGCCGCCACCAACACCATCGCGCCGTCGCGCCCGTATCTCTCCCCCCGCCTACGTCCGCCCCCCGCCGCCAGCTAGCCGGCTACCCGCCCCTCTGCGCCCTGCCCGGGGTCGGAACCCGGGGCAGCGCCAGAACACGAGCGGACAGCGGGCGACACAGCTGGGGGAGTGTGGGCCAAGCGGAAGGAGCTATGGTGGACCGGGAGCATGAAGCATCCAAGGCGGTGAAGGGCATTTTTCACGCTTTCTGCATTTGAGACCCTCTACTAGACAGCGGTGTGATTTGTAGGAGCGGTGGTGCTGTGACAGTGGTGTGGTTCGACAACCCAGCCATTTGTGCCTCGTAACCTTTCAATGTTACATTCTTTTGGTTTTTGCTTGCTGTGTTAGTCAGGTAGCATCCCTTGGTCAGTGTGTGCCTTTAATTTTGTGTTTCGCAACACTGCAAGAGTTTTGTAAAATTGTAAAAGTTTTTTTTTTGTATTCTTTGACAGTAGTAGAAACAAGAATTATTCAGATTAACAGGGGAATTTTTCAAGGAGATTCACTATCCCCTCTGCTGTTTTGCATTAGTTTGATTCCTCTATCGAGACAGCTGTCGCACACTGACTTTGGTTACAAGCTCCATGGTGATGAAAGGCCTGCATCACATTTATTTTACATGGATGATCTTAAAGTGTTTGCTAAGAATGAAGCGATTCTCCCCCAAATGCTGTCATCAATGATTTTAGCAATGATATCTGCATGAAGTTTGGTCTTGACAAGTGTGCCAAAACCAACTTAAAAAGAGGCAGAATGACCACGTCAGAGAACATTGAATTTGATAGACACACTGTGATTCAAGATCTTGAGGTAAAACTTACAAATATCTGGGCATTGAAGAATGTGAGACCATCTCGAACGACACAATGAAAGAAAGAATTCGCAGGGAATATTATAGAAGAGTGAGACTTGTCCTGCAGTCCGCTCTAAACTCAAGGAATAAAATATCAGGAATAGGTAGTTTGGCGGTGCCTGTAGCCGAATACAGTTTCGGACTAGTAGACTGGACTGAGCAGGAAATTCGCATCATGAATCGAAAAACCAGAAAACTGCTTATGCATCATGTCGCTCATCCTCGAGCTGATGTACATAGATTTTGTGTGTCACGTAAGGAAGGAGGAAGAGGCCTCAGACAAATTGAAGCCTCCTGGCACGATGCAATAACCGAGATGGGAAAGTATGTAGTCAGCCATCAAGATGACCCACTAATGAGGCTGGTCATGAAATCTGACCGAAGAATGGGAAACAGAGGCATTGTAAGTGTAGCAAGAAGCATTGCGAACAAGACTATGCAAGACACCCAGAATGAGAGAGACACTGAACTTCTGATGCTACTTAACATGAAATGTGAGTCACAAAAAATGGTAAAGAAATCGTGGAGAGACAAACCACTCCACGGACAATATTTGAAACGAATGAACAGAGCACAGATCAATAAAGATCAATCATTTATGTGGCTTAAAAGAGGACGAATGTAACCAGAATCAGAAGCACTTGTAATAGCTGCCCAAGATCAGGCCTTGAGAACACGACATTATGATAAAGCGGTTCTCAAAATTTCCCAAGATGATAAATGCTCTATTTGTCAAGAACACGTAAAAAACCATTGATCATATTCTCTCAGCTTGTCCAATCCTAGCAAAGACCGAATACTTGAAAAGACACGACAGGGTGTGTAGCTACCTCCACTGGCAAATCTGTACCGCCCTCGAAGTTCCGAACACGTTCCCCAAGTGGTACGAACACTCACCGAAACCGGTGACGTCTGAATTTGTTGGTTGTACAATATCGTACACAATCCAACACACTGATCGCACGATAGCGGCAAACAAACCGGATATAGTTATCCGGGATTTGGAGAACAAATCGTGTTTACTTGTCGATGTTGCTGTACCTTGCGATCAAAACGTAGTTACCAAGGAGGCAGAGAAACATCTTAAATACAAGAGTTTGGAAAGAGGCACCGACAGTCCCTAGATCTACTCCTTAGGTAGCTGGTTGCAACCTGGAGTAGATTTTATATTCATCCGACACAAAACATCCTTAGTCGTGATTTAGAGGAATAATGATAATAAGAGTAAAAAATAGTTCAACGAAGCCTAAGTTAACGTTCTGTGACAAAAAGCTTATCATTTTTATTAAGGTCCGATTAAATTAAGAAGGTGATTGACAGTTCTGTGTGACGTCAGGACGCCTCTCCCGTTTCCATGGCAGCTGCCAACCAGAGAGACAAAACGTGACGTGTCAGGTCGCTCAGTGGCCTCTGCCGAACACGGAGAACATTTGAGCATCGCAAGCGACTTCCCTGCCGCCACACCGCGGCCGCCCGCGTTTCTGCCTGTGCTGCGCGCGCAATGTGTACTGTGTTGTGATGAGTTGCGTTGAGGTTAGGATTTTGTCGTATTTTTTACACTTCTACACGTATTTTTGAAGTGTTTGTTTTCGTGTCCCGGTAACACGTGCTCAGTGGTTTGCGACCTGGCAACGTCGCTCTCCTCCACTCACAAATGTCAATCACCTTCTTAATTTAATCGGACCTTATGTACTACGTCATTTTTCAATTTTAACAATTTAACACAAATATGATGACGTAGGTGAACCTTGTAGGGGGTGTAACTTGGAGGTGGTAACTGGTAGGTGAACCTTGTAGGGGGTAGAACTTGACATTAATTAATTTCAGACCGACATTCTTCCTTAAAATTTTCTAATTATCCTCGAAGGGTATACACGAAGGTATACGAAGGGGTTTACTCTAAGGGGTGACACACTAGAGACTACTTTAGTTTTACAGAAATATTCTTACTTGGAGGTTTTCAATCTTATACTAAACATTACGTGAACTTCTTTTTTTTGCACTACCCGGTCACAAAGAACGCAGTCTTACGCTCAGTACCGAGAGCCGTCTGTCCTTCTTCCGGGTAACTGCGAAAGCGGATTTTCAGGCGAAGTCCCTCGCGCAGCTCATCCGGCGCGCTCGGCGCATTTCGATGCTCGCCACCTGTCGGCGGGGCAGCCGTGCGCCGGGGATTAATGCGGGCAAAAACCCGCGTTACCGCACAGACCCTACGCGCGGCGAGGGGCGTGGCGGGGCGTGGCGGGGCGTGGCGGGGCGTGGCGGGGCGTGGCGGGGCGTGGCGGGGCGTGGCGGGGCGTGGCGGGGCGTGGCGGGGCGTGGCGGGGCGTGGCGGGGCGTGGCGGGGCGTGGCGGGGCGTGGCGGGGCGTGGCGGGGCGTGGCGGGGCGTGGCGGGGCGTGGCGGGGCGTGGCGGGGCGTGGCGGGGCGTGGCGGGGCGTGGCGGGGCGTGGCGGGGCGTGGCGTGGCGGGGCGTGGCGTGGCGGGGCGTGGCGTGGCGGGGCGTGGCGGGGCGTGGCGTGGCGGGGCGTGGCGTGGCGGGGCTGGCGGGGCGGGGCGGGGCGGGCAAGGGCAAAGACAAGGGCAGGGGCGGGGGCAGGGGCAGGGGAAGGGGCAGGGGCAGGGGCAGGGCAGGGCGGGGTGGAGGGCGTGGCGGGGCGTGGCGTGGCGTGGCGGGGCGTGGCGGAGCTCGGCGAGGCGCGGCGGGGCGCGAGGCGGCGGCGAAGAACTCGCGATACACACGAGGCAAGGAGACGGATACAGAAAGCATGTACGGCTTAGAACAGTGTTATCAAGGTCTATGCCACGAGCGGGAGTCCATGGTGCGAGTGCCACGACGAAATCGCCCATCTACGTATTTCATTAGCCCGCCACCAGAGACAACCCCATCCCTATTGTATGTTTGATTGATTCGTGTTTCAGGGCGCGTCAACTACTTAGGTCATTAGTCCCATACGTATAGTGCGTGTTTCCCCCCCCCTCGGGAGATGGCAATGATCTTTTTTCCCGCTGGATGGCAAGATCTGGCGGCGACCCACTGTCGACTAGGGGGGTTTTTCTCTCAACCACGTATCTCCCACCAGCAGGGCACCACCCCAGCCGGGACAAGCTGTAAGCTACCGACCGGTCTCCCGGCATGTGTGGTAGTGTAGTGCGTGTTAGTGTTAGTGTGTGTATAAGAGGAGAGGAGAGGATTGGACAAGGAAGAGGAAGGAAAGATCGCGCACGGTCCGTGGCCTGTTTGTTAGGGTACTGCTCTGGCATTTGCCTGGTGTTGATCGGAGAAACCACGGAAAACTACCGATCAGAGCAGCCGGAGGCTAGAATTCTCCTCCAGACAGCTACCAAGCCAGCAACCAAGACAGCAACCAGCACCTAGCTAACAAGCTAGTGTCGAAAATCCTGCCACCGTTGGGACTCGAACCTAGGACCTCCCGGTCGGAGGGACTGCAGTGACACCGGTGCCGGTTTAGGAAATCGCCATTTTACCAGGCATTGTATACTTTAAACAGTGCGAATCCGTAACAAACGTAGGCAGTTCCGATAAATCGCTCCGTTTCTGTATTACGTCATCTACTGCACTGTTTTCCGCTTCCACTGAACTGGCTTTGTATAGCCTTCACTGTTAGTGCTGCCACCTGCCCTCTGTGAGGGGTTATTGCACGATTACATCGGTGGAACACAGGCAATGGTCACGTTAATGGGACTGGACTGTGTATACTGAAGGATGATAAAACGGCGCTAAGATATTTAGCGTGTGGTCAACGTAGATTAAAGGGAGAAGGGAACGTGATGATTTTGAGATTTTGAATTCCCGATGTTTAAATATTTTACCATACATCTGGAATAATACAACCAATTATAGCTAAAAGATATTGTATTATATTTTTAGATCATCTGAACCAGTGATTTAGTGAACAAAATGGTAGTTAATAGATGTTCACATTAACGTGAGTCGACTGTATATGAACATTTTAATTTATGTTTATTTAATTTATTTACAAGCTCATCTATATTTGGAACACACTTTTCAATATTGGGAAGAAAAGAACATTTCTAATTGTCATCAGAGACCACTTTTGTGGTTCAGTTTGACTTCACATTGATGAAAAAAGTTGCCAAGTTAAGTGGGGGCAGACATAGACGGAAGTAGTTCAGAAGATTTGAACAAATCTTGAAACAGTGTCCGAAGGAAATTTCTATAAACACTAAAACGTTTATTACACTGTATAATCAACTAGGTATTTCAACTGAGGTCATTTAATTCTACTTAGAAATTTATAGAATTTCTTCAACGTCTACTGAATACTGTATTGGATAGTAAGTTGACAACATTCCATCTCTAACACTGAAATTGTGAGAAAGAGAACTTGCTTCTGCACTGAACGCTTCGGAAAATGCCAAGCATTCATAGAAATGAATTATCGTTTTTGATGCAACTGCCCGAAATAGAGTTACGGCTTACGGAAGGCAGCCGGTTTGCAGGTCAGCACACGAGCCGGCATAGAGTAAGAGACAGACGTCTTGGAAGCAGAGTGCTCGAGTTTTGAAGTAAGGAGGAGAGAGCTTTCTGACGACTTTGGAGTTTTGCAAAAAAGAGAGCAAATAGGGTACAGAATCGCTCAGACCTAAAGGTTGGAGTGGACCACAACTTTAACTAGTGGTGCTACAGAATAGCACAGACCTTCCCGTATTAGTTTTCTATTTCCTTGGGTCTTCGCTAGCTATTCGGAATTGCCACATACTCTTTCTTGCCAGCTACCATCTATCACCGCCAAAAGTACATTTTTTTATCATTTTCTTAATTTTTGCGGTTTCCTGTTGGTAGAAGGAAAATATTAATTTTAGAATATTAAAGAACACAAAAAACCAGCCCTAAATGGCAATTTTCTTTTAAAAATTATGTGCCGTTATAAACAAAATTGTGTTTTAGCGCTACTAAAAATCCAAAATTTGAAATTAATTTTCACAGAAAATTTTTGAGTTTTCAAAATATTTTATTTGAAGTTATTTCAAGCACTTACACTCAAAAATATAATAATCTTTACAAATTGCTGGTAATGTGAATATTAAAGATGTGAGAGATCCTTAAAAAAAATGACATATGTGTAATTTTTGAAAAAACAAAACAATTCCTCAAAATAAACTTTACGTCATATTAAAGACTGCAATTAGCACTATCCGTTCGAAAAGTTTGAAAAAAATTTGTAACCATTTATGAGAAAATGTCGTTTGAGCGTTTCTGAAAATGCGGAAATTTGAGTTAGTTTTCACAGAAAACGGTTGTGTCTTCGATAAACTTTACTTGACATTATTTAAAGCACATGTACTCATAAATATAATAATGTGAACAATTCGCCGCTAGTATAAATATTAACGACGTGAGAGAAGTCCAAAAAATTTCATTTTTGCAATTTTTGAAAAAACAAAATAATATATCAATACGTTTATGTCATCTCATAGGCTACATTTAGCACTATCCCTAACAAACGTTCAAAGAAAAAATTTGGAACCGTTTTTGAGAAAGTCTAGTTTTTGTATTTTTTTAAAATTGCACATATTGCACGCAATATTGCGCGATAACTAGTAAAATTTTCAAAACAATGTAAATGAACTTAAACAAAGAAATCACTTGGGAGAGCACATTTTACTTCAAGGAAAAATCTGTATCTTCAATTTTGTAGTTGGAGAAAGACGCCGAAAAAAAAAAATTAAACATTCACCATTTTCGAAAGTTCATTGTGATCCGTGAAAATCGGACCTATGCCATGTCAATGAGTGTATTTTACTCTATTCATACAAGAAATTTAAAGAAAAAATTTGGAGGCATTTTTGAGAAAATTTTGAAAATGTCCGGGAAGGGCAACATGTAAAGTACTCCCAAATTTTGAAGAATCTTTTTCAAAATCTCAAAGCTTCGACGAGAATTAGATCGACCGGGAAATATCCATTTTGGAAGAAATGGGACGTATGGTATAGGCGCTAGCAGTATTCACAGACGGACGAACAGACGGACAGATGGACGGACGTTTTCCTTTCAATTGCCTTTTCGATATGAAGGATCCACAAAAGAGGGTTTCTGGCTACACCACGTGTTAGGGGATTTTTTTCTTAATTTAGCCACTGGTTTTATCCACGTTTTACTTTCCCGTATACGTACGTATACACGAAGTGATATACGTAGTATAGGGAAAGTTATGTAATGCTGCGCGAAAAAATGGCCAATTTTCGGCGGAAAAAAATTAATTGCCGGGCCGTGAAAACGAAAAAGTAGATAAAACCTGTAGCTAAATTAAGAAAAAAAATCCCCTAACACGCGGTGTACCCAGAAATCCTGTTTTCTAGGTCCTTGATACCGAAAAACCAATTGAAAGGAAAACGTCCGTCTGTCCGTCTGAACACTGCTAGCGCCTAAACTATACGTACGATTTCTTCCAAAATGGATATTACCTGGTCGATCTGATTCTAGTCGAAGCTTTGAGATTTTGAAAAAGATTCTTCAAAATTTGGGGGTACTTTATATGAAGCCCCCCGATGATTTTCAAAATCTTCTCAAAAACGGCTCCAAATTTTTTCTTTAAATTTCTTGTATGAATAGAGTAAAATACACTTATTAACATGGCATAGGTCCGATTTTCACGTATTTTCACGTATAAGAAAATTGTGAAAGTTTGAATTTCTTTCGGCGACTTTCTCCAGCTACAAAATTGAAGATAGAGGTTTTTTCTTCAAATAAAATTTGTTCTGCATATTGAGTTTTTCATAAGGGTCATGTCAATGTTTCTCAAAATGTTTGTAGTTTTCGTGCAATATTGCGTGCAATACGTGCAACATTAAAAAATTACAAAAACAAGATTTTCTCAAAAACGGCTCCAAATTTTTTCTTCAAACTTTTGGTAGGGATAGTGGTAAATTTGTGTTTGATATCAATATCAACCATTTAGTACTGATATCGAGTTCAACGTCCATTATTCTTTAGCATATTCTCGCTTGTGGTTGATTCGCGCCATTCGAATTGCTGCGGTTAGCCGCCTGAGGCAGATCAGCTCGCTTTTTTCCTGAGACTGCTCTTAAGCGTATTTGGACAATCCATCACGCGAACCGTTTGCGCGATGTCTCACTTGCGGCAGATCAAGCGGTGAGGAGCAGTGCAAAAATCACCTCTATTGTTATCTCTTTTTTCCACACTACAATTTTGCCTGGTATTGATGGCGCAAACGTGGGTTAATGCTCGACAAGTGTGATCCACTCAATTGCTGGATATCACGATATACACAATTTAATGCTATTGCCGGATGTCACACAATATTCACAGTTCAATGCAATAAAAAACTGTGACTGGGGTCAGACGATTGTTAGGGTCTGACTGACGTAACTACACACACCAAATTTTTGGATTCAGACATATATGACACATTTCTTTTGCTTTGACACTAATAACATACGTAATTTTGTAGATACGTCAAGTCCTGTCTTCTATATTAACGTTCTTAGTGATACGTTTGTTTGCCTCTAAGATGCTCTACCCACTAAGATTGTAGCGCTAAAACAAGATTTTGGAAATTTCTTAAAATCTTCTCGCCGGATCCGAAAACAATATTAGTTTCCCACCAAGAGACCGAGACCCGTCGAATGTCTCGATTGGTGCACAGGAAGTGGTATAACCATGAGTGACGGTCTCGGACAAACGAATGCACGCCACACTCGCAGTTACTCAAATTGTGTGCAGATTACATCTTCTAACAGTTTACTTCAGATACCTTTATCCTCTACTTAATTTGCATCATATTCCCGACAAGATTGACTTACTCAAGATCTCTTTCATTATCGTAATATTTATGATCTTCCATTTCACTCATATGCTGAATATGGTCCTCTGATCGGAAGGTCTTAGGTTCGAGTCCCGATGGCGGCAGGATTTTCGACACTAGCTTGTCAGCTAGGTCGAATTCAGTCGCTGTCTGGAGGAGAATTCTAGCGACCGGCTGCTCTGATCGGTAGTTTTCCGTGGTTTCTCCGATCAACACCAGGCGAATGCCGGAGCAGTACCCTATCAAACGGGCCACGGACCGCGCGCGCTTCCTCTTCCTTGTCCTATCCTATTCTCTCCTCTTACGCACCCACTTACACTAACATGCACTACACTACCACACATGCCGGGAGACCGGTCGGGAGCGTACAGCTTGTCCCGGCTGGGGCGGTGGCCAGCTGGTGGGAGATACCTAGTTGAGGGGAAAACCCCGCTAGTCGACGGTAGGTCGGCGCCAGATCTCGTCATCCAATGGGGAAAAGATCGCCACCTCCCGAGAAAAACACGCACTACACTTACTGGAAAAATGACCAACGTAGTTGACGCGCCCGGAAAGACGAATCAATCAATCAATCAATAAATCTGAATATGGTATACTTGATGTACTTGCTCGATATGTAGTTGATGTGCTTGCTCAAGATGTTGCAGTTTTTCGACCTCTACGTCCTTGTAGAACAGCGACAAGGAATGACGTCGGAGCTACTTTCCTCTTCGAGATAAGGCGTCCCGAGAAACAACATGATCAAAGGGGGGAGTGAGGGACGGGCAAACGACGGTCGCCGGTACCGAAAACCTTGACAGTGTTTCAGGTAACATGAATGGGAAAACATCTACCCCAGTTAATTTTCATTCTGTTAGGGAAGAAAGGTTTCCTTTTGTAGATACTGGAACAATGGCGAAGTGTTATGTCTGTTCGAAAGAAATGTCCAACCTACTGATGCATTATGAAGTTTTGCGACCAAGAAAAATCTGCGAGATTAAAATAAATTCTGAAAATTGAGATGCCTCGCATTTGGAAAATTGAGATACCTCATAGGATGAGTAAGGAAGTTTGAAGACTGAAGATTATGGACAAGATACTGAAAATCACGAGGATTTACAACATTCTCAAACAAAACTGCACATCAAAAATAGTATGTTCCAGATACGACAGTCAAAGAGTATCAAATAGAGTTAACCACCAGTCAATACTGCATTCTAAAGAAGACCAAGAAAAAATAATCAAATTTTGTTTAGCCATTAACATATTTGTGGACATTTAAAGCTAGTGAATTCATGTAAATTGTAATTGTCCTCCCTGAATTATTATTACTATTGTAAGATAATTGGAAAAGTAATTGTTATAATTTTCTACTGTTGTATTATAACTGTAACTGCATTATAATTATATTGTAACTGTATTATAACTGTAACAGGAAGTCGCTAATAACCGCAATGTTGATGCGACTAAAAATAAAAATAATTTTGAAAAAAATAGTCAAGCCTGGGGTCAAAATTCTCTCATGTGACCCCTAACGGGTACCTATTTTTCCATATTTATTAACATTAATTATTGTTTCAGAACGAAATAAATTGTTATATTATGTACTATTGTATAAAATATTGTCCTAAAATGAGAAAACTGTCTTTTCCAAAAATGTTATCAAATAGAAGAATGGAAGTGAAATTACAGTACTAGTTATGAAGAAGAATCGGATAAGGCTTTGAGTTATGCAATAATGTGTGTTCTATTATATAATTCTTCATATTATCATTGAATCATAAACATTCTAAATAATAATTACCATTTAAAACACGTAATAATCGATTTTCCAAGCAAATCTTTTCCGCACTTCCGTACCAACATTGGAACACTGCGCCCGCCGCCGCGACTTGCTCTACCTTCGCTCGGTCTGTCGTTTCGGAGCAAAGGAGCAGATTTCTGTGACGTCACAGAGCATTGAGTTGGCAAGCACTATTGTAGAAGCTACACTCGTTCGACTCACGCGCACATCCTCCACTTTATCGAGTTGCAATCGACTTCCCTGCAATCTTCACTTGATCAATTTTTGTTGCAATTCTCCTCTTGATCATCTTTTGTGATGCTGCATTTGATTGACGTATTTGAAATCCTCCACTTTATGGTTGTGCTGGAGATCTTTTACCTGATCGACATTCCTGAGTTTCTCCAATAGTTCGATTTGCTCGAGTTACTTTCTCGAATGACTTGCTGAAGATTATTCACTTGATCGACTGACTCAACATTCTCAACTAAATCGACACCCTTCATCGATATGTCCGGAGATCCTACACTTGATTGATTTGCTTGAAATTCACCACTGACATACTTGATATACTTCACTTGATGAATTTTCTCTCCGGGGGAGCTGTTGTGGCCGCGAGGAGCTCTGGTAGGTTCCTGAAGCTGTCGGAAAGGGGTGGGGCCAAACAGGAAGGGAAACCCCCACATAATGTAAAGAATTAACGATAAATTATGTTCTATTTTGTATCACCACTGCCCGTCTGCATTGGCATAACAGCTCCTGATGGGGCCAAGGCCTACCAGCGGCTTCCCGGTTTTGCAACCATGGGTTACGGGGTACGTGTGGTATGCACGTCGACATCCCTACACAGTATTCTGGTCTTCTCAACCTAAGAAGTTTGCTTTCTCATCATCACACAGCAACATAGTGGGACATTGCAAGGAAAGTGCTTACTATAATCTGACCCGACCGGGAATCGACCCCGGTGAAAAGAGAGCATGCTGACCAATGAGGTTTGAATTACCACTAGCTACATTTATATTGCATTGTATGGTGTTTTTGGTGTCCCTCTGTCTGCAAGGGCCCCAGAGAGCCCCTCCGTGTTTAATCCCAGCGTTTAGGCAGTGGAATGTGCCTTTCAGAAACGTCGCTGGTATCAAAGATCTCCACCGTCGGGATTCAAAAGCGGAACCTCCCGACCTTCGAAGTTTCTGTTGTGGACATGCATCGGTTTGCGCTGTCGCAGCCGCTAAAGACGCGAACTAATGCGGTCCACGGCACGTGGTTTCTCTTGGAGCGTGTAATGGCGTCTCACTCTTTCGACGACAGCGGGGCGCCACTTATTTCGGGCAGCAACCCATTACGCACGCATGCGCCTGAACGAACTGGCAGCGATGAATCTCTGCCAACTGCAAGAAATCAAAAGGGACCACATTACAAAACCATCCACTAGGGAGCTGAACTACTTTTCGTACTGGTTTTTCATGTAAAAGGTTGCATGTAAACACGTAATCAGCAGAAGCAAATTACTTGCACCTCTACAGAATATATTGTGAGAGAAAATGTTTTTCAGCCATTTTAATGAACGTCAACGTCATTTTTAATGTCTTGATATATCTGTTCATTTCATTCTCTCGCTTGTTTTTTTCTCGTCTTGTAATTGCATACATTTGTAACTTTTATTTATTTCAAACGAATGATTTAATTCTTTCACAAGATTGAAATTGAATCAGTAAAAATAATCAACAGTATGTAGCAAGCATGTATTGTAGATAATTCATATGCCACATGAAATATATTTCTATCTTGTGGTCACTGACAGAGAAAAGTTGAACTTTCAATGTGTTTTGCTGTTGATATTGACATTATGCCAGTGGAGGACGCAGGTGGGTGGTCGTGAGAGCGAACACTTTCCAGAAATTGTGTCTAAAATATAATACATATTCTTTTAAAAGAAGAAAAGGAAAATATACACATAAATTGTAATTCTCAGTAAAAATAAACGGAGACAAAAAGTACATTTTTCAGAACTTTAAAGTTTATTAATACAAAAGATTATTAGAAAAAATGTCCGCAAGTTATGCGAATTCATTAAACCATCTCCCTCTCGGTTAGTTGAGACCTTCGAAACAAGCGGTGAAAGTAGTTCCTTCTGAAAGTTCAACAAGGAAAAGAATTCACTGAACCAAATAATATACTGACAGGAAAGAAGACCGGACACACGTTATCTTCGATGATGAGCAATTTTATAATTAAAGTAGGTAGGTCAAAATAGTGATTCTTTTAATAAAGACTAAAATGTGCATATAATTGAATTATGATGGGGAAAATGTTCGTGGGTCTAAAGAGGGTTTACAAACCGAAAACAATTCTTACTACACGGGTATTATAAATCACGATCATCACTTTCTGCCAGTTGCTGGATGAACTGGGTCGGAAAACTGGATTCTTCATCAAATGCAATGCATCTTTCTCTCTGAATCCACAAAAGCATGGTTTTTCACCGACAAGTTTGGGAAAGAAAATTATTCACCAGAATTGAATTTCACAGCAAATCTTTGGAAAAATATCTCTTGAGACGTTTATGCTAAAATTTATGAGGATGAAAGAATGATTTTGCAATTGAACGTTTACGTCTTACCACAAAAACTAAAAGAGATAATATTCAATTTGTATATTTAATCCATGACCCTTTATTCATTTGCTAAACATATCAATAATATGGACAATGAATTTGAAATAATGAATTTTATTTATCAATTACTTTAAATAATTTACTAGTTTTTTTCTTGTTTTCTTCTAGTCGAAAAAATCTGAGATTTTCTAAAAGGTCATGGACTTGAATATGCACCTGAATATAAAGGGAATAATTCTTATACTTAAAAATGTCTTGTTGCAAATAAAATCGATTTTTTAAATATTTTGCAGAAATGAGTGCAATTTCGTCATATGAGACTTTTAAATCTAAAGTTTACCTCAGTATTTCTTTTTACTCTATACGAACGTTATCTCCAATGACAGTTAAAGGGAAAGTAATAAGACATTCCAGAAAAGAACTAGCAGACCATCACCAAGGCGTGGATGTTGTTTGTGCTCTACATAGCATATTAGAAACCAAAGTTTAGCTGACAGAAAGCGTTGTATTTGGAGAAATTGAAATAATGAGGAGAGTGGAATTAGTAGAGAATTCAGTTACATTAAAATGAAAGTGCTTGAGGGTTTTGAAATATTTCTCCTGATTTATAAATGAAAACAAAAATCTATTTTCTATTCATGGAAATCTTACACGAATAAATGAGAAGCTTTGTGATTTCGCAATTGCATATTAAATTACTTTTTGCGATTCGGTCTTGCTCATCCGAATTCAAAATATTCTTTACTATGTCAAAGTTCTACGAATATTTACGTCTCTGACGACGAATTGCTTATCTAGCGTGTAAAGGGCTCTCTATCGAAGCTTAATACATAGATGGCTATTATCATGCCACTCCTTGATTTGGATTCCTGGGCTATATGAAGGTAATCACCAGACAAGTTGCCATGACATAGCAGCACCTCTCCATTATATTCTACCTCGGAAAATTTCTCTACAAACCTTTTTCAAAATCAAATCCTAATAGTATTCTTTCGACAACTTCTAATCAATGAAAAAAGTGCAGCTTGGATTAAAAGTATTTTCTACATCAAATAGTAAATGATCCGATTTTAATAAATGAGGTGAGCGGGAGTAAAAACTAGTGGTGCTACAGAATGGCACAGACTTTCCCGTATTAGCTTTCTATTTTCTTGGGTCTTCGCTAGCTATTCGGAATTGCCACATACTCTTTCTTGCCAGCTACCATCATCGCCAAAAGTACATTTTTTTGTCATTTTCTTAATTTTTCCTATTGGTAGTTTCCTATTGGTAGAACAGAAACATTAATTTTAGAATATTAAAGAACACAAACACCTAGCCGTAAATGGCAATTTTCTTTTAAAAATTATGTGCCGTTTAAGAGAAAATGGCGTTTTAGCACTACTAAAAATGCGAAATTTGAAGCTCATTTTCACAGAAAATGATTGAGTTTTCAAAATACTTTATTTGAAGTTATTTGAAGCACTTACACTCACAAATATAATAATCTTTACAAATTGTGGATAATGTGCATATTAAACATGTCAGAGATCTTTCAAAAAATTTACATTTATATAATTTAAAAAAAAGAAACAAAAAAATAACTCAAAATAAACTTTACGCTATACTAAACAGTGTAATTAGTACTATCCGTTACAAAAGTTTCAAGAAAAAATTACAGCCATATACGAGAAAATGGCGTTTGAGCATTTCTAAAAATGCCGAAATTTGAGCTACTTTTCACAGAAAACGGTAGTGTTTTCGAGAAACATTACTTGACATTATTTAAAGCATATATATTCGTAAATATAATAATGTAAAAAAATCGCCGATAATGTAAATATTGAGAGATGTGAAGAGACGTGAGAAACGTGTGACAAGTAAAAAAATTTACATTTTTGTAATTTTTGAAAAAAACCAACCGGTAGACCGAAATGGCCTTTATGTCATGGATAGAGTACATTTACCAC
The DNA here is from genome assembly GCA_031308135.1 of Acheta domesticus. NCBI lineage: Eukaryota > Metazoa > Arthropoda > Insecta > Orthoptera > Gryllidae > Acheta > Acheta domesticus. The sequence continues at coordinate 173,428,990 of JAHLJT010009419.1, forward strand.
TATCCCTACCAAAAGTTTAAAGAAAAAATTTGGAGCCGTTTTTGAGAAAATCTTGTTTTTGTAATTTTTTAAAATTCCTCATATTGCACGCAATATTGCACGAAAACTACCAAAATTTTGAAAAATATTCACATGACCTTTATTAAAGAACTCAATATGCAGAACAAATTTTATTTGAAGAAAAAATCTCTATCTTCAATTTTGTAGTTGGAGAAAGACGCCGAAAAAAATTCAAACTTTCACAATTTTCGAAAATTCAGAGCTGTACGTGAAAATCGGACCTATGCCATGTTAAAAAGTGTATTTTACTCTATTCGTACAAGAAATTTAAAGAAAAAAATTTGGAGCCGTTTTTGAGAAAATTTTGAGAATCCCCAGGGGGCTTCATATAAAGTACCCCCAAATTTTGAAGAATCTTTTTCAAAATCTCAAAGCTTTGACTAAAATCAGATCGACCGGGGAATATTCATTTTGGAAGAAATCGTACGTATGGTTTAGGCGCTAGCAGTGTTCACAGACGGACAGACGGACGGACGGACAGACGGACGGACGGACAGACGGACGGACGGACGTTTTCCTTTCAATTGGGTTTTCGGTATCAAGGACCTAAAAAACAGGGTTTCTGGCTACACCACATGTTAGGGGATTTTTTTTTCTTAATTTAGCAACTGGTTTTATCCACTTATTCGTTTTCACGGCCCGGCAATTAATTTTTCCGCCGAAAATTGGCCATTTTTTCGCGCAGCATTACATAACTTTCCCTATACTACGTATATCACTCCGTGTATACGTACGTATACGGGAAAGTAATAAGTGGAGCTATACAGCACATACCTTCTCGCCTGTATTTTCAAACAAAATTGGGCGAAAAGTACACAAATTTACACAGATCATGCAAACTTACGCGAATACCAACAATGCACGATGCGTATTTTAGCTGTAAATAAAACTATTAGTTTATATTAATGCGAAAGGAAAGGCCTTCGGTTATCAATACGGTGTTACAACAATGGCTTACAAGCAACAATGACCGCTAATTCGTATGGGATACACATTAGCCGCTAGCGAGGAATCATAAATAGATAAAAATATAATTCCAGAGTTTAATATTTGGTATATAAATATAATAGGTTATCATATTTTATCTACATCAAATTATTCGGTGTTTACATCAATTACTTTTTATTCTCACATCTTATTAAGCAAAGCAAAATCATCTATTCCTTTTCACATCTAACTCCATTAAAGGACGCAATTGAAAACAGGCTTTAAATCATTTCTAAAAGATTCATTTTAAAACTTATAAGAATAGCTGGATGAAGAAACGAACAAAGAAATATGAAATAATATACAAATTCTAACTTACGACGCATCCAACTACTTAGCAGCACTATTCATTTTACGTTCTGGAGGAGCAATAAATTTGCAAGCGGTCGATTATTTTTGTCGCCAAATTACAAAAAAAATACTGATATTTTCGTAAAATTCAACATGATCTTATTTGAAGATCTGTTTTAGATGAACACTATTTCACTAAGAAAAAATGCATCTTCATAATTGTAGTTGTAGGAAGTCGCCGAAAAAATTTTGAATTTTTAAAATTTTCGAAAAAAATCAGTTTTTCACCAATATGGGACCTGCGCCATTCTCTGAAACGTCCTTTAGACTTTCCGACAACACAATTTAATCAACAGTTTTGTCACCATTGTTTTGTAAATGATCCAGAGGCTTCATGTAAATACCCCCCCCCCAAATATCTATTTTAAATTCCAGGGGCCTCGACATCAGCCAGACCGATCAGGATCAATTAATATTGGAGAAAATCGGCTGAACGGTTTAGTCACCAGCGTTGTTGACAGACAGAATAGATGGGCAGGCGTTTTGCAGTCAATCGATTTTTCGGTATCAAGGAACCACAAAACATGTATTCTGGCTACACCACGTGTTAGAGGATTTTTTTTTCTAAATTTAGCAACTGGATTTACCCACTTTTTCGTTACCAGGGCGCTGCAATTTGAGTTTTTCTGCCGAAAATTCGCCGTTTTTTGCGCAACATTACAGATTCTTCTTCTTCTTCTTCTTCTTAAGAAGTTCCTTCTTAAGTGAAAGAAAGTAAAAAATGATGACATTTCACGTTTTACATGGAAATGCTATTTGATTGCCACAGATTTACAAAAAAATGAATGTAAGCTATAATAAGATACGACCAGTATATTACTGCTATTTTATCTTGAAATAACTTGAAACAAAGATAGAGCTATCCTTCTCATTAATTAAGGATCAATAATCTAGATTTCGACCAAAATCTGAGACACCATTATTTACGGTCAAAGAAGTAAATTACAACTGTAAAATTAATTTTTTTTCTTTGACACAGTAGTATTGTAATATTGTGTTCATACATTACGTGCTATCAATTTTGAAATTCAAGATTTGAACGATCATCGCTCCTTAATTTCTCAATTGCGTCAGTAAGTAGCTGTTTCCTAACAACCTTATTGCTTCCGTTTCTGCTACAAGCTCTGGAGAGAAACCGAACTCGCTTGACTACTACTTCAGCGCTGTTAAAAGCGTTCTACATAGGACATAATATGATGAAGTGGGTCTCGTATCGCAAAGGTTGCGTGACAATATTTTGATGATGCATGAGTAATGCCGATTGTCAGTTATAATCAATAAACTAATACTAGAAATTATGAAATTCATATTAAACTGATCAAAATAAAATTGTAAGGACAAACCATTCTCTTCAGAAAACTGTTATTCGAAGTAAAAGGATTGTGATTAAGAAAATTGAAGTCATATGGACTCCTTTAAAACAGAGATATCATTAAAATATGTTCAACTAAATAACAAATAGCTGCATATTGAAAAGTACGTGAATTCAATGATTATGAATGATTTTCTTACGAAGTATTGATAATTATCATATATAACCCCTATATATCTTGAATGTTTATAATCAAGATGTTGCCCAGTTTTATTTCACAGAAGCTAGTCCAATAAACACCGATAATCATGTCCCAATTGGCTTTTATGAATAACAAGATGAATGAAAAGTTATTTATGGTATCTTGCCTCTACCTTCCCCTACACAAACACTCAGTGAGACTCGATGCGTTCCTCTGGGTATAATGTCGCAACTGAATTCGGCGAGCCAGAAACAATTAGCTGCTTGCGCATTCTGGGTTGGTCTCTTTGAAGTGTTGAAGAGAAAATATTACAACAAATTTAAACAATGTTAAGAAAGCTGCATCTCCGAAACGTACAACGTACACTATATTATAGTGAGAAGTATATTTGAGAAGGTAAAACATTCCAAGGATAGAAGTAGCGTCATGAATTGCTGCATATACATGTGCCATTGGAACATTTCATGAGAGACATTGGCATAACAAGAATTATCTGCATTTTGTTTTGCACTTTCTGTCGATTTCGACTAATAGGTCATTTTTAATATTTTCCGTCTTTTTAAAGCATTTTTCGCTGATTTCATTGTCTAATATTTTAATTGTACTTGCTTCAAATAATATTTACGAGTTGCAATAAATGTTCTCCGCAAAATTCCTGGGTAGCCTATTCGATTTCTTAGTACAGAATTGTAATGTTAGCAGTAGTGAGTATGTAGTCTAAGATTCTTGGGATGCCTTCATCATCATTGTCGGTTCGGTGGATTCCACGATAGCTAAGACAAAGATTTTCTGGCCCAGTCTAAACCAAATGTTTGCCAGCTAAGTTCACATGAACGGAAGAAAAAAGCCTCGATTACATCAGTTACATATCCAACACCTTGAGTTATTCATTTGAACTCGTTTTGTTCAGCTTTTTCATTTTCTTTGCTTTTTGGGCACTTTTAAACATACTTAAGAGCATTTTATTGATCATTTTTGGTGATGTTTCAGGTCATCAAAATCCGTCCCTTAATATTAACTATATGTAAAGAAATAAAAATGCATTGAAGGGGTGAATGAAAAGTCATCAATTCGGTCGGACACATCTGTACTGCCCCCCGACACGAGAAATATCCTAAATGTGCCTCTTCTCACACTATTGAGTTCTGATGATTGCAAGCACGCGCGCGTGTTCAGAATCGATTGATAGTTAGTGATTCTTGGCACGTCAACTGGTACGTTCATTAGTCCCGTAAGGGTAGTGCATGTTTTCTTCCTCGGGAGGTGGCAGTGGTCTTCTGTGGCTGTATGACGAGACCCGGCGCCGCGGAGTTTTCCCTACCCATGTATCTTCCACCAGCGGTGCACCGCCCCAGCCGGGACAAGCTCTAAGTTCCAGACCGGTCTCCTGGCATATGTGGTAGTGTAGTGCAAGGAATCAGGAAAGGACAGGGAAGAGAAGGAAATATCGCGCGCGGTCCGTGGCCCATTTGTTAGGATACTGCTCCGACATTCGCCTGGTATTGATCGGAGAAACCGTGGAAATGTTCCGATCAGATCAGCCGGCCGCCAGAATTCTCCTCCAGACACGCTGAATTCGACCTAGTTTTGTTGCTATACTTCGGTTTTTCTTTCTTGGCGCACGGGGGTGTCTCAATAAAATGGAATATTTCAAGGTATTTTGCATCGTTTTCGGTTGTGCCGCTACGAGTCGCATGATCGCGACTGTATCAAGCAATGCTGGCGATCATGCGATTCCCGCCGTCACAACGGAGAACGACGCGAAATACCGTGAGATATTCCATTTTATTGACCCCCCCCCCGTGCGCCAAGAAAGAAAAAGCAAAGTATAGTGTCGAAAATCTGCTACCGTCGGGACTCGAACGCTAGGACCTCCCGGTCAGAGGCACTGCAGTCACATCAACTGATGCCCTGAGCCACCTCTCCCGGTGCGCGTTCAGGAAGGTTCTGGGCGGCGCGTGGAGAGCGCCCGCGCCGGGTGGCTTTTCTTTTTTCTTTTTTCTCTCTTTTTTTTTTCAATTTTCCCCCCTCCAGTTACCCTGGAGGGCCGGGAATTTATTCAAATTTGGGCTTACATTTTGTTCTCCAGCTGATTAGGCTTATGGAGATGGTGGAGTGCGGTATCTTAAACAGACTAATTAAAAACTAACTTATTTCTAACTTAAAACTATACAGCGCGCCTCTTTGGGCCTTGCCTAGGTTATTTACAGTTTTAGATTTGTTTACATAGGAGTTCTTAATAGTGTTTATGTTCTTCTTATTTTTCATTTTTAAACATTCACTCTCTCATTCTTATGCTCTGTATGTACAACTCATTCTCTCACTCATTCGTTCTCGCATTCATACTCACTACACTTCACTATTTACACTAATTGCTCGCCATGGCGCCGATTTGTTTCAAGCGTCCGTGGCGCCGCGACGTCTTCTTATTTAGTATTAATGAAGGGGATATATATATATATATATATATATATATATATATATATATATATATATAGTAAAACCATTTAATAAGAACAGGAGTTTATTCTCATACAATACATACTCGTGAAATCAACTGTTCACCATACATATCAAGAAAACATGTACCTAGTAACCCCCTTCAACTGTCCAGTGCGCCGGGGGAGCACAACAATATCGGGTGACGCCGTCGACGACTTCAAACAGTGACATGTCCATCTCATCACGTCTTCGGTCCCAGGCGGCCCAGGCCCGGCGTGGCGTGGCGCGCGTCCGCGCTCGCCGGCCGGCCGGCATGTGGAGCGGAAGGCGGATGCAAGGACAGCGTCCACCACCTCGGCGCGGCGCGGCGTCGGCGGCGGTGACTGCCCGCCCACCTCCAGCACGCTGGCCAGCGCGGCGGCGCGGAGAAAGCACGGGCGATGGTCAAGGTCGTCATGTGTCGCCGCGCGCCGCCCTCCTTCGCCGCGGACTGGAACAGCGCGCCCGTTCCCCGCCCAGACGCCTCCCAGCGCAGCCCGGCCTGCCCCCGGCTGACCCCAAAGCCCCGCCCCCCCCCCCCACGCGCCTCCGCGCGAATTCCCAGACCACCGTTGTCGCCTCCGGGGATCCCACGGATTCGGACGGGGACACGCCTTGTGCTGATACGTGCTCGCTGCTTCCCTATGCTATTGCCGCCTCTGTTATTATCCGCGTACGTTTTCCTCTAAGATTCCCTTAGGAGCCTTTACGACATCCTTTTTGTGCATCTGATGGTTCAGATGGCATCAGATGGTTCAGGTGACATCAGATGGTTCAGGTGGCATCAGATGGTTCAGGTGGCATCAGATGGTTCAGGTGGCATCAGATGGTTCTTCTCTAGATGTCTGTACATTTTGTCAGCTAAGGCTGCAATTATAACTTTGAACAGTGCTGGCGGACAAGTGTAGTTCTTCGCCAAAGAGCTGTCTCCCGCTTTGGGTAGCAGATACGTAATGCCGCTTGTGAACCATTCAGAGATTCCCTTGAGTTTTCTAAAATTTTATTGACAGCCTGTGCTAGATGAGAATGTATATCTGTTAATTTCTTACTCCAATAAATCTGGATCTTATCAATCCCGGGGGATTTCCAGTTTCCCATGTTCTTAATTGTCTCTTAATTGGAGGAGGTCCTCTTCCGAGAATTCGTGAACATCTTCCACTGTTTCCACAGGTTTCCTCGGCAGCATCTGTTATTATCCGCGTACGTTGTCTTGAGCCTCCATTTCGCAAGTTGCGAGAGAAGAGGGAGAGTTCGTTGGTTGTTTTGACGACAGGAGGATTATATCAAATCTGTAGCTCGTTTTTCGTTGCAAAATAGATTTTATTGCATGAAAGCGAACATTGCTGGTTATCATATTTTGTCAACAAGGCTCGATGCCCTTCTTAATTCAACTAATATTGGTAAACGAGTAAGGGAAGGTTTTTACGGGGACCAAGAAAATGTACGCGTATAATATCTTTTATACATACGCACATTGCTGGGCATATAACCCAAGCACTTTTATTCATATTTTCTATCTTCGGGGCCATAAACACTTCCTTCTTGATCAAGAGTACTTGCATTACGATTGAAAGATAGCTGCGTGCGTTATTAACAACACACGATATCAAAAAATGTATGCCCTTGAGTTAGAGAAATTATTTGCATTGACACACAATTCAGATTTGATTCGACGATAATGCCAACGAAATTCCAAAACTTCCACTCCTCTCGCAATAAGTGAAATGAGCGCAAGAAAACATGCTCGGATTGTACATGGGGCTGGAATTGCACCCTTTCTTCCTTAAGAAATAAGAATTAATTTGTCAAGGAGTGCTACAATAAATCTTTGATATAATTTTAATTTAATTTTTTTTAATCCATAAATATCCTCAGATTGGAGAGACATTTTTATGGTCATTTTTGGGGCCTCCCAAAAATCAAGTCTCATGACTCTCACGCTTTACTGTAACGAGAGTGGTTTCAGTGAGTCCATTACATCGGGAATCGTTGTTCAAAACCTGTTCAACTTCTGTGGAATTAATCGTAGACAAAGCGGGTTTCTAGTGAATTTTCTTCTTCATCTTCTGCTGCTGCTATTTACTTTGAATTGATGCTCATACACATTTAACAATGGCCCAGCAACTTTACAAGTACATTTTTTTTCATTTGCTTCACCTTATATAGTGGATAGAAGAGGTGTTACAAGACACTTGGCGTGACAAAACAAAATGACGCCTTGGATGCAATAAACGGTCAATATAGTGCTGTAAACATAGCTTATATACACATATACATAATGTTATATATTCATTTATATTCGCAATGTTCACCACTTATTTATTTCACATATTTTGCCACGCTGCAAGATAATGTAGGGATGACCCACATAATCACATTAATAACAGATGAATACGTTACTAAGCAGGGTCACTTGAACGTTTCTCCGCACTACATCTCTGAAAGTGAACTCTGGGTCACACGCACTCCACTTCTGCAGTCCCTGAATTAATAAGCGTTTTCCTGACTTTCTTCTCCTCTTCAATTTCCAATTTCTTCCACTTCCCCCTTCATTCCCTCACCCACTATTCTTCTCATTCACCTGTCTCATTGTTAACAACTCGCTGTCCATTCTGGCCCCAACTACTCTTGCTACCTTCGGCATTTCTCTTACCACTTGCGTTTGAACACATTCTTATGCGTCACGCATCTGGTTTCGCTTCCTCATAGTTCTAACGGGTGAAACTATTTCTTCTAAAGGCTAGTGCTCTCGCGACCACCCAGACCGCTGAGGCCACTTGCATCGCCCGCTTTACGCATTAATAAATCGCTGTTGAAGACCATCACTGCCAATTACCGCTGAAATTATGCCACCGTCCCTTCTTGCTGCGGAACTAGTTTCTAGTACCCTCTATATACTGCACAGCAAGATCTGATTTCTTCGCCTTATACTTTATTCTACTTTCACTTCTTCACACTTCCAATCCTCTCATAATTTTGTTTCGGTCATTTCAAAACGATTCTTTAAATTGTTGAAAATACCATATTAAGAAAGCTCTAGAGACGAATTACCACGCAGCATGGCAAAAGATATGAAATAATTGGTTAGCATTGTGAATGGAAATGAATGTTTAAGATTTTGTATATTCATTTATTTTTCAAATTATGTTTAAGGTCAATGCCGTGAGAGCTTTCTAGTGTGATTAATTATTTTTTCATCCACTGGTTCAGGAAATAAACAAAAAACTGTGTTTGACTTAAATACAGAAAATTTAAAAAATGCCACGTGAATGCTACGGTTATGCTCTGTTGCCATACAAGATAATAAAGGAAGCATGAAGTAAAATTAATAAGAATAAAAACAACAGACTCTAGTAAAATAGTTTTTATTGTTACGAATAACTATGCATAAAAGTTCCGGCTATGATTAACAACTACGTTTAGTGAATTTTTTGATATAAAGTGGTAGGTTTGCAAATATGAATACTACATTAATCACGGTATATCACGATCCAATTAATAAAATGTAATGCTTTATTTCGACATTTTAGTGTTGAATTGTTCTTCTGAAAAATGTTAGTAGAATCCATTGAATACTCACACGTGAGAAAATCAACTGTAGGGACACTTTTGCTAATGGTAGGAAAACATTCGAAACCCAACAAACAAATGAATTTAATCATAGCAGTCAATATAAAGGGATGACATCAAGCTCCTAAACAAAAAAAAAAACGTTAGTATGTTACATTTTCGATGGGTACATAAACAGTTTCAAATGTGACATGAATGTTCTCAAGAAGAAAGCCGGACACTTATACTGAAGGCAATATATGTCAATTGGTTTATGAGAGGTAATCCAATTCTTCCTTTTTTCGTCGTGTCTACTAGGTCAGTTCCTATTACTCGATCGTCTGAATTGCGACTGGTTCTTACCTCAAAGACCATCAATGCGTAGCGATTGGCCTATGGGCGGCAATTCCAGTTCCGGTCCACGCGAATTACGCGCACCGGAAGGGCCGCAGGTTCGCGGAGTGGCTGAGCTTGTTTGTCCGGACCAGAGGGAGGGGGAAGCTGTGAAACGCATCTCCGGATGCCCTGCGATGAAATACTTTCGGCCGCAGACAGCGCGAGAGTGGACAAGTAGCTCGCTGAGCGAGTGTAAATTTTCCTAATTTCTCCCCTAATGACGTGGCGCTTTCTTTGAGAGATGTGTTCCGGAGTTCTTCCATCTTCTTGTCAGAGACCTTCATCTCAGCGAATATTTTTCAATTTTCTCATGTAGCAATCTATGTGAAGAACATCGCCTAAACTATTTGTTTTATCTTCAACCCCAATTGAACTTTCACCTTAATGCATTTTTCGAACACACCCTGGACGAACCGCTTTCTAAATTATATCGTAATGAAAATCATAATAAATTAGTATTATACTAGCATAAACGTTTCTACTCGTAACTATTCTTCTTCTTTACTACTGTTAATGTGATAAATATCCACTGGTGGGATGAATGGAAGTACTACGTTGGAATAAGCCATCCTGTTAAAAACAGTATCTATCTTAGGAATATTTGTTCTAATTTTTCCTATGTATGGTTTTATGTTCTATTTCCACTTAAGAATGAAGTTCCTAATTAAATACATTATAGCTCAGTAATGCAAGTGAGAGAACCACAGAGCACACGTAATTGAACTGAATTTTGTAGAAATTGAGACAAATTAACCTCATTACTAAGAATTAATTAGGCGTCAATATTGCATATATAAGTTTTTGGACACACATGCCTGCGAAAGTAGAACAACTTACAGAAGATTATTGTCCAGGAGAAAATTGTAAGAGCAATGAACGAGTGGCAAACCGGCAATGCAATATCTACATCAGGTTGAAGAGAAAACCAATCAGGTGTGAGAGCACCTACTCCAAATCGCAAATGATGAAGAGTAATCGGGCTGGGTCATTGAGTCCTATGATGAGTCAGCCACTTTCACGCCGAAAAATAAAAATTATTATTATTGTAATTATTATAATTATTATTACTATTATTATTACTATTATTATTATTATTATAGTCCAGAACATAATGAACATAGATGTGTCTGACTAGGTTAAAATTTAAAAATGATAAAACAATTGGAGACTTCCTGTATGCTTCCAACGTGCAGAACGAGCTTACGACTTGTGTTGATGAAGAGTAAAACAAAGATAAATAATAATAAAACAACTTATTATTATTGTTATTATTATTATTAGCATTGCAATAACACAGAATTTAGTGTTAATTTGTCTGATTTAGTAAGTCTCAAACACTTTCAGGTTGTAGAATATCGAGTGACCACTGCCGAGTAAAGTTTTTAACCATTCCAAAGTTTTGCAGTTTTCAAGATGCCAATATTTGAAAGAAATTGGGGTTTGTAGATAAATTAATAAAACATAAAACAATTTGAAATTGCTTAATTTTAGGCAATGGGTCTGTTAAAACAAAGTATGCTAAACGCTCATTGAGTTGCACATAATTAATTTAGTATTGTTGCCCAAACGTTTAAGAAAACCACGAAAATGCTCTTAACAATGGCTACGACTGGCAATACGAAATTTTATGTTTTAAAAGCGCCGTACCATATGCAGACTCTGATTTATGAAGGCACGTTTTCCAGGCCGCCGTTTCCTACTTTCCGTTATTCTCAATCCTCACAATCGCTCTCGCTACTACCTCTCGGCCCCCTGAGTCCACTTACAGTGGTTGTCTTAGGTCATGGCCGGGCATCAGAGAACCAGCCAGACTCGTTGAACTTCGTGAATAATCGACTGATGCAAAAAATGTTGAAGTAGTATAGTATTACTCAAGATGACCCAACCGGAACTTCGTTAGTGCTAGCAGTTATTTGAAAAACTGTCGGTCTTGTTAGGTGTCGTTTTCATTTGCCCCCACTTCCGTTTCGAAAGTAACTACATTTAAGCAATTTTAACCAGAAAGGTAACTTTTTACGCGGTGACTTCATTCTTCTGGCACTGAGACAAGTTATTTTTGTAAGCAGGGAAATAACTTTTATGTTGATTGTTTCGGAGAGGTATTTATAGGTTTGGTTTGTAATATTACATCGTATAGAGATTTAATACAGATATAATTATGTTTTGAATTATTCATTATTTCACAAATCTAATACTTGTAGATGGAATGATCAACGTAATTCTGAGTTAATTGAAAAGCAGGAGTTGAGACTAGCGCAGCAAACTACTACGTACGAATTTCTCCGGGCTTTTCGCGGTTTGAAGATCAAGGAGTTCTACACCTCCTGTAACAACAATGATTGCACTAGCGCAAGCGAACATTTTGCAGACAATTTGGCTGACGCGTGATTGCGGTGCGGCTGCACCTTCGCGGCTGTGGGCTGGAAAGAGTGGTGAGCGGGGCTCGAACGGCGGTAAAGGAGAAAGATCAAGGAGCCTGGAAGTCCTTATCCTAAATGACTTACTCTGGCAGCAAAGGCAGCTTTTATTTATTTTTTAATTTATTCAAACTGTTCAGCCCAAAGGCTTTGAAAATGCGTGTTCAAATACAAGAGTAAGAAATAACATTCTATTTATTTTAAATGCAGATCACGGATCATTCAGCTCCTGCTTGTGCCTTCAGAGATAACTGATAACTATTTCTATTTAATGAAGTTGAGAGTGTGGAAGTGTGAGCTCTAGAAACTTATTACCATCAGGCTATTGATTCCTATGGGAGTTTCTTTCCGATGCATGGATTTATGGATTTCATTCCTAAAACTTTTGCATAAATGGGTGGATATTAGCGAAAGAATGAGAAGGAACTATGTTTTTAGGTGTAGCAGAAAATCCAAGTGTGGATTTCTAGATCTTCAAGGAATTGGGAATTGCGAACAAATCAGGGGGGCGTTAGCAGTTTTAAGTACCTATCATGGAATGTTTGGGGAATTTTGATTATACTTAAAGAAGACGTGGACTAAAAGGGGTAAGCGTTGGTGAGACGAATAATGGTTTGGTATAACAGCACTGACTTTGTTAATTTTAGAGGAGAATTTCGGTTTAAAAGAACTGCCTCTGTACGTAAAGAGAAGAGGACAAAAAGATTATCGTTAGAATGACGGAAGCGCAGTGTTGTTTAAAAGCTGCCGAGAATATGCGGACAGACAAGTAAGTTCGTTTGATAATGATGTTGATTTTCTAGTTTTCGTGAGGCATTGTTGTTGATGATGATGTTGATGATGATGAGGAGGATGAAAGCAATGTTGGCGGCGGTGTCGGCGGTGTTGAAGTTGTCAGTACATGAATAATTGATTGATTCGTGTTTCCGGGCGCGTCAACTACTTAGGTCATTAGTCCCGTAAGTGTAGTTCGTGTTTTTCTCTGAAGGTGGCGATGATCTTTTCCCCTCTGGATGGCGAGATCTGCCGCCGACCTACCGTCGACAAGCGAGGTTTTCCCCTCAACCAGGTATCTCCCACCTGCGGAGCATCGCCCCAGACGGGACAACCTGTAAGTTCCCGACCGGTCTTCCGGCATGTGTGATAGTGTAGTTCATGTTAGTGTGTGTGTGTAAGAGGAGATGAGGAAGAGGGAGGGAGACGACAAGGAAGAGGACGGAAACATCGCGCGCGGTCCATGGCCCGTTTGTTAAGGTACTGCTCCGGCATTCGCCTGGTGTTGTCAGTACAGGAGGAGAGAAATGAAAGATTAGTGTTTCTGCAGACAGTGACAGCAATAGTGACTGTGATGACTGATGTTAGTGGAACTCGTAGCAAAAGTGGTGGTGACGAGAAAAAAATGCTTGCCAGAGAGCGGCCAAGGCCCTCAGGGTAACAGCGATCTGCGGTCGCGGCGAAGACAGCATTGCGGTACTCGTGGCATCTGCGGCACCAATTGTGGTCCTTCATGTTGTGGCCTTGAATGTGAGCAGGTGGTATTGACGCCGGAAGAGAGTAATAAACGATGATCACAATAAAAATGGAATAAGTTGTTTGTAGAACGTACAAAATATTACGTGAGAATAACAGGGGAGTGACTTCTCCATAATGACACAATCGAGAATAAACAGATTTTACTGTATAAACGTGTTTGACAAACATAAATACATTAAATTAATGTACGAGAAAGAATTCACCTGGTTTAAAAATACAGTAGTCCAGAGAGAAAAATATTAAATTCAAAATTAAAGTGTCTTCAATTCTATAGAATTTAACTCTTGCCTTTCTTACTGTTTCATTTCAATTTTTCGAAACGTGGAATATATTTTAAAACATAGAAAAAAATTATTACAAGTGTATCCTTACTTGAGTCGTGTACTGCTCGTTCGCAGTCAGACTGTGCTAAGTCAAAGCCACCTGGACACCTAGGCGGCTATTTTCTCGGTGGCGCTGGTTGAACTCTGTATGCCAGCTTTCGCGTAAGGATCTACGTAAAAAATTCAACTTCTATTCACCAGACGTAAAAAAAGTTTATTGTTTTCAAGTAGATGAAATGGGTATTAATACATTCGAACAGAATGTGCATGACACTTGTGTGTTACTCATTCACGTTAAATATCTAGATAATATCAGGATATTATGAACCGCTCAAGTTTTTGAGTGGTTGAAATAATTGCAATGCAATTTTCACAGAAGTGCATGAGGTGATGGCGCTAGTTGATACATGTATTCATTTCTATTTGATCACTTATATTTTAGGATACATTGAAGTAACTTTGTTTTTTCAAATGGACAAACAAAAACACTGCTACAGTAGTACTTTATATTTTTCTGTAGAGATTAATTTCCTTCAGTAACTTAATACATTTATTACATAAGTAGAGGTACTTGTAAGAATATTCAGCACATTGTAAATTATACTTTTGAATGTGAAAATTGATTCTACATGATCCCAAATTCAATCCAGAACCTGTACTGTACATGAAAGCATTATGGGCTCGTCCTAAAGGATCTACGAGCATTAACGCACGTGTCAATATAATTTTACGCATGTCCAAAATGTTCCCTGAAATGTTCTCCCAGTTGATTTTCCAAATCTTCCTCATATGATCACAACACGTTTCTGCTCATGGAAATAAAAATGGAAATTCAAAAATTTAATTTAAATGGTTTACATTACAAAATACTACTTTTATAAAGGTTACGACTGCACATGATGCACTGCCTCCCCTGTCGGACGAAACGGGAAGTTCAGAAAAACTAGATCTCCCAGGAAAGCGAACTTTTCCCTTCCTCAAAATGGAATAGAAGAACCCCAAAGATATTGTGCAAAAAATCAGAATCCAAAAAAATCCCAGAACCTTTTTAAATAATTGTTTTAAAATTGAAAGTAGCTTTGCAGTAGAACCTATCTTTCAGCATTTCTAACAATTCGAGAAATGGAAGGACGGAACCATAAAAAACTATACAAAAGTAAAAATGGCATCTTTTAGTACATTACGGAACAGAAAACAAATTGTGGCGCAAAAAATAATGTTTTTGAGGGACTGTTTCAAGGATAATCATTTCCGAGATATGCGCGATGATAAAGTATGCATAATATGGTGGTATGGTTTGTGGATTGTAAGTGCGCCTGATAATCCAAATATGAAAACATCTTGGAAATTCTGTTTTCGTCTTTTATTTTGTGTTGTCTCCATGAAGTAATTCTCTATCCAGCAGTGTACACTTTCAGGGTTTTTTATCCGTCGTTTCTTAAAAAGGGGGAAATACACTATATTTCCTTGCATATTGTAGAGGGAATCCTTTGAACCTTAGCACATAATCAGGTGAGCTGAGCTTCTACTTTAGTCTGATGGTCTCGAATGTAGAACAAATGCAAATCTTTTCAACAGAATAGATAACATTGCAGCTGTCGCACATGGGTGCAGCATTGATGGTGATGTGTGTGAATTTAGTGTCACCTAATCTGCACCTCATTAGTTTGACATGATTCGCTCTGAAGGCGACAGGTTGACATCAAACGCTATAATGTTTCATAATTTGAAGGTCCTTAATGCATTTCTTTCATTGCTTCCCAGATGTGCTAGCTTATTTTCAATCATCTTAAGGTATTTCCAGGAACTTGCAGATTACTTCTTTCTTCATTTTGAACTTTCTCTTGACATTGACTGTCTGCCATTTCATTTTCCGCAATCCAAACATGCGGTGGTATCCATCAAAACGATATTTTTTAACCTTATTGCTCAGTTGTTAATTTTTTAAAAATTATGTCCTAGATAGATCAATGTCATTAGCTAAATTCCCTATTACAAGAAAGAAACTTTTGGAGTTATCATATATTTATTCGCATTTTGTCTTTCTGTGTATCCAAAGGCCTCCACCATAGCACACAATTCACCGGAGATTTTTAACAAGTCATCCGGCAATATCTTGATGATCTCGGATGAAGCAATTACTGCAGAACCTTACATTCTTTAATTGCTTCGTGCCGAAGGAATACATTTTGTTGTAAACAGGGTATTTTTCCATTGCGTACCTTAAACTATATTCTTTTTAATGGTACAGATGTGTTTTCCGATATCCTAAAAAATATCAGTTTGATGGGAAAAGTGTTTAAAGTCCGATTTAGGCACTTACCCCATCAAACCGGGGTAAGAGCATCACCCCATTGTAAATTCCTTTGCTGTGAGTTGGACGGGGAAAGTGCAAAAAAGGTGCAGCTGGAAGCAATTATTTTGAGCCTGGAAATTTTCAAATCGGAAAAAGTTGCTGAGTTATAGAGTTTTGAATCGTATAAAGTACACATCTGGATAAAAAAGTCAAAAGATAATAATGAAAAACAAAGTTTCAAACTTCTTTTACTAATGCAAAAGTAGCTTTCTTATCAAACAAACTTAAATATCGAAAATTTCTTAACAAATATAATAACCCGAAAAAGAATTTTAAAAAATTGCTTCTCTTCGTCAACTAGGCTGTAGGGTAGAAACACCACACATAGCTATGAAACTTCCCAGAGATGTTATCTCTTGAACTAGAGCGCTGTGCTGTGTTATCGTGGATAGGCATGTAGTTTGCATTATACTCTCAAATACTCGAAGCTGTGGATGTAACGAAATAACACAAAGAAATATGGCCAACTAACACACTTGCCCCGAAAACGCACTTGCCCCACTTCATTTTACTTGTAATTATTTTGGAATTCTTAGGTAATTGGGCTCCATTTATTTGCTGCTACATTAATTATTCTATAATTTCATTTCTTCTACGTGTTTCTAATGATGGTAATCCAGCTTCACGTAAAATGCTTATTGTTGGTCTGGTCCTGAAGCAGTGGCGTGTCGTAATAATTGTAGTAGGGGAAGCACTTTTGAAGTCCAAGGTATAAAAATCGTAAAAGAGATGATATGAATTTTCACAAAATGTGAATATTAACACGGGCGTCTTGCATACGAACATAACTGGTTGCCCGGGAGTAAAAAGACCTCAGGGAAAATTTCGGTGGCTAAATACCTTCTAACATTATAAACAAATATTATTCGGTATTTATATGACTTACAACTTAACCTTATTTATCGAGTACTTAGTTATTTAAAATTATTAACAAATTTCTAAAATCCATTAATGCATTAAAGCATTTTTTCTTTCATAAAATGAAAAATAAGTACGTAAACGTTAATATATGGTGAATGTTAATTTGAAAATGTATCTACAGAGTTCAGTAATAATGTTTTTCACGACCTATACAGACAATGGATGTGATGTCCGTCCTACTGTTTTCTTACACTTTTCACATTCTCTGGATGCTCTGCGGTTTAAATTCTTCGGACAAATTTCACGTCCTGTTAGTTCTCTTTCTTGCATCTTGTGTTTCTTGTTTTTGCTCTGAATGCAAATATTGTATTATTTTAGGTATCAACTCTCGCGACAATCCTGGTAGAATTTATCTCGTAATAGACCAAGAGCGAATACGATCCAAACTTCCGTCTGTAATTCTTAGGTGTGGTGATTCCTCGAAATATCGGTAATGTTTTATTCTTCTGAAAGTTGATCGTGCCTACTTCGAATGTATCACCGGAAACGGAGATTATCGCAAGGGAGTTGCGTCGCGCCTTGTCGATGCCCTGCCAATGCGGGTTGTTCCCACTTTCCTCGCTAGATGCCAAGACTACTGCGCAGAATGAGTTCCCCGATGCATTCCCTTCTCACAAGGGAGAACTGCAGAACGGTACGCACAGAATTAGTTTGTTTAGAATACTTTCTTTAACATAATATACACGTTCTCGGTATTATTAGGTGCTTTATACTTTCATTGTATTCTAATGTAGTTAGCACGTATGGAAAACACTCTCAAAATGCCAAAATAATAAATTCTTTCGAACTTGAAATTGCTACCAGTCAATCCCAACGGAACAGATTCTCAAATTCATTATCCTCGCGCCCTCACGGATCGACTCGACTTTTCACGAAGCATGGCGAAGTCGAGCGCCTGCACCTTCGAAGAACGAAGCTTCGCTGACGTCACAAGACGAATTTACACACCGTTTTGAAAACGTCGATTGTTACGGTTCAACCACTCTTACTTAGCTCAGAATCTGAGTTTATTAAACACTTTTGCTCTGGCCATAAGCAACGAATATTTTAAATATAGAAAGTATTTTTCTGTGCTTTGCTTAGGGGAATGACTCATTCCCTTCATTCCATGGAATGCACGCCACTGTCCTCAAGGTTCCGCGTGTCAGTATGGCTTCCATATTATTGATAGGACGTAGCATTTTCTTGAATTTCTTATTGGCATCATCGTACAGTATACTACCATAGTCAAATTTGGACCTAAAAAATGCCTGTTACGTACTTTCACGAGGTGCACATAGTAAGTTTCCGAAGATCGCCAACAAAATGAAAATAGAATTTTATTGAAAATCTTCATTGTAGCAGAAGCAGCACTTGTTACATTATTTTTTCACATGTTCACTACCAGAATTAAGACATTTTTCATACCATGAGATCAACATTTGTAACCATATGTCGAAGAAGTCTTGCACCTGCGAAAGGTACCAGTGGTTTACAACCACCTGCAACTGTGCGTTTCTGTGACACGCGTAATGCTGACCGGAAAGGAAATACTTGAGATATAAGAAAATATAGAAATTGCTGGGGGCGATAACTATACTTTATTGTGAATGGTCATATGGTCGGTTGCACATGGCTCGCTTCACAACAGATCTTCTGCAGCTGTTCCGTGAGAAGTGTTTGACCATCCACAAAAAGATGTGAAATAATATTATCATAAAAAATAAATTTAAGAGGAAGATAAGTAAAATAACAAGTAGAGGAAGAAGAAGAGGCTAAATTACACGAAAGCCTAATCGAACAAGAGAAAGAAGAAGACCAGAAAGAAGAAGAAGAAATAGAAAAAGAAGAGGAAAATGATAAAACCTTTCCAGTAAAACGAAATTATCTGGTTGTTGGTCTTCCACGGCCGGCAAGTAGTAGTAATGACTTCGTGCAGCGCATCGTGAGCTCAGTACGCGAAGCGGGACTGCCTCCGACGCACTGACCGCTCCGCAGTCAATCCCGCTGCGTCTCGCCCGGGGGCCCACTCTCGCACCTGCTGGCATCCCGGCGCGCAGGCCAGCGCCTCCACGCTCCGCCCCGCCTAGCCCCGCCCCATCACATTCCGCCTCACACTTCTCTCCGCCCCGGCCCGGCCCGCCTCGCCCCATCTCACCTCGCCTCACACCTCTTCCCGCCCAGCATGGCTCGCCCCATCACACCTCACCTCATACCTCTACGCACCCCACCCCATACATCTCCCCGTCCCAACTAGCCCCGGCCCGCCCCACCACACCCCACCTCACAGCTCTCCTCGCCCCAGCCTGCCGTGCCCGCCCCGCCCCGCCCCGCCCTTCCCCGCCCTGCCCCACCCTGCCACGCCACGCCACGCCCCACCTCTCCCCGCCCCACCTCGCCTCACACCTCTTCTCGCCCCAGCCCGCCCCGGCCCACCCCACCCCGCCCACCTTTCTCCTCTGCCAGCTCCCGTGGCCAGAGCGCGGCCGCCTTAGCCCAATTCCCCACATGCGGACAGGATTTACGGCGCCTAGAGCGCGGCCGTGCGCTGCCCGTGATTTTTCCTCCGCGGTTTTCCTGTCTTCGACCCATGGGCAGCCAGGAAATGACCCTCGCACCCTGTGGGTCGAACCGTCGGTCCGTTAGCAACGGGATTCTAATGCTTCGAGTCGATACCGAATTCGGAATAAGGATGGATAAGTGGTAATGTTAATACCCACATCCGGCAAACAGTTCTTCTTCCAAGTCACTAACTTATAGGGAAGTTATTAGAAGTAAACGTGCAAACTTTCAACATGAAGACATTTCATTCAGGTGATAACCATTCACAGTTTTGCTAAGTGAAACATCGCACTCAGGGTGTTCTATACTACTGTGTTACATGACATAGCGTACAATTTTTAAAATGATAATTGCGGTAACTTTATTGTCTTAGGCCTTAGTTCAAAATATGAAATTCGCTCTCTTTAGCTGCAATGTACGCCGATATTGCTGCACTTGAAACAGTAGAATGGTCGATGCCACAAAACACCTGCTACGTGCAAGGAACGTGCAATTATGAAACAATATCTTACATATTAAATTTAACTACTCAAAAAATTCTGATGTTATACGATCTTTCCGTTATACATATGTTAAGTTGTTGTTTTGGAAGCCTTCATCTAAGATACTTATATTTTTTAGTTTGTTGAGGAACTGAGAAATGAAAAGCAAGAAATGAAAGAATACAAGAAGAGCAAGAATAACGTCAAAGAAAGTGCATCTTAAAAGAGATTTTTATTATATTATTCACTGTCGGAACAATCATAAGATGACATTGCAGCAGTGTCTATAGGCACAAAGAATAATAAAATACTTGCAACCGTTTAAACGCCGACAGTAAATTTGTTTAGTGTTCGGCACACTTGTAAGGATGATTACATTCTGAATATTTTGCGTTCCGCGTTCCTTGTGACTCCATCTAAATTACAGAATAAATACATGATTTAAGGTACAGATGTTTATATTATATCGTAAGTTGTATCTCAAAAAACTCCAATCTGAACAAATAAATTTCAGTGTTACATTTAATAATTTCTTTCCTTCTTTTGATTTACTTAAGGTCTGAAAAGAAGGAAGTGATTCAGAGTAACATTTAAAATTTACAGTCAAGCGAAAATTGATGACTGTCAGAAAGGAAAAATTAGAAGTGAATAGGCTGTTTCACATCTTCTAATATATTATTTTCTAAGCAGTAATTCAAAGCAGCAAGACATTAAAAGTGAATCTCCTCACTATTCAACGATGAAAAATAATCAAAAACGATGGAGCCTTTTTTTTGAAAATTTGGAAAATGCCTCAGGGGCATTATGTGGAGTACACCCCAAAATTAAAATATCGAATTCAAGAGGCCGCTACATTAGTCAGATCGATTCAGGAATATCAATTTTGGAGAAAATTGGCTGAACGTTTGAGCCACTAACGTTATTCACAGACAGACGTTTTGCCGTCATTCCATTTTTCGGCAACATGGTTTCTGGCTACACCATGCGTTAGAGGATTTTCTTCATTTAGCAAATGGTTTTATCCACTTTATCGTTACCAGGGTCCTATAATAAGTGTTTTTCTGCCAAAAATTTGCTGTTTTTTCGCGGATCATTATAAACCTTTCTCTCTACTCACTAGTAAGAAAGTAAAAAAATAATGGGAATTGTTGCAATGCATGATATGACATTTGAAGAGTAAAATTCTATTTCATGATTATTTCTTACCAACAATGTTTTTAATTTGACGACATTGCGACAATTTTCGGTCCTAGCAGTTGTTCAATTGCTTGGTCCTCAATCGTCATACATACTTGCAATGAACTTGTACGATCCAAGGAGTTTTGGTAAAATCATTCATATGATGAGAGTAGGACGCGACTGTTTCATATTTTTCAAACTTTTAAAAATAAAATGTCAATTTTTATTTAAAAAACTATG
Source organism: Acheta domesticus (assembly GCA_031308135.1). Classification (NCBI taxonomy): domain Eukaryota; kingdom Metazoa; phylum Arthropoda; class Insecta; order Orthoptera; family Gryllidae; genus Acheta; species Acheta domesticus. The sequence continues at coordinate 173,450,320 of JAHLJT010009419.1, forward strand.
TGTTTTAAAAGTTCTTCAAATGCATAAACAAGCAAAACAAATGTTAAAAATTTGTAATGGTACACAACGCCAATTTTAACGCTATGAACAAGGGGGGATCTTTCATGCTAAAGATGGTCACACTGGTGAATTGCGCGTATTATTATCACAAGTTATATTTCTTGACCTCTACAATTTTCTTTTCCTCAATTGATTTCTCTTCATGCAACTATTTACCAGTTTATAAAAGCTCCCACATAAATTTTCGCCTTCTAGTGTATATGGTTAAAGCCATATACCTGTGTATTCGCAACCATTTCTGCAACTGAGTAGAATATCATTGTCGCGGTAAACGACAATGTGTCTACTGGGGCTACCGTCACACTCTATTGCCCCTCTCAGGGTTTTCAATAATAAATATGTATGAGGGTAAAGAGTTTTCCGTCTCAAAACGACATCGTTGTCACAATGATATATCACATCTCGTAAAATTGTTAGTGAGCAATCAAAAGAAGCAAATATGTTGAGCTAGTGTGTTGATTCTACTGCCCGTTCCCAATAAAACATCCTCCGCAGTGCCACTAGGAGATCCTCCTAGATTGCATGTGAGAAACTTCTCACCATGCTCTCTCGCACATGCTCTCTCCCAGCCATCACCATAAACCGTGGGCCAAAGTCGTGTCGTCGTAACAGCCGCTGGCCGCACGTCTCGCATTACTGCGGGTTCCGTTAAGAGAGCGCGTCCGGCACGGCGCGGCGCGGCGCGGCGCGGCGCGGCGCGGCGCGGCGCGGCGCGGCGCGGCGCGGCGCCTCGCATTCTGGGGAGACCCGAGATCACCACAGAAGCTGCGCCGCGGTCCGGAACGGCCCGGCGGCGGAGGCGGCGGCGGAGGCGGCGGCGGAGGCGGCGGCGGAGGCGGCGGCGGAGGCGGCGGCGGAGGCGGCGGCGGAGGCGGCGGCGGAGGCGGCGGCGGAGGTGGCGGCGGAGGCGGCGGCGGAGGCGGCGGCGGAGGCGGCGGCGGAGGCGGCGGCGGAGGCGGCAGCGGCGGAGGCGGCAGCGGCGGAGGCGGCAGCGGCGGAGGCGGCAGCGGCGGAGGCGGCGGCGGAGGCGGCGGCGGAGGCGGCGGCGGAGGCGGCGGCGGAGGCGGCGGCGGAGGCGGCGGCGGAGGCGGCGGCGGAGGCGGCGGAGGCGGCTGGGGCAGCAGAGGGCCGCGGCGGAGGGCGGCGACGGCGCGGTGGCGGCATGCGGGGGCGGGGCGGCGGGCGGGGGCGGCGGGCGAGGGCGGGGCGGCGGGCGGGGGAGGGGCGGCGGGCGGGGGCGGGGCGGCGGGCGGGGGCGCCGGACAGGGGCGCCGGACAGGGGCGCCGGACAGGGGCGCCGGACAGGGGCGGCGGAGGGAGTGGAGGCGGCGGCAGGAGCGGAGGCGGCGGCGGCGGCGTGGCCCTTCGCTGCGACCCCGCATGCGCCGTCACGCTCCCTTTGTGACGCCGGCGGCGCTCCCTTCCTCACGCCCTGGGAGGATTAAGAAATTTCGGTGTGCGAGACAGATGATCTGATCGGTTGTTTTCCGTGTTCTCTCCGATCAGTGAATTCAACGATATCCGAGCTAAGAGCCTGCATTGCCACAGATTACCGAATCTGACTGGGGGATCCTAGGGTTAGATCTAGTAGCTCGGTCGAATTCAGCCGCTGTCTGGAGGAGACTTCTAGCGACCGGCCGCTCTAATCGGGAATCTTCCGTGATTTCTCCGATCATTCCCAGGCGAATCCTGCAACAGAACCGTAACAAACAGCCACGGATAGCGCGCGATCTTTCCTTCCTCATTCTTGTCAAGTCTTCTCCCCTAACTCACACTTACACGAACTAAACAACCACACACGTCAAGAGGCAAGGCGGGAGCTAAGAGCATATCTTGGTTGATATTGTGCCCTGCTGACGGAGGATACTTGGAGGGGGGAATCCCCGCAAGCCGACAGGTAGGTCGGCGCTGAATCTCACTATTTAATGGGGAGGAACACAGCCATCTCCAGCGATAAAACATTCACTAACGGGACTAACGACAATAGTAGATGATATGACTGGAAGCGTCAATCCACCAATTCGGAGCGCAATGGCTGTCATTATCTCCCCCCGGGCTCCAAAGTCATTAGCCCCCATCCCGTTCTAAAGCGTAACTGACCTGCAGGTCCTAGGGTTCGAGTCCCGACGATTAGATTCTTTCTGGTCCTTGTTATTTTGTATTGGATAGAGTTTTCGTCTCTGAGGCTTTTTTTAGTGGTAGCACCGTTGTCTCTACAGGATTGTTGAACGGTAGGTCCTAGTTTCGAGTCGGGGAAAGATTTTCTACTGTAGTTAGATAGCGAGGTCGAAATTAGCCTCTGTATAAAGGATAATTCCACCAGCCGACTAGTCTGATTGGGTTGATTGATTGATTCGTGTTCCCGGGCGCGTCAACTACTCAGGCCATTAGTCCCGTAGGTGTAGTGCGTGTTTGTCTCGGGAGGGGGCGATGATCTTTTCCTCGCTGGATGGCGAGATCTGGCGCCGACCTACCGTCGACTAACGGGATTTCCCCTCAACCAGGTATCTCCTATCAGCGGGCACCGCCCCAGCCGGGACAAATTGTAAGCTCCTGACCGGTCTCCCGGCATATGTGATAGAGTAGTGCATGTTAGTGTTAAGTGTGTGTGTGTAGGAGGAGAGGATAGGACAGGGAAGGGGAGGGAAAGATCTCGCGCGGTCTGTGGCCCGTTTGTCAGGGTACTGCTCCCGCATTCGCCTGGTGTTGATCGGAGATACCACGGAAAACAACCGATCAGAGCAGCCGGCCGCTAGAATTCTCCTCCAGTCAGCGACTGAGTTCGACCTAGCTGACAAGCTAGAGTCGAAAATCCTGCCGCTGTCGGGACTCGAACCTAGGACTTCCCGGTCAGAGGGACTACAGTGACATTCTGATTGGAAAAACTACAGAAAATACCCAATCAAGACCAGCGAAAGCCGGAGCAGTATTCTAACAAACAGGCCACAGAGCGTGCGCGCAAACTTCCTTTCATTTTTGTCCTATCTTCACTCCGTACATTTTTTAATTATTCTTATCACGAAACGTGGTTCCTTAAACATTTTTTGCGTTCTTATTCTCAACGCGGTCCATGAATTATGTAAACACAGATGGAACCGTTTCTTAAATTAGTTTTAAAACATTTAATAATACAGCATCCAACAAACAAGTGTTTAGGGATGCGTTTTATAAAATAACTTCATCAAAATGAATATAATTTAATTTTAACTGTTAAATTAGACCTAGCTAGAGAGTCGAAATTCCTACCAAACGTCGAAACTGAACACGAGGTCCTCTCAGAGGTAGTGCAGTGACGTCAGTGGATGCTCTTAGCCACCTCAGCCGATTATAATCTGTACGAAAGATAATGATTAGTTCTCAATAGGCTTTATGAATTTAAAACGATCCATACAGAAATATATTATTTACGGTAGTGAACTAATTTCTATGAAATAATGAGGAATAATTAAATTATTATTAATTTTTTTGAGTCATGAGACGACATTATTCGTCCCCGCACCAATTTATCGCTACGAAGAAAGAAAATGGACACGGAACATTCACTACTTAATTTTCACTCTAAAATTTCTCATGTTAACTTAGAGTTTCTACCTTTCCTTGTGTACCTCATCTCCTTTCTCTCTGTCTCTTTACTAAATACATTCTATGAGGTAACCAACGAAAATTTGCTGTCACATAGAATTTGTTTTCAGCGCAAATTATTAAATTATTGAATTTACGATCATTTTGTCTATTTTTTTCTTATACGTACATATTGTATATACGGAGCACTATGTGTAGTAGAGAGTTATTTCATGCTGTGGAAAATCTATTTCGAGATTTCAAGAGAAATACATGTTTCGGGGTCACCTAGTACCAAAAATTGTGTTTTTTTTTGTTGTTTCTCAAAATGTCCTTCCATTCGTTCGTCTGTCTGTGAACAGCATTAGCGCCCAGACCATAATTACAATTTCTTCCAAAAGGGATATTACCCGGTAGATCTGGCTCAACTTAAGGCGCTGCTATTTTGAAAAACTTTCTTCAAAATTTGGAGGTATTTGACATGAAGCCCCAGGATCATTATCAAACTTTTTTCAAAAACGCCACCAATTTTTTCTTTAAATTTTTTTGGAAGAATAGAGTAAAATACGCTTAAAAAGGTGATATGGGACCGATTTTCACAGTTTACTGTGAATTTTTGAAAATTGCAAATGTTTGAATTTTTCCGAAGTCTTGCTACAACTATAAAATTGAAGATAGAATTTTTCCTTCAAATGAAATTTGTTGCCGATAATTAGTTCTTTTCTTAAGGTCATATACATTTATTTAGAAAAGCATTATAGTTTCGCGCAATATTTGCCATTTAAAAAAAAATAACAAAACTACTTTCTCGAAAACGGCTCCAAAAATTTTTCCTTAAACATTTGGTGGGAATAGTGTTAAATATATATTCCATGAGATGACATAAATGCCATATTGCTTTATTATTTTCTTTCTGCAAAAATTACAAAATGTAATTTTGTAATCCTCTCTCACGTCGGTAATATTCGCATTAGCTGTGATTTGTTGACATTATTGTATTTACGAGTACATGTGCTTTAAATAACGTCAAGTTTCTCGAAAACACAATAGTTCCCTGTGAATATGAGCTCAAAATTGCGCATTTTCAGAAATGCCCAAACGCATATATCAAAAATGGTTCCAAATTTTGTCTTCAAACTTTTCGTACGGATAGTGCTAATTGCACTGTTTAATACAATACACAGTTAATTTTCTGGTATCTTATTTTTTTTTAATTTCACAAATGTATTTTTTACTTTCACGTGTACGTATATATTGAATACACGTAACTGAATATTCGTATTGAATATACGTAAATTATTGTATTCTCAAAAATTTTGTCTATTTTCTCCGTAAACGTGCATATATACGGAGTAATATATGTAGTATAGGGAAAGTTGTGTAATGCTGCGCGCAAAAACGGCGGATGTTTCGCAGAAATAAATCCTTGTGGGGTCCAGATAGCGAAAACGTGGATAAATCCAATTGCTAAATTAAGAAAAAAATCCTCTAACACTTGGTGTAGTCAGAATCCCCGTTTCGTGGGTCATTGATACACAAAAACCAATTGACGGCAAAACGTCAGTTGGTTCAAAGAAAATTGCCACCTCCTTTAATTCTTAAAATAATTCTCTTTTGCTATTAGGAAACCGCAAAATTAAGAAAATGTCAAAAAAATGTACATTCTGCGGCAATTGATGGCAGCTGGCAAGAGTATGCGGCAAGGCCGAATAGCTAGCCGAGACGAAAAGGAATAGAAAACTAATACGGGAAAGTCTGTGTCATTCGATAGCATCACTAGTTTAAATATCTCTCACGGCATTAATATGCACATTTCCATTGATTTGTATAGATGTATTTGTGAGTGAAAGTGCTTGCAATTACTTCAAATGAAGTTTTTCGAAAACAAACAATTCATGTGAAAACGTGCTTCAAATTTCGCATTTACACTAGAGCTTAAACAATTTTCCCTTAAAAACAGCTCCAAAGCTTTTCAACGAAAATTTCCATGCACGACGAGGTTTTATTCTTCTTTAATATTTTAAAAGCAATATTAGGAAATATAGGAAACAGCAATATTAACAAAAATTTAAAAAAAATGTATTTTGGGCAGCGATAGGTGGCAGCTGGGAAGAGGATGGGGCATGACCGTAAAACTAGCCCGTACCAAAGAAATTAGAAAACGTTACTACGAGAAGGTCTGTGCCAATCTCTAGCACCACTTGTTTTATATAATGTAGCAAAACAGAAATGTGGTCAATACGAAACACTTATCTTCACAAAAGAAATACGTTTTCCAAGTCACTACAATCCACTAATTTTCTTTTCGTAGTGGATCTATTAATCGCCTACCTTGAAATTTCGCTTTGGCATAGTGCAGCAGTTTTCCTCAAAGCTCCAGCTTGACTCCACGACTGGTCCAGATTGATATTCAAGAGAGGCTAATCATACACGCATACCTGTTTCGCGGGAGCAGACCCTTATGCTTTCCTTTTTTACAGGAGACCCTCATCGGCAGGACACACTTTCTCATTTTTGTGACTGGTTCCGTTGAAAGAGTTCACGACTTAAAAGTAGCATTATTTGTATTTTATTACCTGGTTGAATAAGGAAAAATAATTGACATTAAGGAAAATTGTACACATCGTAAATGTACGTAACTAGACATCATTAAATATGTTCATAAGCAAGAAAACTAATGAACTTGATTGGTTCTGTAATATTTTGCCAGTCGAGGCAAAAAACATTGAAGAGATTATGAATGTTCAAAAAGAGAAATTTTAACATGTTAAGGAAGTTGATTGATGATATACGATTTGAAATATTTTCTAATTTTGTTATGGATATTTTACAGGTAACACTTATTTTCCAACCAAAATACTTGAACACTATCAACGTTTTTCCTAATTTTAATTACTTTAAAGTACTGTACTGTGCGTTCATCAGAAGCACTCTCCTAATCGCAAGAAAAGTGAGGTAGAAAAGATACGATGCATGGCGGGTACGAAAACCCACTACGAGTGTTTCATACTTTATCGTTGGTAATCTTTTAGACAATCATCTCAGTCTAACTTTGTCTAACAAAATTTGAACCAAAAATCGAATTTTTAACGCTTAACGAAGGAGGGAAAAAGTGGATAGCGGTTTTGGATTTGCAATAATAGACGTATATGCAGTAACGAACAAAGCATGTACTTTCTTGAAGAGTGCAAGAATCTCTTGTAAATAAAGTTAAGAAAATATTACAAAAGACAACTTCACAATTCTACAAGTAGCGTTATTAATAACATACAGGTATGCTGTGCATTATCAACGCATATTCACATTTGAAAACGCTTGAGGCTAGATAAATGTTGGTTGAGAAGTTCGATCGAGGATTGAACCCGGTGCGAAAGTTAGCTGGCCAGCGCAGTCGCCTGATCTTATAAGAGCGTTTTTTCTACGAGGAACTTTAAAGGACGACACCGATCATTAAAAAACATCCGATGAAGGAAAATTTCCAATTGTTGCTGTTTCCGTTCGAGGGTGTCTCTGCAAGAGATTTCAAATGCATATTGAAGGAGTGTAGGAGAAAAAAATTCGTCTGCAAGTCTTCAGTGGGAACTGGGAGCTCTTGTCGCGTATTTTCGTGGCCCCCCGGTGCGGGTGTGTTGCAATCTTTTCCAACTCATGGGGCCAATGAAACAGCAGAATTGTCTCGCAACTCATGTCTTCGCGTTATATGCGGAATATTAAGTGTCAGATTGCATGTTAAAAACCCCTTCAAAAAACATCATTGTGAAACATATTTTGTGATATATACATATAGGATAGAAATGCAAGCATCTATATATAGAACGAACCGAGTTCTGATTGTTGAATGACTAACAGTTCACCGTGGTTTTGGTTCCAGACCTTAGATACATTGTTGGATAGCCTGAACAAACACTGACATTTAGTATCCTTCCACTTGATAGTCTCTCCGGGTAAGATATAGAAGTTGAGGAAATATGACAAATGAGGCCTAACGAGTTTTGGGTATATTAATATCGGATTGGGGTAGTTTGATGATTTCAATACACACAACACCCCAGTTCCAACTCCCTTTTTACAGGTAGGGCCGGCGACGTAAAAGAATATGTTACTCTCAGTATCTAGGATTGTTGTTGTTCTGTCGTTTCCCTTTTGCGCTGCCTAACGCATAAATTGGGTTTAAGATGTGTTTCGAGAGGTTCCGGGAGTTGAATGCTCCGATTCAAGAACGGGAAGTATTTATGAAATACTCTTGTCTTGCAACGAGCAGTGCATGCTATGTGGAGAGAGGACCTGGAAACTAATTGCCGAACTTCGAGCAGGTTGAGGAAAACTCGGTCAGTGGCCCGGGAGTCGAACTCGCTGCCCACCGGCAGGGCGGCCTTCGAGTTACACTGGACTTGCACGATTCAATTGAACTCAATGGGCACTCTTTGAAACCGACCTGGCTTTTCGGGAAGACGAGCAACTGTTGCAACAAGGGTGACTTTCTCCTGGTCATCGTCTGCGGCAGGGCAATCGGCTACCTGCAATTTGATTCCATTCACATTAAATTCCCATTGCAGAAGGCAAACTTGAAGACAAGGCCAGGGAGAACTCTGAATATCTTTCCGGCGAACTACTGACACTTATTATTTTCAAAAAGTTTACATTACAATTAATTAAATATGTAATGTTGAAGAGCAAGTAAATAATTGAAAATGCATTTTTTTAAATAAACTGAAGAAGAACATTGTAAAAATTTAAAACCTTCGCAATTTTTGAAAATGCTTGGGTTTTGTTGAACGTCAGGTCCAAGCCATTTTCATTATCGTATTTTGCTGTATTCGGGATAAGGTGTCATGCGAAACTATTAATAAATAATGAACATTATTTTGGATCAGTTAAAGCAATTAAATAATTGTTTTTCGGAAACATTATTTCGGAAACTATATAAGTCATTATACAGGATGTCCAGAAGCTCCCGTTACAAAAAAATACCCCAAATTCTGTGTTGCACGTCATGAAAAATGGCAGGTCCAGTTTTTCCGAAAAAAATTTTGTCTTCGAGAAAATTGAGTTTAAAAGTCACTTCCGGGGCGCAAAATTCAAACCGGCCGCTACGACACCAGACGGCGGCGCCTCCTTCTGCGCGGAGCATTTCCTCGTTTCTCCGCGTAAACGATGAAACTGTCGAGTAATATTCTTTATAAAAATAATAAAAGCATCGCGTGGCTTACACTAGAATACGTTAATAGTATCAAATGCTTGTAGGTTCTGTTTAATAAGTATTTTAAATGTACTTATTGAAAGTTAACGGCGGCGTAAATGTAAATGATGAACACATCCAACACTTATGAATAATATTACGTCCGTTAAGCTGGCAAAGCCATTTTCAAAAAATACATTTTCTCTATACCCAGAATTTTGTGCTATTTTTGTGCTTTCCAAATATCCAAAAATTAATTTTTTTGCTCCAACGGCTTTTCCAAAAATGGGTGGCTTTGCTGGCTTAATGTTAAGCTGGCAAAGCCAATTAGCCAAAAAAATTTTCTTTATACAAAAAATATTGTGCTATTTTTGTGTTTTTCAAATATATAAACATTAATTTTTTTGCTCTTACCGTTTTTCGAAAATTTAGAAAAAACGAATTTTCGAAATGCCCGGCAGGCGCAACAACAGCGTAAGAAAACTACTCGTAGAAAAAAAACTATCCATCAAAATTAGATTTTCTTGACACAAAAATAACCACAAAACAATTCTCTATCCAACAATGTTGTTTTGAAATATTCAACATTTAATATTCCCTATAAATAATAATAATTCTTTACACTACTGTCAAGAAACAACACAATTCAAGTCATACAATTCCTCATAAAAACTAAACTACTCAATATTTCGCAATGTCCTTTCCCAACAAACAGAACCAAACATTGTTCTAACAAAGTACACACACGCTGATTTTTTTGCTCTCAACGTTTTTTTGCAAAATTCAACAAAACCACTCACGAGTCACCCGGAACAACGCACTCTCGCAGGATAAGAAAATCACTCATCAAGGCAAAACTCTAATTCAAAATCAATTTATCCTCACATAACATCAACCACAATACAATAAAATATACAACAATATTGTTTTTAACTTTTTTATTTTCGATACTATCGAAGAAAAAATTGTACATCCTTTAACTGGGTACCCAAAAACACACCAATGGAGGCACATCAATCCTACTAAATACTAAAATACTCAACACATCGCATTGGCCTTCCCCAACAAACAAAATCAAACATCATTCTAATAAACTATACTTACAATGATTTTTTTGCTCTAACCGTTTTTTGAAAAATTGAACAAAATGACATGTATGTGGCGCAAGATAGGGCAACTCCGCCAAGAACAAAACCAATCTTCGAAGGAAATATATCATTCAAAAATAAAATGTCTTATCACAGAATCAACAACAATACAACGCACTATGCAAAAGTATTGATTTCAAATCTTTGACTTTCGATACTATCTATAAAAAAATCTAAATCATTACACTGAAAATAAAAAAAGACGCATGGAGGCAAACAAATCCTAATAAATACTAAACTACTCAACCAATTGCATTGTCCGTTTCCAAGAATAACAATTAAATGTTGTTCAAATAAACTACACCAACAATGATTTTTTTGCTCTCATCGTTCTTTTCAAAATTAAACTCGACCTCGTATGTGTGCACGGGAATGGCGCGACCTCGGGATAACAAACACGACGGAAGGAGGAACTCATGTCCTAAACTACTCGACGAATTGCATTGTCCTTTTCCACGAATAACAATGAAATGTTCTAATAAACTACACCAACAATGATTTTTTTGCTCTCTTCGTTCTTTTGAAAATTAAACTCATCTTCGTATGAGTGCACTGGAGTGGCGGGACCTCGGGATAACAAAAGCGACGGAAGAAGGCACACATGTCCTAATAAATACTAAACTACTCGACGAATTGCATTGTCCTTTTCCAAGAATAACAACTAAATGTTGTTCTCATAATCTACACCAACAATAATTTTTTTTCTCTCACAGTGTTTTGTAAAATTAAACTCAACCAAGCATATTTGCTCCGTAATGGCACACCGTGCCGAATTACGAAGACACTATTCCAACCCAAAATATACTTCAAAATTCAGATGTCTTTACAAAGCATTAACATCATACATTGCACTACGCAACCATATTGTTTTCAATTTTTTGTCTTTCGATACTATCCTATATGGATAACAATCTAATTCGCTACACTGAGATTACAAAAATCCATCGATGGAAGCACATAAATCCTAATACATACCAAACTACTCCACAAATTGCATTTTCCTTTTTGCTACAGTAAGAAGGAAATACGTTTGTAATAAAGTACACCAACAATGATTTTTTTTTGCTCTCACCGGTGTTTGAAAAATTGAACTCGACCTCCCATGTGTGCACCGGAATGGCAAATAACAAAGACACTATTCCATACGAAATTATTTTTTAAAATTTAAGTGCTTTTCCAAAGCATCAACAACAATACAATGCACTAGGCAACAGTATTGTTTTCAAGACTTCCGTGTTTTGTCTTCCGATACTATCCATAAAAAAATTCTATTTTATTACACTCTGAATCAAATACCCACGGATGGAAGCAAATAAATCCTAATGAATACTGAAATACCCCACAAATTGCGTTGTCCTTTTCCTACACTAAAAACAAAATGCTATTCAAGAAACTACACCAACAATGATTTTTTTGCTCCCACCGTTTTTTGGTAAATCGGCCTTACCACGTATGTGTGAACCGGAATTACGCGCCTCGCCGAATGACAGGAACACTAGTCCGAGCAAAAATATTCTTTAAAATCGAAACCAAATTCGAATTCGAAATGAAATTCGACAATTCACAGTGAAGGTCAGGAGTTCATAGCGAGTGTAATTGAGGCAGGTGATTCATCTACTGGTTAATACGACAAAAGGCACAGAAAGAGCAGCGGCATACATTGGTGTTGGAGTAACTAGCATTAAAACAATTCGTAAAGAAAATGTTACACCGAATGAAATAAGTGCTGTCACGATTTTATGCGTAATCAGAGATGCTCTGTGATTTTTAAGTCCGTGAAAAGCAAGTGCGCACGTTAACGAAAATGCAGTCTATAATTAAAGAAAAGATAAATTTTCCTTGGGGAGAAAAGTCACTTTGGATGTAAATGGAACATATGGAATACAGATGGAGGTGTAATTCAAAACGAAAAGTTGTGGTGGAGAGAGCAGATATTGTAGATTGGAGAACAAGAGATCTCATCCAAATGAGGATGTTAGGGAAGGAAGGCCGTCAAATAGTGTATTGACGAGAGGTGGATTGACAACAACTTTGTATTCAAAAAGTGCTGGCACCATAATGATATAATTGGCGTAACGGCAAATATAAGTGTATCAGACTAATTGCAGTTCATGCTGGTTGAAATAATGGTTTCATTAACCTTTTAAATACTAACGGGGAAAAGTTTTCCAGGGCATTTCAACCCTGCCGTACCAATGGGGTCTTTTTCGCTTGACCTCCAGAGGCGCGCGACAGCTCTTATCTATCGCTTGCTGACGGGTGAAAAGCAGCTGCGCGGCGATTCTCACGTTTGGAGCTCCGGCCTACGTCATCCGGCAGGGATGTGCTGATGGAGGACTGTCTTCACGCGCGAAGACGGAACGTGGTCCACTGTGACATTTCATGCTTTTACAGTGCGCCGCAGTTCCAGAAACATAGGAGACCATTGAACCCCAGAAAATCTTCGTCGGGAGACGCCGCTCTAACGACAACTAAATAATATCACATAACACAGTAAGAACAGAAGAGATGATTTCTGTATATAGTTTATAACGGAATTTGTGTTAAGTATGGCATATACATATAACTTCCTCAAAATTTCTTCCGTAATATTTTATTTTAACTTCGTATGTAATAAAAATTTGTGCCAGAAAGATATTTTTCTACAGTAGCAGATAACAATAGGGTAAAATCAAGTATATATCAGTGCAATAAATATATTGCTTTTATATTTTGTTATGTACTGTATTGTATTATTTGCAATGTCCTAATATTTTATTGTATTGGCATAAACCAATGACGTAGTTCCATATAAATATCTCTCCAGCCTATCAAAGCATCTCTTAGGGTCTTGTACTTATAAGTAGCACTTCACTGTATACTATCTCGCGTCACACACCACGGTCATAACAAACTCGCCTTGGCCCACGTTTCTCACGGGAGATTGCAATCGTATTCTGCTAAGAGTTTCTGATTGTGCTTAAGTCGTGTGCTTTTTGAAGTAAAAATGGCTCGTCGAAAAATATCGCTAACAACTCGCGAAATTGAGTTAATTTTTTAAGTGTCAGTGACTATACGTCTATGTCCAGTCTCGAAGATGATCCAAGCTAATTTACTTACACATTATTTTCAGCTGCGATCGAACTGTCCATTTTTGTACATTGATTCCGTTCAAGACACTAAACCTCTTAGGTTTCCCCACGGTGTACGAAAAAGACTTCTTACGAATTTAAAAAAAATTAAAGAAAATAAAATATGTTTTTCATTTTTGGAATTGATTTTTATATTTTTACTTTCGCAAACCACTTTAAAAAATCTTAAAAAATTATACTTTTCATAGTTTTATATAAATCCAATATCCTCAAAACCTACTTTAAAAATATTGAAAATATTTTTTCGAAACACAACTTTGGAATTATTTTTCATCAAGTATTGTGCAGATCTTTTTACAAGTGGGAAATATTTTTTTTAATTTTGAAACATTCTAAGTATATATGCCTTTTAAAAATCAAATGCGGAAAAATTCGTTTTGCACGCAGAGGGAGTGGAGTAAACAATGAAAATTAGTAGGAAAAAATGAAGAGAATCATTGTTGTTATGCTGCGTAAAGATATTTAAATTTTGAAGGATACTTTTGCTTCGAATAGTGTCATGGTAATGTTTAATTTTCAAAAAAATGGTAAGAGCAAATAAATCATTGTTGGTGTAATTTATTAAAACAATATTCCATTATTATTCTTGGAAAACGACAATGCAATTTGACGAGCAGTTTAGTATTTATTAGGAGATGTGTGCCTCCTTCCGTCTTCTTTGTTATACCGAGGTGTGCGCCATTCCGGTGCACACATACGAGGTTGAGTTCAATTTTCAAAAGAACGATGAGAGCAAAAAAATCATTGTTGGTGTAGTTTATTAGAACAATATTTACTTGTTATTCTTGGAAATGGACAATGCAATTGGTTGAGTAGTTTAGTATTTATTAGGACATGTGTTCCTCCTTCCGTCGCTTTTGTTATCCCGAGGTCCCGCCACTCCCGTGCACATATACGAGGTTGAGTTTAATTTTCAAAAAATCCATGAGAGCAAAAAAATCATTGTCTGTGTAGTTTATTAGAACAATATTTTATTGTTATTCTTGGAAAACGACAATGCAATTGGTCATGTAGTTTAGTATTTATTAGGACATGTGTGCCTCCCTCCGTCGCTTTTGTTATCCGGAGGTCCCGCCACTCCCGTGCACACATACGAAGTTGAGTTTAATTTTCAAAAGAACGATGAGAGCAAAAAAATCATTGTTGGTGTAGTTTATTAGAACATTTCATTGTTATTCGTGGAAAAGGACAATGCAATTCGTCGAGTAGTTTAGGACATGAGTTCCTCCTTCCGTCGTGTTTGTTATCCCGAGGTCGCGCCATTCCCGTGCACACATACGAGGTCGAGTTTAATTTTGAAAAGAACGATGAGAGCAAAAAAATCATTGTTGGTGTAGTTTATTTGAACAACATTTAATTGTTATTCTTGGAAACGGACAATGCAATTGGTTGAGTAGTTTAGTATTTATTAGGATTTGTTTGCCTCCATGCGTCTTTTTTTATTTTCAGTGTAATGATTTAGATTTTTTTATAGATAGTATCGAAAGTCAAAGATTTGAAATCAATACTTTTGCATAGTGCGTTGTATTGTTGTTGATTCTGTGATAAGACATTTTATTTTTGAATGATATATTTCCTTCGAAGATTGGTTTTGTTCTTGGCGGAGTTGCCTTATCTTACGCCACATACGTGTCATTTTGTTCAATTTTTCAAAAAACGGTTAGAGCAAAAAAATCATTGTAAGTATAGTTTATTAGAATGATGTTTGATTTTGTTTGTTGGGGAAGGCCAATGCGATGTGTTGAGTATTTTAGTATTTAGTAGGATTGATGTGCCTCCATTGGTGTGTTTTTGGGTACCCAGTTAAAGGATGTACAATTTTTTCTTCGATAGTATCGAAAATAAAAAGTTAAAAACAATATTGTTGTATATTTTATTGTATTGTGGTTGATGTTATGTGAGGATAAATTGATTTTGAATTAGAGTTTTGCCTTGATGAGTGATTTTCTTATCCTGCGAGAGTGCGTTGTTCCGGGTGACTCGTGAGTGGTTTTGTTGAATTTTGCAAAAAACGTTGAGAGCAAAAAAATCAGCGTGTGTGTACTTTGTTAGAACAATGTTTGGTTCTGTTTGTTGGGAAAGGACATTGCGAAATATTGAGTAGTTTAGTTTTTATGAGGAATTGTATGACTTGAATTGTGTTGTTTCTTGACAGTAGTGTAAAGAATTATTATTATTTATAGGGAATATTAAATGTTGAATATTTCAAAACAACATTGTTGGATAGAGAATTGTTTTGTGGTTATTTTTGTGTCAAGAAAATCTAATTTTGATGGATAGTTTTTTTTTCTACGAGTAGTTTTCTTACGCTGTTGTTGCGCCTGCCGGGCATTTCGAAAATTCGTTTTTTCTAAATTTTCGAAAAACGGTAAGAGCAAAAAAATTAATGTTTATATATTTGAAAAGCACAAAAATAGCACAATATTTTTTGTATAAAGAAAATTTTTTTGGCTAATTGGCTTTGCCAGCTTAACATTAAGCCAGCAAAGCCACCCATTTTTGGAAAAACCGTTGGAGCAAAAAAATTAATTTTTGGAAATTTGGAAAGCACAAAAATAGCACAAAATTCTGGATATTGAGAAAATGTGTTTTTTGAAAATGGCTTTGCCAGCTTAACGGACGTAAAAATATTGAATCTCGTGGAATGCTCGAATTGTTATTTTTAGCACATATTCATATGAGCTTGTGCCTTTGGCTTAAGACTGCCACATGAAGATTATTCTAAATGTCGTGATAAACAAAAAAGAGTTTCGGAAATGAAATATTTGTTTGTGAAAATACCGTGTTTATTGATTATCTCCGGGCACGGCATTCGAATTGATGCCTCTGGCAGTTATTTTGTGGAGATGCAGGTCGAATCTGAAGAATCTTTATAGGAGGCACGTGGACAATTAACCAATCCCACAGGTGAATATTAACAGATAAAATGGCGTTGCTTTACGTGCCATGTGTCAATGAATAAAAAATAGGAAACTAGTATATTCCTGAGGTGAAAGGGTAAAAAACTGAAAAGACTGTGATGTTGCATTCCGTTGTGTACAAATATTTCAAAAGAACTCATTCTTGGACGCAAAAGTTCGACCGAAGTTCACTGAGGGAACCGGACCGGTGCAATTCACAGCCCGTAATATGGACGATGTCCTTGCATTTCTCAGTTGCTAGGTCGCGTCACATCGTGGTTTATATCGTATGGCAAACAGGCACGTGGACCTGCCACCGCCGCCAAGTGATTCGCCTATTTGCCGCGTGTCAGTTTTGCCTCAAATCAGCAGATTGCGAAGTTCATGGCCTTGCCCGCAGAGTGGTCATGACTGAATAAGCACCGGCATGAAATCATCTTTGGGGTTAAAAATTTATTCTCTTGCATAAAAAAGTTTTTTCCTGTTTGCCTATTTTCGTGGTTGTACATTACGGAAATATCAAAGAAAAATATTGAAAGTTACTACAATGTCCCTGAAGTAAACTATTTCAACTCCCTTACATTCTGTACAATGTAGTAGCCTTGACAACCCGTCCTTCCTTTAATTAGAAAACGCTAAGAAAGTAAATAATTCAGTACTGCAGACATTCGCTTGCAAAGAGAACTGAATTACATCGTTCTACGAAATAGGCATTAGAGGAATCCGGGATAGGCATCGATACTATTAAATCGAAGAAATGGCCTTCACTCATTTATGCATTATTTGCTGACTACATTGCAAATGAAACACAAAAAAAATAAAACGTTTCCCTTGTAGCCGTCAACTACCTCATGAAGTAATTTCACGAAGAAACTCGAAGATTTGGGACAGAGACTTATCTTTCTTGTGGAAAAGGAAAACGACGGGTAGAATGTTTATTCAACTTAGAGAAATGGGTAGTATTTGCCGTTTGTTGCAAATTCGATATTCCACATAGAACACACACAGCATATTTTGCAATAACAGGTATTTCGCAATGCATTTTTGTGACAGCAGAAAGTGCATCTTTCTGTACCACATTTTACTTAAGAGAGAATAATTTGACGGGTAATATTAAGGAAGTTTATGGGTATTTTACTGTACCGACTGATAGTTTTAATTAGGAAAGATACATTCATTTGGGGGGGGGGGAATATTGATATCTATCAATTTCATCTGAGATAAATCGTGCAGTCATTTATCGAGAAGTCTAAATCTGGCTATTATTTATTTATTTAATACCTTAAATAAATAAATAATAGCCAGATTTAGCTTTAAAAACATTAGCTTTAAAAACATCTGTGGTCATTGGCGATCACTATTGATTTATACTACAGATACACTTTTTAAAATTTAGAGTAAACAGAAGTAATAACGATAAACTGGAATGTGAAGTACAATAAATTGTGCAACTATTAATATAATAGTTATCTAAACCAGCTAAATTAATATAAGTTAAAATTAATCTATTGTTAGTCTGAAAATTCAGAATATAACAGCCAGGAGATCAATTCAAATTCAAGTGTTGGATGTGTTCATCATTTACATTTACGCCGCCGTTAACTTTCAATAAGTACATTTAAAATACTTATTAAACAGAACCTACAAGCATTTGATACTATTAACGTATTCTAGTGTAAGCCACGCGATGCTTTTATTATTTTTATAAAGAATATTACTCGACAGTTTCACCGTTTACGCGGAGAAACGAGGAAATGCTCCGCGCAGAAGGAGGCGCCGCCGTCTGGTGTCGTAGCGGCCGGTTTGAATTTCGCGCCCCGGAAGTGACTTTTAAACTCAATTTTCTCGAAGACAAAATTTTTTTCGGAAAAACTGGACCTGCCATTTTTCATGACGTGCAACACAGAATTTGGGGTATTTTTTTGTAACGGGAGCTTCTGGACACCCTGTATAGTATGTAATCTTAAGAGTTTGTGTCCTTTACTTTTCCTATGACTAAGATTGGTAGTATCAACACAATTTATTTTGTCTCGAGCGGAACATTAATTAAGGCGGGCACAAAACAACCGAAGAAATGAATTACTCATTCACTTACTACTTCGTCGCCACGATTTTGAACGAGGATTTTATTTCTTCTGGGCGCGCCAACTACTTTGATAATCAGCTTCGAGAGTAATGTATACTGCGATTTTCATAACTTTGTCGTTGACAGGAATCAGCTGTTTCGCTGTCATCCAATCGGGAGCTTATATTTCGAGATAGTGACGCCACTACGGTGACGTTTAAGCTCCTGATTGGATGAAACCGTCATCAGCTGATTCCTGTCAGGGACAAAGTTACGAAAATCGCAGTTTAGAGACAGTGAGCTCCGAGAGTGCGATTTTTCTAACTCTGACTCTGAAGCCCCTATGGCCACCATGCAATATCACACGGCATTTCGCGTCTTTCTGCGTCATTCCGCTAGAAGGCGCATGTTCGCAAGCACTGCTTGTTACGGTCGCGGTTATGTGGTATCTGGCGGCACGACTCTGAACGTCGCGAAATATCGTGACATATTCCATCGCGATGACGGGCCTTGAGGGGATAAGTTAGAAAAACCGCAGTAAACGGCCGCTAGGTGTCGTTTCTCGCTGGAACACGAGACTCGGCGTCGACCTACACGTCGGATTGCGGGGTGTTATCTCCTCCCTGCATCTGCCGCCAACCAAGGAAAGATCGGGTGCGGTTCCTGGGCCGTTTCCTAAAGTACTAATCTGGCATTCACCTTGTATTCGACGGAGAACTATGGAAAATTTCCAATAGGAGCAGCCAGTCGTTAGAATTCACCACACAGCGACTGCATTCGACCTAGTTAGAAGTAGGGCCCGGATTTTAATGACATGCCATATATTTTTCTGAACCTTCGAGTAACTTATAAAACAATTTATACACGAATCCAGGTATTGTCGAATAGAAAAACATTTTTGTTGCTTATAAATATTTACATCTATTTTAGTAAAAGGTCATATTTTGGTCGCATTTTGCCCTAAATGCATATATTTGACATATTTTTAAGAACACAAGAATAAAAAGCTTGAAAATGTGTCTCCCGTGACAACGTATCAGGTGACAATGTCACAAATAAACTAAAAAATTATACCACAAAAGATTAATTGAAACGTAGTACTCCTAGTGCTACGATGAACCCCTGATAGAAAGCAAATGTTCGTTTCTTTCTTGCCTCCTCCTCGTTGTGATAATGGAACGATTTAACAACAAATGGAATGAAATGACAACATTTGGATAAAATAACCAAAGCTGCACTGCAGTGACATCGCCGTCTTCAAATATTTTCCCGTTACGTCATTTGATGCGGGGAGGAGCTTTTATAGATACAAAACTATCCTCATCGTAAACCGTGGGTCTTTTAAGACGGAAAATCTGAAAATTCACCTTGTAATCCAATGCAACTCTCAAAAATCTGAAGACCAATTCAGAAACATTAAACAAGAAGTATACAAGCAAGACAAGTAAAGCAAGCCATTTTGTTTGACGGGTTTTATTGTTCTGTACTTCATTTGTTTTACAGACACAAACATTTTTTTAAATGCTCGTTAGTTCCAAAGATTGCAAAACGTAAGTAATACACTCACAAGCTGTTCTTGAGTGAATTTTGTATTAATATTATACCTAAAAAATCAACAGGAATTTAAAAATAATAAACTTATGTAAAGCCATATTTTATTTTTAGGTCATATTTATGTAGGTTTTAGGTCATAAATGCTTGCATATTTTGCTGATTTTAGGTCATTAAAATCCGGCCCTAATTATAAGAGTAATACCACAACGGGGTTACTAATTCGCCAAGATCGGAATTGAACTCTAGGACCCCCAAATCCGAGACGCTGAATGAATACTCCCACTGAGTTATCTCAGTCGGCCCTCGATTTTGAGCAAGTTCACAACAGAGATTAGATTTATAAATTGACTTTATCTTTTGAAATGCTCTTTCGTGTTGTAATGCAATAAACTTTTTCGGGTTTTAAAACGCAGAACCTCCAATTTTTAATCCTCTATTATAATTTACCACGCCAATTGTACTAGTCACGCCAAAAAATGACCCCACCGTATAAAATTCAAGAATATTGCAGGAGTGCTTGAGCAGGTTGATTACTAACATCCAAAGCATAAATCTTATAATAACCTTTAATTTCACACAAAATGAACAAGTAGGCAACTCGTAAGGTGAACAATTTCAAAGAAACATCTGGCTTATTGTAAGACGTTCTCAGCATGATACCAACGTCAGAATGAAGTGTGATGTACAGTTTTAAATACTTGTAATTTCCGGCTGGCTGTCACGTTTTGCTGCGTGAAATTACCTCTTTGCAAATGAGAATGCTATGGTTGGTAACCACACATTGGAAAGATTCCAAGCATACAGCCACTGATATTCTATTTACAAATTGAAATATACATTTTTTTTATCTAAGAACTTTGTACTTCTTTAGCAGACTCTAAAAATATAAAATACATGAAATTATTTCCTCAACTATTAAATATAACAAAATTTTCGACAGTTAAATTGTAACATAAAACTGTAATAATAAATTTGTCTTTATATATAAATTACAGTTTCATTTGTCTATCTTAAAAATATATAATTTTCCGAACTTTAAGAAAACATAATCGTTAGAATGTATGTTCATTTAACCCCACATATAGTAAACGGGTAATCTGCGTTAGCTCATGTGTTAACGATACTCACAGTTTTTATTTGACACTTTTACAATATTTTGGCTAAATTCGAAAACTAGAGGTGCTACAACAGAACATACTTTCTTGCATTAATGGAAACAGTTACGTAATATTGCAAATTCATGCCGTTCTACAACTTCAGATGTAATTTGAACTAGTGATGCCACAGAATGGCGCAGACGTTTCCGTATTAGTTTTCTAGGTCTCGGCTATCTATACGGACTTGACACATATTCTTGCCAGCTGCCATCTATCGTCGTGTTTTTTTTTTTTTTTTACATTTTCTTAAATTTTCGGTTTCCTATTAGTAGAATGGAAATATTATTTTAAGAACATCAAAGAACAGTAAAACCATCTAAATGGCAATTTTCTTGGAAAAATTTGAAGCCGTTATTAAGAAATAGGCGTTTAAGCGGTACTGTAAATTCGAAAGTTGAAGCTCTTTTTCACAGGGATATTTAGTGATTTCGAAAAACTTCTCTAGAAGTCATTTGATTCACTTAACTCACAAATAAAATAGGGTTTACAAATTGATGGAAATGTGCATATTAACGCTGTGAGAGATCTTTCAAAAAAATTACATTTGTGTAGTTTTTGAAAAAATACCCCAAAATGAACCTTATGTCATTTTAAAGAGTGCAATTTACACTATCTGTTCGAAAAGTTAGAAGAAAAAATTTGGAGTCCTTTATTTAAAAAATGACAATTGAACGTTTCTGAAATTGCGGAATTTTGAGCTAGTTTTCACAGAAAACGGTTACGTTTTCGAGAAACTATATTGGACATTATTTAAAGCAAATATACTCATAAATATAATAATGTGAACAAATCGCCGTTATTGTACATATTAACAACGTGAGAGACAATTAAAAATATTCATTTTGTAATTTTTGAAGAAAAAACAAGAGAAAAATAGAGCAATATGGCGTTTATCTCAGAGTACATTAGACACTATTCTAAACAAAAGTTTAAAGAAAAAAATTGGATCCGTTTTTGAGAAAATCTTGGCTTTTGTAATTTTTTAAAATTGCATATATTGCACGCAATATAGCGCGACAAGTACTAATTTTTTTAAAAATGTACGCGGACTCAATGAAAGAAATCAATACAGAGAACAAATTTTATTTGAAGGAAAAAACTATCTTTAATTTTGTAGTTGTAGGATGAGGCCGAAGAAAACTAACTTTCGCAATTTTCGAAAATTTAGAGTTAACCGTGAAATTAGGACCAATGCCACCTTAAGTGTATTTTACCCTGTTCTAACAAGAAATTTAAAGAAAAAATAGTAGCCATTTTTCAGAAAATTTTGAAAATGTCCGTGGAGCTTTATGTAATGTACCCCCAAAAATTAATGTTTTCCAAAATTGCAGAGCTTCGACTCAGGCCTGATAGACAGGGGTTTATTCAATTTGGAGAAAATCATACACCTGGTTTAGGACGGACGGACGGACGGACGTTTTGCCGTCAATTGGTTTTTATAGGGATTCTGGTTACAAGTCGTGTTAGTTTTTTTTCTTAATTTAGCAACTGGATTTATCCACAATTTCGCTATCGGGTGCCAGCAATGAATTTTTTTCTATCTAAAATCCGCCATTTTTTCGCGTAGCATTACAAAACTTTTCCTATACTACGTACATTACTCCGTGTACACGTATGTATACGAGAAAGTAAAAATCATCCTCAGTATTTCCAACAATCGAACAGTTCACTTTGCCTTGTTCGTATCCGTAAGACTCTTGTATTCGGAAAATACAGAAATAGTGGCAGTGAGAGAAGCTTTTCAGTTCCGGGAGCCTCCATTGAGGGAGGCGTCGTGATGGCAATCGCGCACGAAGAGCCGAGTCCGAGCGCCGAGTCCGAACGAAGTGCTAATCGCGCACGAAGCGCCGAGTCCGAACGAAATGCTGCGCCCGCGCCTCCGTGCGCCTCCGTGTCCGGTTCACGAACCCCTCTCCGGGTGCTGCGTCGCCGCGGGCATTATGGGTGGCGGTCTGCGGTGCACGATCCGCTTCTGCAGCCCCTGTAGGGGCGAGAAGACAAGGGGCAGTGGCACAGACTCACGTTGGAACCGAAGATGTCAGTCCGGAGATTATACGTTTTCCTGCCGATGCCAGTGCCCCGTTGGAAAGACATCTGGAGAAGAACTCCACAAGCTGGGCTCCTATTCGTACCATCATTCGTGATATCTCGCATTCGTGATGTCTCGAACAGTCCAATTGCGAAGACCACGAGAAGAGCGTATTCTTAAACACCCTTCGCGATTAACACCGACACGCGACACCTTAAACACGATTCGCACATCACGAGCGGTAACGTTTGGCAACGCAACACTTGCTGCTCGATTGTCTCAGACAGCTGAGGTTTACGCGCGTTGTATGGAAAGACATTGTGTTCGGTCCAAGTTCAGTGCGGTTGACCCCGGGTTTAGGGTGGCACGGTTCCTTTGGTTCACTAATCCGGTTGACTGGAGAGGAATCGATTCCATGAACCGAATCCTTGTTTACTATTCGCGTTCAACATAGTAACGTAATAAATGTATTTAAAATATGTTCTATTTCACAAGCGCATGCAACTTAAACATTCTTGACTACTTAAAACACACATTTTTTGTTATTAAAAAGATCCACTCGTCTATTTAGTTAACCAAATGTTACTAATTACATTTTTAATGCTCTATAAGCCACAGAATCATATATATTATTTTCGTTAAAATCGTGAATTTGTTGTCCCTCCTACTCGGCTCATAGTGAACGGATTTTAACAAATGAGGTACCAAAAAAAAGATAAAAAAATCAGGAATGGAGGTCACTAAATATTGCAAATCACGAAGCTTTTCGTTATTAATAAAATGCTAGGAAACTTTTGTTGTTTGAACTTTGCGGCTGGGATAGTTAACGTGCCCTCCGCGCGCTGCCTGTCAAGATGGCGGTTATGCGCACACCATCCGCCACAGGAGAACTCACGTGGTTGTCGCATGTGAATCGAAGCGGCGGGAAGCGGAAATCTGTTGTGCGTTCCGTAAAGACAAACATGTGTGCGACTATTTATCAATTGTGTTGTAAGTGTTCAATGTAAGGTTTCCCTTCAGTGCGATGTAATCGCACGGGTTCAGCTAGTATAAATGGAAAAGTATAACTCACGTATTCGTCGGAATTATTATAGATTTATTTTAATTTTTTTAAAATAAAATCTTGTAAAAGACAACAATTCAATTTTAACAAACATGCGAACAAATAATAATAACAAATGGAGAACATCTTGTGATATCTGGAACAAAAAATTTACTTTTAAAATTTTACAAACAAATAGTAATAACTCACTTCTTAATGCGATTTAAAATTAATTAATGGGTGTTAAATAACAATAAAAAAACTGAAGAAAACTGTGATGTTAACGCAATAAATATAATTATTATTATAACAATTTCACAAACTCATACTACTTAAACTTTTGTTATTGGAGGGCAATCGCCCGCCAAACCCACCATTATAACTCTACAAAACTTGTCGAGACAGTAAACATCGTTATCTTAACACCATTAATAGAAATATTTCAAATAAATTCTACTTTACAAACACATGCTACTTTTAACCTTTTGTTATTGGGGGGCTACGCCTCCCAACCCCCCCCCCATTTTAATACTAAGAAATCAACTCGTCTGCTTTTTAAACCAATTCTACTTAATATGTTAAAGAAAGCAATATTTTAAAACAAAAAAATTCACTCACGTATTCATTGAAATTATACAATTTCAATAGTATTATCACTACCATAGTAATACTGAAAATTAGTGTAGTGTCTCCGCACGAATTACACCCTTATAACACAAAAAACGTCAACGAGAAGCAACAAATCTGCTTGTTTCTGAAAATACACGTACTTTTTACGAACTGTAGCTTAAAAAATTGAGAAGAAATAAAAAATAACTTGTAAAGTTCATTATGCCAATAAAATAAATATAAATATTTAAAATCAATTTTATTTCACAAACACATGCTACTTATACGTTTATTATTGGAAGACTATCACCTTTCAAATCCTCCATTTTAATACTAAAAAAAAAACAACTCGTGATAATACGATAATACGAACGAAATCACGATCACTCGAGACGAGTCGAGCGGTTAAGAGTACGGAAACTCGGGTTTCATTCGTGATGACGTCAATCACGAACGTTCGAGATGATCACGAGCGATTAAGAATAGGGCCTCTGACAAGATCGGCGCAGGATCTTACGTTCCGGAAGAACACCACCACTTCGAATATAATGCGAATAATGAGCTTGCTAGATAATGCAAATGGGATCAATACTCACTTCAATGGCTATGGCGGGGAAGAAGGCTGAGTTGGGCACCAAAAATACGCGGGGAAATTGACAACGTGGAACAAAGAGTGAATAATGAACGGTGAATATTGAGTTTTGCTCAGCAGGACGGACGGGGGAGTTGGGTACGGGCCTAAATCGAGCCTAGAGCTGACAGGTGATGTGATGTGTCTTGAGAAAGGAAGAGTTGGTGGGGGGTGCCAGATGAGGGGAGGATGATGAAGACCAGCATGGGAAGAGAAAGGTAAGGATTCAGTAAGGTCAGGGTTCGGTAGGGTCAGAGACGAACGGCTACGGCTGAGAGGGGGAAAAGAGGAACAGCGCAGAACATCAGTTGGCGAGTTGGGAAAGGTAGTGGGGTGGCGATCTTCAGTGGTGTGCATCAGAACAGTGTATAGAGTGTATAGCAGTGTTGTCGAGTCCGTGGCACCAGTGCCACGACAAAATTGCCCTTCCACGCAGTTCATCACCCCGCCACCAGAGACAACACCATCCCTATTGTAAATCGGCGGGGTTACTAATAGTTTCCTTTCCCGCCGCTAGTTGCGCAGAGGAGCTCGTGTTATGCTGCGGTGTCACGACGCGTGCCACTGCCACCAGTAGAAGACCTCGACACCTATTATGTAGAGGCAAGTAACAGTACGGGATAAAATGACTGCGGAATACTGCCAAATAAGCGAGGACTAGCCAACGAAATTGGTAGATATTAGTGGATAGTGGATCAAATAGTCGCAGATCAACTCCGGCTTACATGTTATCAGATGGCTAGGTTCCGTGGGAGGCCACGAACCTCTATCTTCAACCCGCGTCGAATACTTAGTAGGAGAGCTGTTGTATCTCAGAAACACATACTTTTCTTAAAAGAAGATTTATTACTTGAACAATCTTGGCCCACTCGGCCACCATGTACAAATGCCACAATACACTCTAAGGAAACATTCTGCCATCTGACTGACTACGCAGCGCGCTCTTCTCTCTGTCTAGATCTGCCGCCGGCGCCCTTTTATGTCGGCCAGCTCCCGCGTACGGCTTCCCGCGGCTCCTCCTAATTGGCTGGCTCGATGGTGTGCGAAGTCCAAGGAGTAGTCATTGCTGTTCTGAGCGCGCTTTTTGGCGCGTTCGGCGAAACTCGGCGCTCCTGCTGCCGACGCTCTGTGCTGTGTGCTGCACGCCGCCGGCGCTCTTTGCTGCGGCAATTTCGAATTGCCGGCCATATACTACAAGAACTGTCCGGATGACATGCTCGAAAATGGGAGACTTCAAAAAGTGTGTCTCCAATTTTCTTTGTTGGAACCTTTCACCAGCTCAAATACTACCAGCTTTCCCGGCCGGTACAATCGAAATGAACTCGTCATTTACGTGTAAAACTCAGGATTTAGTTCCTACTTAACGTATTTTGAGCAGAAGCGACCGGTGGTTTGCAAATTAGGAGGGGCTGCATGTATGTTATAACTATCACATACATTTTATCTCTTCAAAATATTTCTTGAGCGCGTAAAACTGTAGCATTTAGTGTACAACCGATTTGCATGTATCCGGAATTTAATCCTTTTCTGAGAAACGGACTCTGAACAAAACCATAACAACAGTACGCTGCCCTCACCCAAATGTCAGAAACTCCACTCTTCCTGAAGCTTCCAATGACTCGCATCCGTCAGCTACGGAAAAACTCGCGACAGTCGGCGGTGCGACACATTCCGAAAACACTTATCTTTCGCTTAATCCGGCCCTTAAAACTAAATTCGTTCTCAAAAACTGTGCTGGTGGTATGCACAAATTAACCCTTCTGCTACCAACGCGGGTAACTGAGTTACACCAACGCACATATTTTTTATTGCCTTAAATATGGTTTTTCAATTTTGATGTCTTGTGTAGTTGTTGTTTTACTTATCTATCTAAAGTATCTTGCCATAAAAACATGTTTTTTCGGCGTGTATTCATTCCATTGCACTAATTTTTACCTGGGGTTACTGCCTTACTCCCGTTAGTATTGGACGTTCGGGATTTAATAACGGGTTTTGATGTTATGTTACCAGCGGGAAATGGAACATGGTGTAGGGGACATGTCCACGAAGTGTTATTACAGTACATTCACGTTAGTATGTGAACATGTCGAAGGGTGACAGTCTTGAAGGACTTAAAAATGTATTAAGTATTCACAATCCGGACGATTTATCTGAAGAAGATCGTGAAGTATCCAGATTGTTTAATATATCAAAATAATATTTAATCTACAAAACCGAAATAATAAATCATTTACGGTAAAAAACTATATTGAAATTTCCGTGGGGTACCCCCCTTGGTATTCGACGTGTGCAAAATACCTTGGTAGTCGAAGGGTTAAACGAGTCGATTTATTGCAATATAAATATTTTCTGCAACTTTTCCCGATGCTGGTTGTTCTGGCGAGGGCGCCGCCCTGGAGACAAGACGCAGCCACTGCTGAGAGAAGGGTCACCATCACTACGAGGCCATCTCACAGAGGCCAACGGACATCAACGGGCTCAGGATCGCGACACCTCTACCGTATCTCCACACCACACTTCACGCTCATTTGGCGGCTGCGTGTACGTACAGGTAGTGTACGCGCAGGTAGAATGCTGGTTTCCGGCACTTGAGGGTCCGGCGCCAATTGACGTAATTTAGTAGCTGGATTGCGCCGTGTATAACTACAAGGGGCGTTCACAAAAAGATTGGAGTGAGCTTCTTGCTCGCAAACTGCTTGCCGGCTCGAAACGAGACACACTGCGCCATTTAGAGGTTTCCATGGCAATTAAATCGCCGCCTGGGGCGTTTCACTGCGATGTGTTGGAGGCACGCAATTCTTCTCTGAGCCTGCCCCGGCCTGCGGTACAATTGTTGTATCGGCGCATAAACCAGCTGGAAGAGCAGAGTGTGTTTTTGCATTTTTTTAATTTTAAAATAGGCAACAGTGCTAGAGAGACCATCAAATTGATTCAACGAGCCTTGGGCGATAAATCTATGAGCCGGTTTAAGTATTTTGAGTGGTATAACCGATTGAAATCGGGATGAACATCAACCTCCCCGACCACAAAAAGCTCTGATATCTCCGTCCAACGTGAAAGACATGCTCATTGCTTTTCTCCGCTGGAAAAGGCTGATTGGTAATGATTACGTTCCTAAAATACAAACAGTTAATAAAGAATAATATGTCGAGATTTTGAAGAGGATAAGGATGCTCTGATGAGGGAAAGTCCTGAATTGTGGAAGAAGCGAAAATTCAAATTCCATCACGACCACGCGCAGGCGCACGCCTCGTTACTTGTAATCAACATTTGGAGAAAAAAGAAAATTTGTGACCCCCGCACCCTCCCTATTCTCCAGAAATAACTCCAGCCGACATTTTCCTATTTTCAAGAGTGAAATACACCATGAAAGGCCGCCGATTTGACTCTCTCGAGAACATAGGGAGAAATTGTAATAGGACCTCAAGGCGATTCTGACAGCGTTTCAAAGGGCAATTGAAATTTGGAACAAAGGCCGGGTGAGTTGTGTGGCTAGCCAAGGGAAGGCGACAAATACGATTGGCATGTTTATTGCAATATAAACTTGTTATTTGGGGACTCCGGTTATTTGGCGACTGCTCCCAGCCAAGTTGTAGTTTCACAGCATGATCACAAGATTCAAGATGGATACACAACTTTTTTGATATCGAAGATACTTGTGAAGCCCCTTATCCCGGATAAAGGGGCAAACGAGATGCGAAGAGAAATGTGGAAAAGTGCTGGAAAGCAATTTCTACATTAACAATCAAGTAAACATCTACTTAACCTGAAATACATTTAACTAGTTGAATATGCCTTCGCCGACACTGTAAACGGTTTTAAAAATATTTTCATGTGTTTTCATTTTCATTTCAATATTTCATACTTAATTTCTTTCACGCATAACTTCGTTCAAATATATTCTTGCAATATCTGGCAGTGGACAGACCAATGAATCGTAAGCCTGATAATGTTATACTCCCCCTTAAAAATGGCCTTGTATGTCACCTCTATACGGGATTTGAACTGATAATATTCCAATTTCAAAATTATAATCCTGTAAAAATACTTTAGGGTATTTATGATGCGAATAGTTAGAGTTTGGTACAGCTATATTTTTTACGATTTTTGCTGCATTTCTGCACAATATTTCACAAAGATCACCTGCAATCTGTTCTTCTGGCTTATTCTCTAATCATAATATAAGATCATTTTCAATTAGTTCCGAAACTTCTGCCGCAAATTCATCTACAGCTATATTTGATCCTTCACCGGATTTGCTTTACACTTCCATATTTTTCTCCCATAATTTTGGAAGAAATTAAGTTGTGAGAAGAATATTAGTATCGGTATTTGCACGCTTAGAAACGTAAAAGTGAGAAGTCTAACATAACAACGTTCGTTCATTCCTTCTCTAACATTACTCAGTTTGTTTTCTCCGTATTCACTTAAAATTATTCAAGTTTAATAAGTGCAATACTGTTAAGTGCAATACAGGCTATACTGTTCGTAGATTTTGCAAATTTATTTTTAAAAATACGGCATTAGACCTACGGATAAAATTTAAAATGAAATATCCCTCGCGCGTCTCTTACTCAAGTTAACTTCTACCCGTACGAGATCTCTCGCATGTTAAACCCCACCCTTTCCCTATCCATTTGTCTATCCTTTCCATTATTAATGAAAGTCGTTAATGAACCGTGTTTATTTGTTTAAAACTGTATAAAAATAACTTCTAAATGTACTTACTGAATATCCAACAAAAATAACAAAGCAATTGATGTTAAAAACAAATTTTCAATAAAGGTTTATTCAGTATTATAGAGAGACGCTCTTGGAACAATTAATACTTCTTTAAAAATAACATTTGAAATAATTATTCAATCTTCCTTGAGAGTTAGCTTTTCGCTTTCGTTGATAGTCTTAAAAATTATTAGAAAAGGTTTTTACATTGAGAAAGCCATGTAAAGTGCGAAAATACCGGATCGGGCACTTACAACCCTGCTCTTTGCAATATTATTTAACTTGATTTTTGACTTCAAGAGTTCTCTTGAACAATTCACAACACTTCCTTAAAAACAACGTTTGAAGTAATTATTCAATATTTTTTGACAGTTAGCTTTTAGCTTTTCGTGATAGTCACAAAAAAATATTAGCTTTTTACTTTTGAGAAAGCTAAAGTGACTGAGCCCACTGACTTGAAAATTTCATCGAGTGATAACGAAAATACGGGTACAGTAAAGAAAATACGGGTACAGATAACGAAAATACGGGTAAAACACAGTCTTCACTCTTTACTGTACACCCACATCCCTCCACAATTAGGTACACAGCACGTACAGACCACAGCAAAACATTAATTGAATGGTTTCACTACATGCATAAGAAACAATCTTCATAGTTATCAAGTAACTATAATAGTACTTCTAGTTGTTGCTGGAGAGGAAATCTTGAATTAATGATAATGCAAATAAACCTCGTCAGACTTCATGAACCACGGTGTATACAGAAAGCATTATTATAAGATTCAGGAATCCAAGCCTTCTAAGCGTGTCGTCACAGAAATGGCTGCCAGCAACGAGGTCTGAAACATTTAGGTGGCACTGGTAATATTAAAGCGCCGAAGTGAAAAATTTAATTTAATGTCCAAGAATGTCTCATCTTGTAGATAATGGTGTGAAAAACGTTTCTTTGAGGCATTTGGCCTCAAAATTTTAGTTTTGAAGGCTCTAGAATGCTTTGTTTAGGAGTTATTTGACGATATTGATTCGAAAACGTTGACAAGAGTTGCGGGTTGCATTTTACATGAATATTTAGATTCGTTTTTTAAAACAAATCCTCCATATTTTTAAAGTCAAAGTTCAATTCGTCACGTCTCCGTGAAATTCTCTTTCTTTAGAGACCTCATTTATAAGATTGGTTGCGAGCGAGTGCCGCAACAGAAAGGTATACTACTGAAATTATACAGGAGACGATTGTTCACGTAAATATTGCCAACGTCGTAAAACAATTATGGCGTATTGAGCGAAAAAAATGCCTTTGGATACTATAATTTAATCAACGCCACATACTTAGATCTATTCAGGTAGCATTGGTTTAATTCCCGGCCCCACTCACGGATATGGCAGTGCGAATATTCGCAAAAACACATTTTTGGAAATTTCTTTGAATCCTCCGGCTGGATCCGAAAACAAATTCAGTTCCCCATCAGGAGACTGAGGAGTCGAGTGACACCTCATATATCTCGATTCGTGTACAGGAAGTGGTCTACCCGTGAGTAACGGAACCACACATTCGAGCACCCGCACGCTTGAGGAGTTACTCAAATACTGTATAGGGATTAATATTCGAAGTTATATTGGCATTAATAGATCAAATAACTAGAAACTAAACGACAATATATATATATATATATATATATATATATATATATATATATATATATATACAGAAAAATTTGCTTATTTTTGTGAGTGTACACAATTGGATGGTTATACATGAATTTAAGAAGAAGATATGTCATAATTGATGTATTGGATGATAATGCTGTATATTGCCTTTAAGATGTTAGTGAATCGAACGTTGCGTTATTGAGTAGGCTAATAAATTCTTATTTAGCAAGAATAGTGTTCTGTAAAACCACACTTTAGAATTATTTTTCGTAAGTTAACAACGGTCTGTATACTTATGTTAATATTCTCCATTTGAAATAAAATATTTCGAAAGCGCATTCAGTAGCACTACTATTCTCTGGCACACACGTAGAAGTGGACAACAAGAAGTACCGTTAGATCGCGACACTATCGAATCGGCGCCTAATCGGTACGCCGATTCAGTGTACTAAATGCCCGCCCTAGCAGGACGACCAGCGATGGTTATCAGCAGCGGATGCAAGCGTTAGTGTCCTACGTGCGTGTCAGAACCAGAAACGCCATTGTCTCTGAAGCCACTTAGGTCGGTTGGTCTCAAGGTATGGGATCCCAACAGTGGCGGATTTGCGATACTATATTGATAGCTTCTTGAAGGAGAACTCTAGCTGCCTTCTGCCCTGTTGGGTAATTTTTCATGGTTTCTGCGATTAATATCCGGCGAATACCGGAGTAGTGCCCGAACAAACGAGCACCCCGCCCGCGCAATCATTCCTTCCTCTTTCTTGTCACATTTTCGCCTTACACACATTTACACTAACAGAATACTACCATACGTGTCGGGAGACCAGTTGTCCCGTATGGGACAAAGCTCCGCTGTGAGAGATACCTGGAGATGGAAATCGCCCGAATCTGACGTGAAGGCCGACTCCGGAGCTCGCCATCCAGAAGGGAAGGAACATCATTACCTCCCGGGATACAAAATCACCACGCTCACGACACTATACTTCGTTTTTTTCTTGGCGCGTAAGAGTGTGTCATCAAAATGGAATATCTCACGATATGTCGCGTCGTTATCGGTTTCGCCGCTAGGTGTATCATGATCGCCAGCACTGCTCGATACATTTGCGATCAAGCGACTCCTAGCGGCACAACCGAAAACGACGCGAAATACAGTGATATATTCCATTTTGATGACACAGCCTCACGCGCCGATAAGGAAAAACCGAAGTATTATTATTATTATTATTATTATTATTATTATTATTATTATTATTATTATTACTAGTAGTAGTTTTGTAGTAGTAGCAGCGTATAGCTGGCTTTGAAACTGCTTTACGCAGATATTAAATCCCGAAGGCATCGGACTCCCATATGTATAATGAACAGAACAATTGACGTGCCCGGTAACAATCAATTAACGAAAACTCACATTAGTGCTGGCGTTAGTATCATCGAACTTCATTTTTTACAAATAAATTTTTATTATCTTAAAAAGTTTGTATTTTATTAAAGAATGTTTTCTGAATTTTTGTAATCCGAATTTTTCGAATATCTAAATTATTTCCTTTGTTTCGTTTGTATTGAATGCGATGACTAGAAGTAAATTGCGGCAGTTACTGATAATTACAAGCACCCCAAAAACTCCTTGGTTATTTGCCAGTTGTT
Organism: Acheta domesticus; assembly: GCA_031308135.1. Taxonomy (NCBI): domain Eukaryota; kingdom Metazoa; phylum Arthropoda; class Insecta; order Orthoptera; family Gryllidae; genus Acheta; species Acheta domesticus. Next base: position 173,483,401 of record JAHLJT010009419.1, read on the forward strand.
AATGTGTGGGTAACTTTCAAGTCCTAGCAGCGACGTGTTACGGGGTAGAGATGGCCGGCGTGTGTGGAGTGAGGTGATGCAGTGTGGGCGATACGTAGAGGTGCGCTGCGGAGTGAAGTGGCTTGGGCCAACGAGGAGCGGAGGGAGAGAAGCGGTCTGGGACGGGGATGGGTGAGGAAGGGGAGGGGCTGGGAAGGAGTGGAGCGGGGCAGTGCCGCGGCGACGGCGGGACGACAGGGCGGGGCAGGAGGCGTGGTGGGGCCGGGCGGGAAGCGGGGCGGAGGGAAGAGTCGGGAGCAGTACGCTGCGGGGTGAGGCGGGGCGCAGAGCGGGGCGCAGAGCGGGGCGCAGAGCGGGGCGCAGAGCGGGGCGCAGAGCGGGGCGCAGAGCGGGGCGCAGAGCGGGGCGCAGAGCGGGGCGCAGAGCGGGGCGCAGAGCGGGGCGCAGAGCGGGGCGCAGAGCGGGGCGCAGAGCGGGGCGCAGAGCGGGGCGCAGAGCGGGGCGCAGAGCGGGGCGCAGAGCGGGGCGCAGAGCGGGGCGCAGAGCGGGGCGCAGAGCGGGGCGCAGAGCGGGGCGCAGAGCGGGGCGCAGAGCGGGGCGCAGAGCGGGGCGCAGAGCGGGGCGCAGAGCGGGGCGCAGAGCGGGGCGCAGAGCGGGGCGCAGAGCGGGGCGCAGAGCGGGGCGCAGAGCGGGGCGCAGAGCGGGGCGCAGAGCGGGGCGCAGAGCGGGGCGCAGAGCGGGGCGCAGAGCGGGGCGCAGAGCGGGGCGCAGAGCGGGGCGCAGAGCGGGGCGCAGAGCGGGGCGCAGAGCGGGGCGCAGAGCGGGGCGCAGAGCGGGGCGCAGAGCGGGGCGCAGAGCGGGGCGCAGAGCGGGGCGCAGAGCGGGGCGCAGAGCGGGGCGCAGAGCGGGGCGCAGAGCGGGGCGCAGAGCGGGGCGCAGAGCGGGGCGCAGAGCGGGGCGCAGAGCGGGGCGCAGAGCGGGGCGCAGAGCGGGGCTCAGAGCGGGGCGCAGAGCGGGGCGCAGAGCGGGGCGCAGAGCGGGGCGCAGAGCGGGGCGCAGAGCGGGGCGCAGAGCGGGGCGCAGAGCGGGGCGGAAAGCGGGGCGGAAAGCGGGGCGGAGAGCGGGGCGGAGAGCGGGGCGGAGAGCGGGGCGCAGAGCGGGGTGGAGAGCGAGAAGGAGAGCGAGGAGGAGAGCGGGGTGGAGCGTCGCGGGGAGTGACGTGGCGGGGCGTGGCGGGGCATGGCGGGGCGGGGCGGGGCGGGGCGGGGCGTGGCAAGGCAAGGCGGGGCGTGGCGGGGCAGGGCGTGGCGGGGTGGGGCGTGGCGGGGCGGGGCAGGGCGTTGTCAAGTTGGGACCAGCGGAGCAGAGCGCAGCACCGGGAGTGCAGGGCCCGAAATGGGAGGGTTCCCAGAGTGCGCCGATCGCGTAGCACGTCCCGTTTCCCGGAAGGGCGAGGAGAGCGAGTCGGCGACCGCACCGAGTGCACACACGCAGGGGATCGCGATGAATGGCCACGCGCAGCATTACCACAGCACGCTTTCTCGACATATTCACACTGATTTTTACTTTCCCGTATACGTACGTATACACGAAGTGATATACGTAGTATAGGGAAAGTTATGTAATGCTGCGCGAAAAAATGGCTAATTTTCGGCGGAAAAAATTAATTGCCGGGCCGTAAAAACGAATAAGAGGATAAAACCAGTTGCTAAATTAAGAAAAAAAAATCCCCTAACACGTGGTGTAGCCAGAAACCCTATTTCTAGGTCCTTGATACCGAAAACCCAATTGAAAGGAAAACGTCCGTCCGTCCGTCCGTCCGTCTCTGAACACTCCCAGCGTCTAAACCATACGTACGATTTCTTCCAAAATGGATATTCCCCGGTCGATCTGATTCTAGTTGAAGCTTTGAGATTTTGAAAAAGATTCTTCAAAATTTGGAGGTACTTTATACGAAGCCCCCGAGGATTTTTAAAATTTTCTCAAAAACGGCTCCAAATATTTTCTTTAAATTTCTAGTATGAATAGAGAAAAATACACTTTTTAATATGGCATAGGTCCGATTTTCACGTACAGCTCTGAATTTTCGAAAATTGTGAAAGTTTGAATTTTTTCGGCGTCTTTCTCCAACTACAAAATTGAAGATAGAGATTTTTTCTTCAATTACAATTTGTTCTGCATATTGAGTTCTTGCATAAAGGTCATGTAAATGTTTTTCAAAATTTTGGTAGTTTTCGTGCAATATTGCGTGCAATATGTGCAATTTAAAAAAATTACAAAAACAAAATTTTCTCAAAAACGGCTCCAAATTTTTTCTTTAAACGTTTGGTAGGGATAGTGGTAAATGTACTCTATCAATGACATAAAAGTCATTTTGGTCTATCGGTTGGTTTTTTCAAAAATTACAAAAATGTAAATTTTTTTACTTGTCTCTCACGTCGTTAATATTTACATTATCGGCGAGTTTTTCACATTATTATATTTACGAGTATATATGCTTTAAATAATGTCAAGTAAAGTTTCTCGAAAACACAACCGTTTTCTGTGAAAAGTAGCTCAATTTCCGCATTTTCAGAAATGCTCAAATGCCATTTTGTGGCGCAAATTTTTTCTTGAAACTTTTGTAACGGATAGTGCTAATTACACTCTTTAATATGACGTAAAGTTTATTTTGAGTTATTTTTTTGTTTTTTAAAAAATGATATAAATGTAAATTTTTGAAAGATCTCTCACATCTTTAATATGCACATTACCAGCAATTTGTAAACATTATTATATTTGTGAGTGTAAGTGCTTCAAATAACTTCAAATAAAGTATTTTGAAAACTCAAAACTTTTCTGTGAAAATGAACTTCAATTTTCGCATTTTTAGTAGCGCTAAAGCGCCATTTTCTCTTTAACGGCACATAATTTTTAAAAGAAAATTGCCATTTATGACTAGGCTTTTGTGTTCTTTAATCTTCTTCAATTAATGTTCTACCAATAGGAAACCACTAGTTATTGCTAAAATTGTATTATGTATTTAGTGCTTTTACCACGGTATCAACTCGCCTTCTTGAGGAACTCTTTTCAATTTGTATGAGATTTAATTTATGACATTTAATACTTGACATTTACATTGACAACGATTAAAAATGAATGCAACAAGGTAGAGAAAAGATATGTTCTGTAACTTTAATAACTTGAATCTGGAGAAAATCGAATTCAAGATTGATATTTTTCTTGTATTTCCGGTCCAGAATGCAATTTGGTCCTGAAAATTATTTTTATCGAGGTCAGCCAAGCGGGCAACCGCGATAATTAAATGTAAAAAGGCGAAAAAAGTTTAGGACGAATTTCTAAAGCTCGTCTGCGAGATCTTTGAAGGCTCGCGTGGAATTAGATCTAGTAACAGAGAAAGTAGTGATAAAAGGGAATCTGTCGTCTGGAAAACAGTAGTTTCTGGAAGCGTCCGTATTTTGAAGGAATTTCTCACGTTGGACGCAATGAATTCATAAAAAGTTTCTCTCAGCGCTTGTAAAGATCAGGCAAGATCTGACCAGTGGCGCAGCGTCAGGGGGTTTTAAGATGCTGAGCATCCCCTCGTAAAATACCAAAGAACTCTAAGTATCGTATTGATAATCTTCCAAGTGAGTGAAACACATTGAGGGAAACACGTTTAGTATTAATTTTAAATTGATTTCCTATGATTGAATTCCGCGCGTTGTTACAAGTTGGCCTCTGATTGTTTAGACGCTAAAATGCTTCTAGCGTCTGCCGCGACTTTGCGGCGAACAATAATGCATGCTCAGAAGGGAAGGTTACCCCCTCCCCGCTTCACCCTTGTCAACGAGATACCAGAGTTCCGATATACTAACATACGACTGAGAAAAGGCTTATAAGGCACGAGAGCACAGCACACTTGATGTTGTCAGTGAAATATTTTTCTTTATCATTCGTGATTCTGTGCTTGATCATCGGCAAAAACAAGTTGTGCTTGCCTACTAATTCTTAATTAATATCTAAGAAGTTGAATTCTTACTTAAATATTATTTTGGTCTAAAATGTATAATGTCACAAGTGATCTCATTGCTAATCGCGCATGAGAATTAAAGCTGAGCCATTGGATAATTTGATTTCATTAAGTCTCCTGACATAAATCCGTTGAAGTAGTGTAACATTTGTTTCGATAAGATAGATTCTAGAGTACATTAAAACTCATGACATTTTCAGTTCACGTTATTGTTGAGCATCACCAAACGCGCGAGTCACGCTACGCCACTGGCTCTGGGATGGAAATTGCACAAGAAAAATTAGAAATCTAAAAACAAAATAAAAGATGAGGATTTGAACGCGTTTCTTTCGAGAAATAAAAGCTGTTGGATTTATCTTTTCCGAGAGGAGAACGTGCTGTTATTAACTCAAATTTAACACGCCCATAATATTTCCTTCACAAATTCTTAGTAATTCTGGGCGTGTCACCTGCTAAAGTCATTAGTCCCGTCAGTGCAAGTCCCGTACGTTTTCTCTCGATAGGTGGCGTGATCCCACCCCCAGACGGTGAGATCCAGTGGAGTCCTACCATCGTGCTCCGGCATTCGCGTTGTGGTGATTAGAGAAACCGCGAAAAACTACCGATCGGACTAGCCGGTCATTACAATTCTCCTCCAGACAGCGACTAAACTTGACCTAGCTATATATCTAGTGTCGAAAATCGTGCCACCGTCGGGACTCGAACCTAGGACATCCCGGTTAGTTGCACTGCAGTGACATCAGCTGACGCCCTGAGCCACCCCTCCCGATCCCTCCACAATACTCACAACTACAATACCAACATTACAATTATATTTCCAAACACAATTTCAGTCAACATGTAGGTCGACCTGTGGCACACCATTCACAGTGCTATAAAGTAGGATGCGATGTGTAACTGGGTTTGTAAGAGCCCCTGTGGGCGTATTCAGGGAGAGAAGGCGGACAGCGCACCGCTTCGCAACGGCCGCTGGCAGCCCAGACAGCCGGTTTGCGAAGTTCAAGGCGACGATGTACTGGTATTGCCATGGCGGCGACGCGGGCGGGGCACAGGAGAGGCGCGGCGTGGCCTAGGTTGGCAACTTGTGAGGTCTCTGGGTCAGTCGTCCCTGGGTCAGATTTTCCAGGATACCATGCGGAATATGTAAGAACGTCAAAGAAAGTAAAACCATGAGGGAAGATCACCACTTCAAGCAAGGTCATACATAAACTCCTGTTTATTACAGTGTTCTTCTCGTTAGTGACATGTTGAAAATTATTTAATCCTGTAAGGATAACTGATTAGTGCTTATTGACAAAAAATAGCTGTTTGAAGCTGAACTGATTATACACGATAACACGGTGTAATGGTTACGTCATCTCTTCTTTCTCATCGCAATAGTAAATGCGCCAATGAATAATTAACTGACGGGTGAACGAGGCGGCAACAAATTACAAGGCTCTAAACAAAATTTTGTTTAACAGTATTTAGTTGGAAGTAAATTTAACACAGATTTGCCAATATTGAATACAATGTACTTAGAAAACTGAGTTAAACAAGATTACATTTGCGAAAAAAGCAAAATGAAACCCCAACATAAGAAAAACTTCTAAATTAGTTCCCAAGGTGAAATAACCACAAAAGATTCCGAGTTTACCCATAAATTCATGAGCCGCTTAGTGGCGAGTAAAGTTATCTGGAAAACTCAGCATCTAGAGTGGAATTTATTAAGACTATTCCACTTGCGAAACTAAAACCTATAGTATTTAACTACACATACAAAAAGCCCCAATCAGGGCGTTGTATCTCAAAAATTTATTGCTTTTTCTACCCGATTTTTCTTACTGCTTCTCCCTATTGGTCAATCATAAATTGTGCCTCATCTATCTTGGGAGGCGGTGTACATCGATCGCTATGTCCATGTCTAATTATCCGCGTATTTACTGTAACATATCCTCTTTGATTTTAACATAGCTTTCAGTTATTTTCAATATCTGGCGCATTTTAGAACTGTGAAACCCCTCGTTTCACGAGTCGGGGATTTATTGACAATTTCCAAAGCAGTTGAATTTCACGAATGAAAATAAATATATTGTTAATATTAAATATTAACATCGACAGTATCTTAATAATTAATATTAACATAAACACCAACATTTTAATACAATATACAGTAGTATCTGCCACAACGTCAAGGCCAATGCACAAACTAGGCACAGTGAAATCAGAACATAATGCCAACAGTGCAAAACATTATTTCTTAAGTTATTGTCCTATTTTAGAATAATCGTTAACTGAAAAAAACTTTGTATAAATGTACTATCTCCATTGATTTTATATTTAATTAAACGAGCACCCATGAAATGTGCAGATGTTGAAATGAAACGTAGTTGGTCAATATCCATTTGATTATAGACCTGAATTTTTTATTGCATATTTAGTTCAGAATTGAAAAATGGTGATTTTCATTTACTTACAGATACGGTTTTAAGTAGGAGGCATTCGCATGACTTGTTATTTTAATAGTTTTTTGTTCTTGTATTCCGACGTGAGCCATATGTGAAATTATTGTCGAGCAATTTGAATGGCAAGAACTTTGTGTGTGTCGCATCCAAATCAGCGTTTTGAGCAGAAATATTTTTGAAATTTCATTCCGATCAACAGAACAATTCTTAGGTCTTACGTTAGATTTTAGGTAACGATGAGGAGTGAGGAGACCACTTCAGGCCTGCACAACACCTGCTCCCGCGGGCATTCTGCACTCAAGAGCCGGAGGTCTGCCCGCGAGAACAGTGCAAGAGCAAGTAGTAGGGGGCAGGGCAGCAGCTTGCATTTGCACGCTGGGAACGGCGCGGCGCGTAGATTGAAGATTTTTCAGACTCTTGCCGAACTCATTGACGAAAAACAGCCAAAGAAACAGAAAGCAATTTCAAGAATTTTTGTTACATACAGTTCATGTAATATTGCCTTTTGCGTTATATTGGTTTGTTGTAAATATAAATGTAATACTAAACACAAAATTGTAATACTGAATAAACACAAAATTAAACACAAAATTTTAATAATGAATTGTTTTTATTTGACAATTCAACTTTACGGTAACCATTTTTTTCCATTAACTATTTTTAATTAAGACAGACAAACCAAAAAACTTCTTAAAAAATCATGATTACTTTCAGCACAAATTTTTGACAAGAGTACATTACGTATTTCTAACATCAAATCAACGAACACTATTTATTCGTATGATTGCGTAGGCTTCCGCGGCCGGTGTCATGGCTGGGCTGTCCGGGACAAGCCGTGTTCTGAAGAACGCTCTGAGGAAGGCCACAACATGTTGGCCGAAACGTTAGCCAGCACGATCGAGACGCGGCTTATCCCAGACCGCCCTGCCAAAACTATTTATATTCATAATCTTTCACGATATTGTTATATTTAAAATATATTAACTGAATTTTATGAGTATAATGTCCATAAAATATTAATTCATCTTCACTGTCGTAAACTCCAATCTTTATATCTCCCACCTTAGAGTTGAATGATATCCAGCCCATCGGACGCTTTTGTTAAGTATAGTCACATAATTTCCTTCGTTTTGCTATCATTTGGAGATTATAACTTCCTTGGTGAAAAATTAATTAGTTGTGAACTAATGATAGTTAGAATAATTTTTTTTAAATGCCACTGCTTTAAAATATTGCTTAAGAGTCACAATAAGCATATTCTAAAAGAAAATTTGTCTGAACATAGTGGTGCATAAAAGAACATAAACCGTGAATTAGGCTCTTCTCGCTACAAATAACGGGAAATCGCCCATTTCAATTAGTGGACAAATTATTTCACAGCGTGGATTACTGCATTAGAAGCCAAGGAAATCAATCTACGCGCCGCGCCGCTTCTACCGTGCAAATGCTCCCCTACCCCCTACTACTTGCTCTTGCACCGCTCTCGCGGGCAGACCTCCGGCTCTTGAGTGCAGAATGCCCGCGGGAGCAGGCGTTGTGCAGGCCTGAGGTGATCTCCCCACTCCTCATCCTTACCAGAAATCATTATCAGAAATATCTGAATATTTCTGCTCAAAACGCTGATTTGGATGCTGCACATAAAAAACGCATCATAAATTGCATGATCAGAAATTGAATTTCTGATCATTTTTGTTACTTTCTCCAGTTTATTTTTAATGTATTTATTTTAGGGAACGTGTTGTGCTGATGAGTTAATTTTTGGGTAGTCAGTAATACCGGAATGTGATCTGAATCGAGTTCAAAAATTGTTGATGTGAGAAAATTTATTTTTGCTAAGGTTAAATCAAGGATACAAGGTTTGCGCAGACGGTCGAATGAATAATGTTTGTTCAAGTTAAGAGAAAAATTAAATTAGATTGCTTTATTACATTGCATGATATTTTGCCGTCGTGATCATTGCTATGGCATCTCCATCTTTAATGTTTGGTGAACGGAAAATATCTTACCTAGCAGTAAGATATTTTCCGTTCCGGGTTGAAAGAAATTTTTTAACTTTTCGTTCTGTTTTTTGTCACTTTGTGACTTATTTGCTGATATTATTTTTCATAATTTAATCTTTATATCTGTATTCATTGCGAAGGTCCCAATGTCTGGAGAGTCGGGGAGCTTTGTGTGGTACTGATTGCAACATGATTTTTACGGAATTAGTACGCCTGCACCTTTGGTTTCAGATCTATCAGATCTGTAAACAGTTTAATTTGGATGAATTGGGATGATTTTTTTTTGTTTTAGGTGTCTTGGTTATGGGGTTTTGTAGGTTGGTGATTATGATAATGAATTGATGAAATTGATAAATCATGAGTTGATGGTTTATTGCGTCTTTGTACTTTCACCCGATTGTTACATATTTGATTTATTAATAGTATGATCTCAATTGGTTCGGTTCCGTTAAATTCCTAGGCCACCACAGAAATGGGGTTTCCGTCCTTTTGGAATCTAGTCACTTTCAGAATTGAAGGATACAGTTATTTTAAGTCTAGAGCTGTTTCAGATTTTGTTTATGATTGATGAAGATTCTTGAAAACCAACGAACATCTCTTGTTTGTAGGGTCGTGGAATGAATGAATGAGAGGAAATTTGTTTTGTTTTTAGATATTTAATAATATTATGCAAGTCTGTAGGTGTTTGACTGTCATATTTAACGTCTGATATGCAACTATCTGAAACTGTGTGCTTCAGTTCCTTAGTAAAATTACTCACGTTTGTTATTCTAGCCACATATATATTGTAATTTTACCTGTTTGAGTAAGGGAGTAATTTTACCCGGGAGTAATTTTACCCATTTGAGACAATTTTTTGTTTGGAAGATTGTTTAGGTACGCAAATTTCGTATCCTCGATTTTGGAGTTAACTTTTCTTAATTCACTAAAACTATTTTGGGCACACACATTATATTCAAGTTCACCTGACGATTCAGATATGTCGCTGAAGTTGTTGGAATCTACACTGAATTTTATGTTTTCGTGAGAGTTTGAGAGTTCACCGACTGACCTTTTTCCGCTGAGAGGTTTCCTTCGAAAGGCAGGTTTGAACGCTGGTTGTTTTTACTGTTGAGTCGCCAATCTCGAGATTCCCTTCGGAGATGTGTTACATTAGGGCTGAGTCCGTGATGTAATCCGTATCTTCACTGGATGGTAACTTTCGCGAGTTGTATTGCACTTCACGAGAAGGGGCTCTCGTACCCACTGTTATTTAAGATGGTTTAAGGTTAAAAGAACTTTACTTACTGCGTGCCTTGTTGACGAATTGATGCCAAATGACATTCACTAACCACATGATCATTTAAGTTTCACTGCGACTTCGAAGTTCACTCACTACGGGTACTAGTGAAATGAACTGCGAGAGCTCCGTCTACTAGGTCCGCACGGCTCCGAGTCGAGCACTCGAATGAAATCTGCTACGTATACGTAGTGCAGACTCGATTACAATTCTAAGAGGCGGAACAGTCTCGCCTTTCATTTATATTTATATACCAAGTCTTCTAAGAGGATCTTGATGGATAAGGCCGAAAGCTTAACAATTTCCAGTAGCAAAAGGTTTGAATTCTTAAGGACTCTTTGAGAACGTGACACACACTCTTTTTATTTTAAAATATTTTAAATTTTCAAAATGAATCTTTTTTATTATATCTTCGAATACATTATCCTTGATGTTCCGTGGCAAGGCTTCTGTGGGTGGCTTTGACTGCGTGTGAGACTGATTATTTTCACACACCTCTACTGTATTTTCGTGACATTCCAAAAAAGCCACAAGATATATTGTCTCTCAAATCTGGAACTACCTGTGATAAAACTATTTTTTACACAATATGAAACATAATGAAGATATTGTGATAACGTGGTCCTGCACTAGTCACGCAAACGTCTCAAAACACATTCACATTTTGTATATACATTTCCTAATGTTTTGGATGTTCAAAACCGTTTTTCAAAAAGGGGGGGTAGTACGTGGTTCACAAATGGGAGTCATTTTTGTTTTGAACTGTGCGCCATTTTTCGCGTTTGTGGACATTTACCGTTGTGTAAATTACACTGCGCTAGATTGTCTTAGCTTTTTAAACTAAAATGCCTTGGATTCAGTGGACTCTAGCCAACACATCAAAGTGATATTTATATACCTAATATGTTTTTATTTGGGTAACATTTCCAACCGAAACTATCAAACATGAACGAAAAAATTTCGATTTTTAGAGAGTGATTTTTCGAAGAAGGAATAGAGTTACAGTCTTAATTTTCTGTACTTCTACAAATAACTGTGCAGTTACTTCATGTAAAACATTAACAATAAGCCGGTTGTCACGTAAAAATTACACCCTTCTAAAAATTGGAATTTTAGACTTTTTACAAATTTTCAACTGGAATATCTCTTTGGAGACCCAACAAAATTTTGAATTTTTGCTATCATTTTAAATAATATCGATAATATCGTAGAGACCCAGTAGTCCTGAAACTGTAATGTTAATAGCTGGGAAACAAAATAATAATATAAATATGTTCTGAATTATTCGAAAAGATGCAGTTTTGTAACAACGAGCCAAGAATTTACTGTTAGAATTACTAAGAAAATAATCCAAAAGTTCGTTCTATTTTAACAAACGCTGTAGTATTTTAACAACCACAAACTTAATTTGATGTTTTGATGGTTAGTTACTATGAACTACGATGGTTTTGAGGGTTCTTTGCTATAAAAATGTGTATTTATACCTATTATTAACAAAAAGATAACTATTTAAGAAACGATAGCCATTGACTCATACCGGTTACGGATTCCCCGATTCAGGAGCGGAGTCAATATCACATTCAAGCCACCGAGCATCCGTCATAGCCAGGCATGAAATCGATGAGTCGCACGACGAGACGCAGCTCAGCCCCCGGAGGCTGCTAATTGGATCCCGGAAGCGAGACAGAGTTGGCAGCCGAGGCGAGGCAAGAAACACAAGAGGCAATGCTGTCGGCGGAGGTGTTGACGGTAATGGTGAGGTGATGGCGATGTCCACGACCAGTGGAAACATTGTTATGGCTCAAGACATTAATTTTATTATTACAATGATCACAAATACATAGTGAAAGCCTCGTGGTTTTGAGAAGCGTTTTAAGTGATGAATACAAAATGTAGACGTGTGAATGATTTTGGTTTGAAGTTCTGAAATATAACAGCATTTTGTGTGTAAATAATAGTCTACCATTTTCACAGCCACAGTTATGAAAGCACGCTACTATCTGATGACATAGCTGAACTCTCAGGAATCCAAAATTTACCAATACAATTTCCCTCATGATAATAATGTCACGGTTCTATCGCCAATACGATGGGTTGGAAGCAATACTGTAAATTATTCGCCCATCGTAACAATGGCCAAGGTGTGAAATAACTAATTTGTTACCGGTGACGGCATAGATAGCAGACATCTCAGTGGCCTTTATAGAGTGGGAGCAAAGGTTGATGCAGGAACAGAAGACAGAGGGGTGGGGCGAATATGGGGCGGGAAGCAGAGGCGGGAGCGGGATAGGTGGCTGAGGGTCAGGGGCAGCGTAGGAGGGGGAGAGAATTGATGGAAGGGGTAGGGAGAGGCAGGGAACGGAATGAAGTAGAGGTGGGAACAGGGACGTGAACTCTAGCGGCAGAATAAGTGAGGGTAAGCAGGTGCAACATGTGCAACGGCATTGGCTAAGGGGTCGATAATGGCTGTACTTCAGTGGATCTCCGCTCATAGCACCAGACAAGGCTTCGCAGATGCCACGATTGAATTTTATTAGCCTCAAAAGCACAGCATTCTTGCCACGTTTACCAACACGAAGAAGGTGACTGCTGCGGGGTAGCTCACTGATGATCCACAGGTCGTTACGTCATCCAGTGCTCTACTGCAACATGAGCAGGAAGAAGATCGTTTGAGGGCATTCTTTTTATGGAAGTCGGAATTTCGTTTTAAAGGTAATCAAAAAATTCCACGACAAGCAAACCAGGACAAGACTGAAGAAGCGTGCTTGGATTCCTTATATAGCTCTTCCTGGTATCCCATATCCTAGATGGTAATGGTTGTCGCATATAGCACCAGTAAATTTAACTCTCTCGAACGTCATTACTTGTTATTGAAGATCAAAGTGATTCGAACTTTACGCATACTCTTTTTACATTGTTATAAAAGGTTTTTGAGGATAACTTACAGTTTTGTATAATAAATTCAATAAATTAAATACATTTATAATTTTAATACAAATTCACATATTTTTTCTGTGTAAAGAGTCTCAATGAATCGCATTGATCATTTGCGAGTTGAAAATAACGATAACGAAAAGTTACATATATTATTCTAATAAAAAGTTGAATGTTAAAAAGAGCAATTCTGTGCTAGACCTATTTGGAATTTCAGGAAAGATGTGAGATGTAAAACAAGGAAATGTGAATAAGTCGTTATGACTTAAACGTCAGGTGTAAAAACAATTGCAACCGATTAGTGCTGAGTAAAGAAGGTACACACTATATTTTGAAAGAAAGTAGTGTTTCCTCGCTACGAATAAGTTCACAAAATTCCTATATTTTTCTCGTCATATAAGACATACAAAGCTGTCTTTCGATTCAGGTATGTCTGGACAGTGGAATATCGAATGTTTGTTACAGTATCAACAGCAACGATTGCAAATTCATTTTGGTTTTGTTAGAGAATTCCGGCGAGCTGGTCGTGCAAAAGGCGACTTTTTAAAAATGCATTGAAAGGGTTTCCAAAATTATTCAATGACAGGTGGAGTGCAATAATAACCAGGAAAACATAGTCTAAAATTAAATCTCTGATAATAAGGAACAACGGTGCAAGATTACACCGTTGATCCGCAAGGCCTTGAGTTGATCCTTTTTTTAGAGGCAAAAAACCAAAAAGGAGCAACGCGTCTACAGGGAAAATGATTGACCCGAATACTTGTGCTATGCGTGGCGAAGGAATTTGGATGCTCGTACTTCTTCCAGGGTGTGTGCCTACATTCCCTGTGCGGGCAGCTCAGACGTCACGCCCACAGACCAACTATTTGCGCCTAGAAAATTTTCATTATTCAAATAATAATGCGATGGAAACAACTAAAATTTTGCTACTTTTTCAAAAAAAACGCAAGATGCATGTTTCAAGGGATTACTAAAGTATTAGAAGGAGAGAAGGTGCAATACAATAATACTACATAAACCTTACCAATAATACAATGCACTGCTGCAGCATTACTAGTTTCCTCAATTTTACAGTTTGGGCAATGCAATTATAAACATAGCATATTAAACAATAGTTACTTCTGATTCGAGTGATAAAAGTGACTGATAGACGCAAGGACGGACGGGACAGGCTGGTAGATGTACAGACGGACGGACAGAAATTGGAAGACAGACAGACATTTCGACAGAAAACTCTTATTGAAGGGCCTTGGTATTGAAAAAGGGGAAAAATCTTGTTCTTATTTGTAATAAATTGCTTCCTCTAATACGTTTTATAGTCAGAATCTATGTTTTGTGGGTCTTTAATACCGATATATCGATTGCAGTGGCGTAGCGTCAGGGGACGCTGAGATGCTGAGCATCCCCGTATATAAGAACCTTAAATACTGTATTGATAATCTTACAAGTGGTCTGTTGAGCGAAACACGTTTTGTATTAATTTTAAATTGATTTCCTATGATTGAATTCGGCGGGCTGTTGAAGCTGGCCTCTGATTGGTTGGAAGCTAAAATACTTCAGCGTCTGCCGCCAGGTTGCGACGAGCAATGACGCATGCGCAGATGGCGAGGTCCCCCTCTCCCCTCTTCATCCCTGGCCCTGAGAAACCCGACTGCTTTACGCTAGCGTCCAGAGCGTCTACTGCGGAAAGAAGCTCGTTTGTGCACGAGAGCGCAGCACACTTCAGGCGTTCAGTAAATTATCTTTCTCTCTCTCTCACTCGGGAGTCCCCGCTTGGTCATGGGTACAAACTGTAGAAATAGTGCCTGACTACTATTTCTTAATTAATATCCAAGAAATTGTATTATCTCTTAAATAGATTACATATTATTTAAGTCTGCAATGTATAAATTAACAAATGGTCTTATTGCCATTCGCGTATAAGAATTAAAGCTGAGCCATTGTATAATTTGCTTTCAAGACATCGGCAGCCCTGACTGCTGTGAGGATTTTGTGGGAAGCGCCTACACCGTCGTAAGCAATCGAGATCGTGGAAGTAGTCCCAGTGTATCTGCCTTGTGTTACGTTCGACTGTTAGACGAAGTAGTTGATAGTGACATTTTGTGTGTTATTGTTGAGCATCCCCAAACGTGTGAGTCACGCTACGCCACTGATCGATTGACGTAAAAACGTGTCCCCGTCTGTCTGTGAACAACGCTAGGGGCTAAACCAGGATTTTCACCAAAATTGAAAATCCCGAATTGATCTGGCTGATGTCGCGGCTCCTTGAATTTGAAACAAATCTTTGAATGTTGGGGGGGTACTTTACATCAAGGCCCGGGCACATTTCTCAAAAAACAAAATGGCACAACACTGATTAAATTTTGACCTCGAATAGAACAAAGGAACCTGAATAGAGTGGCGCAGGTCTCATTTTCGTTGAAATCTGATTTTTCGAATATTGCATAAATTCAAAATTTTTTCGGTACCTTCCTACAGTTGGAATAATGAAGATGTATATTTTCCTGAATGAAATGAGTTCATCAGGAAGGTAATAAATTTAATCAGGTCGAACAAACACTTCTTTACTTTAAGAGTTCATAATGATACCGTAGCGTAATGGCACCGTATCTTAGCGTTGCGTTCGTGCTACACATGCATTCTTAAGGCAATATATTGGATGTCCTTCAGTTCTGGAAGTTTATACGTGATTTATATGTGAAATTATCCTTGCTGGTTTATATAATCTGTTGCAAATATTGTAACTGTTGAGAATTATTCATGTTTGTTTCCTTTGTAGTAGTAAGAACGTCTACTGTTCCTGACTAGCGAAAATAATAGCCGATATCCACCAAAGGCGCTTCATTCGACTTTTTCAAGAGATTAGAAATTGCAATATTATAATATTACGTAACTGTTCCTATTAATACCAGAAAGTATATGGTGTTGTAGCACCTCTGGTTGATGGTGGTGTAAAGTATAACAGCATGAAAAAGAAGAAGTTTTGAGAAATCAGGAGTAAAAGAACATAAACATGAAAATTGTTCTTTACGTTTAATGATCCTGTGAAGTCTGGATTCCCAATTAAAACAGATTTCTTGTCGAATCAAGGGACACCTGGATATACTTTTGTTAATAAATTCTTTCAAGATGTGAAGACATTTTCTTGACGGATGATGAATGAAAATATTTCAAATGGGTAAACAAATTGAATAAAGATAATCTGATTTCCATAACATATTGATTACGGAGGACATTATCGAAATATTGATTTTATCCCTGAGTATTTTTTATTATTATTATTATTATTATTATTATTATTATTATTATTATTATTATCATCAGCATGAATTGCTGAGTAGAAGTTTCAGCCCCTGCTGAGTGACACTGCATAATGCAGATTATTAATCCCGAAGACCTCGGACTCCTTAAGTGCTCCGAGTACCGGAAAGATTTTCTCTTCAGCCTGTCCTAATGTCACTGCCAATGACAGGTGGTGACAGTTTGTGTAATACGAGTATCTAAATAAATAAAAACACACATTGCACGACCTTGGAAATCCAGTAACATTGGAGTCAGGAGGATTTACGGGTAACGAACAAATAATTCACATTTCTCGGTCAATTTTGGTCGAATTCCCGTCTCTGCGAAGAGCGCAGAAAGAAGCGAAGAAAAAACAGTTCAATGGACTAGTACACTTTACCTGGGAAAAGGTCATAAAAGCTTTTTCTTTGTATGTGTTACATGAACCTAGTCACCAATTAAAACCAGAAGTTTTCGACCAGCCAGACTCTGTGATAAATCAAGCAGACTCGAAAGACCGGTATTTTTTGACATTTTGGTTTTTTCTTTGTAACTCTTTATCCTTACATCCTGTACGAAAAACGCTATTTTTTCATTTCTCCAAAATGTGTGCAAAAATGCACATCTTTATGATATTATAAACAGCTTATAGTAAATTAATGTAATCATTTTATTTACATTGCCGTAAATATAAACACTCACAATTGTAGACATTGCGGAAAATCATAATACATGAAATAATACATGGGATGAGCGTATTATGTTCGTGTTCCAACGTAATTCTTCTAGAGTAATTCTTGATTTCCTACTGTTTGCACAATGCCTTTCAGAGAGCTTAACGTCGCGTTTACGACTAAGATCGATGTAATGCAAATACGTAAAGTAACCGAATAATTCGCATTTTAGCCAGAATGTTTGGATAAATGTATGTGAATAACAATGGACGTATTATTTCGGATATCATCTGGCTAATTCGTTTTCCAATTATATACAACGCTCTAGCTAAACTAAGATGACAGTTCCCGAATGAGTTTAGTATATTTGAAAGACTTATTTTGACATAAAGATGCGTCGGAAATTATGCGTTTCGCTGGTTCAAGGTTGTTTTACAAAATTTGCGAATGTCGTAGCCTCGTTCATCTCAGAAATGCGTAGTGAAGCGTCAACTGAGGAATATATGAGGAGAGGTGAGGTGACGAAGGTGAGGTGTGGTATGTGAGGTGAGGTGAAGGATGGGAGGTGAGGTGAAGCATGGGAGGTGAGGTGAAGCATGGAAGGTGAGGTGAAGCATGGGAGGTGATGTGAATCATGGGAGGTGATGTGAAGCATGGGAGGTGATGTGAAGCATGGGAGGTGATGTGAAGCATGGGAGGTGAGGTGACGCATGGGAGGTGAGGTGACGCATGGGAGGTGAGGTGAAGCATGGGAGGTGAGGTGAAGCATGGGAGGTGAGGTGAAGCATGGGAGGTGAGGTGAAGGATGGGAGGTGAGGTGAAGGATGGGAGGTGAGGTGAAGGATGGGAGGTGAGGTGAAGGATGGGAGGTGAGGTGAAGGATGGAAGATGAGGTGAAGGATGGAAGGTGAGGTGAAGGATGGAAGGCGAGGTGAGGTTAGGTTAGATTAGATTAGGTGGTATTGTATTCACCTAACAAAACCAAACTGGAAACAACACCCCTTCTCTCGATAGATTTAGAAATTTGCTACCAGCAGTCTGACTCCGCTGGAACAGAAAATACCTATTATTCGTGTTACAGTAACATGTTTCATCTACTTTGGTCATGTATAATGAGAATATTAAGTTAAATAATGAATTAGCCTTATTCGGAAATTAACAGTAACACATACAAAATAATCAATACTTCGATCGATTTGTATTCGAAGAACTGAAATCCTTTTTATAAGAAATATTGTCAATGGAACATTAGAAAAAATTGCGTCTCGTATATGTAAATTTTAAAATGTTCATATCTTAACATTAAAGAATCATCAATTCAATTTCTAAATTTTGAAGAATGGTATGACTTGAAATGTCAGTCCATTGCTCGTTTCAATAGAGTGATGTTGCGGCATTGGACGCAAGTGATGAAGGAACTAACGCAGCTGTTGACTTAGGAACTTTATCCCGGCAAGCGCCACGAAATTTCTGATGTTCAGCATATCAAACAAAATTTCTGATATCTCTCTGAGATCGAAAATTCACGCAACAGCGCCTTTGCACAAGAAAAGGAAATGAATTAGTAATATCCGAACTTTCTTTATTATACACAGATGTCTTAAATGATTTATTTACGATGGCGTGCAAAGATCTGGATTGTGTTCTCATTCTGGTATTATTTAGAGCTTGATAATGATAAGCAAGTGTTCTTAAGGATTCATAATAACGGTATTTTTGCCAGAAATGTAAGTTAAAAATAACAATGTTTAAACAATTTGAAATATTTATTATAGTTATTAACTCTTAACAATTGTACAATGTTTGACACAGACAGTCTTAAACACAACCACGAATATTTATTATAAACGTAAACAATTATTTTGTATGTTTGATACCGGTGTCAAGTTAATAGAACGGTCGTCATAATGACAGAAAAGCACGTTCAGCAACAGGCCGTTGATTAATATACAATAAAATGGAATAAAAGTCGATTCTGTGGTCGTCGTAGATAAACATCAAATGTAAGACTTACGACATAACAAAACAGGAACCGCTTCTGCACGCTTTGGCATACTCATTTCATTACGATGATCATATCAATTTTTTAAATTAATACCTGCTAATGGTGATGGACAAATTAATTAAATCCAAATATTAAATGTGTTTTATTTTCAAGAACATTTTATAGTTTTTATAAAGATCCTATAAAACAAATATAGGTTTAATGTCATAGCGTTCTATAAGAATTATCCTTAGTCTGATAATAATTGGTGTGGTCACAGTGTTGCCGAAATTCTCTATTCTCACTGATAATTCTGGGGCACAGTTTACAACTGTACCATACAGAATAACGAAGTCAGAAATGGCAGATTAGTGGTCAGAACCTAAGCCGGAAACACGAGGACTACGGCTGCAGAACCGGTCGTTGCTCTCCTAACCCGTCTTGTCGAAACCCATTATCGTTGAATTGGCTCTGCGAAGTGAACTGGATTTTGTGATTCAGTTAGAGCACGAAGAGAGCACGTAGAGCTCCCATTGAAGATTCGGA
Source organism: Acheta domesticus (assembly GCA_031308135.1). NCBI lineage: Eukaryota > Metazoa > Arthropoda > Insecta > Orthoptera > Gryllidae > Acheta > Acheta domesticus. Next base: position 173,502,556 of record JAHLJT010009419.1, read on the forward strand.
CATCTGAATTTCAAATGTGATGAATGCATTGTTCTGGAAGCAATTCCGTTTCCCTCTTGTTGTTTCCTCAAAAATAAAAGAAACTTTTCAGAATAATCTCTAAGCTGAAAAATAGCATAATCCATTCAATCCACACATCCCATCTGATGTTGATATCTTTCCATACCAGCTGCAGCTTGTCAGGTGATGTCACTTGATGAACTGAGAAACAAATTCTAGCTCTCAGCTCTGGTAGAAAACCTGATAAGCGTCGAACAATCGGTGGTCCTGATGACCCCCCCACAAACAAACAAACAAACAGGGGTGATAGATCCGGTGAACGTGGGGACCACGCAATTTCTGCACAACCATCATGTAACATTTCCAGACGAGAAATCTTATCAGTTTAAATTCGTTTTTGCATCATTGTTAACTTGTATTGAATTGAATTGAATTGATGCCTTATTTTACATGGTGAGACTCAGGCCATGGGGCCTGCTCTTCCGTCTGACCAGGCAAATTTCGCTACACTCCTTTCCCCAAGTAGCGGAGAAAGAAGGTATTATCTCGGGCGACGAAACAGGCGATTTGAATTTAGCTCAGAGGCTTCGTTTAGACTTGATCTTTTACATGCAAGTAAATCTACTAACATGGGACAGCTGGCTTTACTTCCCCTTCGAAGGAAGGCGTACGAAGGGTTTTTTCACCCTTAAAAGTCCACGGCTTCGAACGGATCGAATTTGAACCCGCGAACTCGGGTACAGCAGTCAGTTACGCTAACTGCTACACCATCGCAAACCGCAAACTTTCTGCCGAAACCCGGGATCGAGCCAGGGCCCTTTGGATCTTCAGTCTAACGCTCTCCCAGCCAGCTGAGCTATTTCGGCGGCAAAGCAGAGCTATTTCGCCGACTTGTATGGTTTGAGATGTAACCGTTTTTCTCAACACACTCCAAATTGTCGTATGTGGGACGCCCAGCTGTCGAGAAGCACATTGGGTTGATTTTCAGGACTTAACAAAGCTTCGCCTAGCTCTACGTCATCAGACTCATGGGATCGACCAAAGGCTTTGCTACGTCTAACCGTACATTCAATTTCATTACTCATGCCTCTGGTAAACAGTAGGGTTGTAAGCAGAATCTTTACTATACTCAAGAAAAGTTACGTGGAACAGTTATCAAACCAAACCACGCAGCGAGTACGCAGGGGATCGGCAAGGGCGAAGATAGGCTTAGGACCGGTAAAACTTTTCTGAAACTGCTGCTAGGGTTTGCGGTGTCACAAATCTGTACTAGAGTACCACGTGTGTTAAAACTTGATCTATTTCCCTACAAGATGGCGCCAAGCCCAGGTCTGTGGGGCGTATGTGAACATGTCTGTGGGTCGTGAATACGTTTGTACGATCATTCAAACTTGTACAGTCCTCATTGAAACACTGAATTATTTGTTTAATATGTGAATTCTTTGTTTCCTTTATAATTTTTCCTTAGCTTAGAAAGCGCCGGTAACTGTTCAGGGTAATCAGGTTTTCTAATCGAGAAACCGCGGTTAAAGTTTGGGAGAAAAAAGCTTAATTATTTTCCAAAGGGTCATTTAATACTGCGATCTTACCCTCTCACTAATTGATCATTGAGAGAAGTGAGGATCTAAGAAATTAATTCAACAATATAATAATATTTAGGGAAATAATCTGATAATAACAATCACTTGTCATTATGTCATTGTTGAACTAAACATACTGGACTGTTTTGGCATAACTGGATTACTTCCAGTGTATTTAAAGAAAACAAAAGCATTCGTTTCAAGTTGTACATGAAAAACAAGAGACATTAGAAAGTGTTTAGCTATAATTTCTAGACACATAAAAATGAATTGTTATGTATTGTATACGGAAGCAATAAATACATAGACCTACGTACAATGTAACAAAAGGATAAATTGTTTAATGAATTTAATGCACCTATTATATAGGAAATAAAATCAGGTTTATTTGTCTTTCAGGACATTCACTTTCAGAAAATCACAGTTTTTAAATACTTTTCCATCAATTGAATATGTAACTGGATATTTCGACAATGAGGAACAAAAACATAACACAGGTGCACAAGTAAAGTGACATCTCAAAGATAATACATTATAATAAAGGAAGACAGAAGTTTTAGAGAAGTTTTAGAAGTTTTTATTATTGACGAAAAAACTTTATTTGGCAAAAATAATTTAGTTCGTGGCATTTATCATAAACTTTAATTGAAGAACTGTAATTAAGGCGTTAATTGAACATAAACAAGAGACACACTGCAAATTATGTCCGCAGTGCCGTGGCGGAACAAATTAATTTAAAAATAGGATTAGCACCGAATACTTAGCTAGCAGATATTTTTATTTGTTTTCGATTTGTTAAGTTCGCGGGTAGGCGCACATCTGTTGCGCAGTGTTAGGAAAAAGTATCTCTAGATGCCAGGGTAGCTGTAGATGATAGTTGCATACAGATGTTAGAAGGAACGCAGAAGCATCAAGTAGATGACATCGGGTCCAGCCCAGCCGAGTGAAGATTGGAAAACGACGTGAAAGCCCAGGTTGGTTTCTTCGGAGCGACATCCAGCAGACCAACAAGAGAGTTCAGGGGTATTTTATTTGCTAACGATCGTTCAAATTCAATTTAAAGGTCATGGCCCCAAATAATAATGTTATTGTTACATTGATAAATAGGAATTTTGAAATGAAATCAGTCAAATTCTTGAATAAATAATGTTCTCTTTTTTCAAACAGATTAAAATGATTATTATTGTGCAACATAGCACGTTATTAGTGCAACTATTCCATAATCAAAAGATAAAACTTTCAGATTTCGCGCTTTTCCGTACGGAGAGGGGATCCGGTGGCAATTTTTGCTGATCACAGGTAAGCAAATTGCCATCGAACTGAAGAACCCCAACGACTGAGATATATAAATGTATATAGTTTTTAATAATTAATTAGAAACTACTGTTTCAATATGTAGTAAATTACTACCTTTATCACGCAGTCGGACAGAATCCACGTTTGTGGGTTCGTGAGGTTGCAAAATTGGTTGGACGCAAAACGTCCGTCCGTCCGTCCGTCCATAATCAATGCTAGCGCAGAACCGTTCAAACGATTTTCTCTAAACTGGTCGAATCAGATCGAACTGGTCGAACTCGAGCCTCTGAGTTTGAAACGGATGTTTTGATTTTTGGGGGTACTTAACATGAAGCCACAAAACATTTTCAAAATTTTCTCAAAAATGACTCCTCCGATAGAGGTGGCTCAGGGAATCAACTGATGTCACTGCAGGGCCTGTGACCGGGAAGTCCTAGGTTTGAGTCCCGACGGTGGCAAGATTTTTGACATTAGCTAGATAGCAAGGTCGAGTTATGTCGCTGACTGGACGAAAATTCTAACCGCCGGCTGTTCATACGGATTTTTCCATTCTCCGATCAACACCAGGCGAATGTCGGAGCAGCACGCTAACAAAAGAGCCATGAACAGCGCGCGCTCTTCCCTTCCTCTTCCTTGAACCAACCTCACCCTTACTTACGCACATGGACTACACTACCACACACGGCGGGAGACCGGTCGGGAGCTCAGAGCTTGTCCGGGCTGGAGTGGTGCCCCACGGATTGGAGATACCTGGTTGGAGAAAATTCCGCAGGCCGTCGGTAGGTCGGCGCCGGATCTGATCAAGCAGCGGGGAATGTTCACCGCCATCTCCCAAGGAAAGAACATGTACTTAGGAGACTAATTACCTTAGTAAGTTGCGCCCGGAATCGCGAATCAATCAATCAATCAAATCAAGAACGTAAAATTTTGTGGAATAAGATCAAGGTACGCATAAAAATAATGCAGGGTTCATTTTCGTTGAATTCTGAATTTTTTAGAATTGCAAACATTCAATATGTTTTCGGCGTCTTTCTTCCACGTCTATATTGAATATAGTCTTTTTTTAATGAAATCACTAATCAATTAGGTTCAGGTCTTTAAATAAGGTCATGTTTAATTTTACCAAAGAATATAAGTAATTTTTGTGCAATTCTGCATGAAATCTTTACAAAATGTGCAAGAACTATTTTCTCACAAACGGCGCTAAATGTTTACTTAATTTTTTCCTAGGTTTCATTTTTGGCGAACACTCTGTATTTTTGAAAAATGTTTTTCTATATGTTTGGGTTTAAACATACAAGTTTATCCAAAGCCTCATTTATTTAAACTGTTGTAAATATACAATAATTAAGAAATGGCGAGGGATCATAAACTGGCATCATCACCGATTCACGTCCTTGTCGTCACATTATTTATGGTGAACATGAACTGTTGAACATGAACCACCATGATCGGAACAACGGCATTAGTTGTTAAGTCATTGTTAGTTATTGTTTATTCCTTAGAAGATCTAGATTTTTAAACATTATAAGTCCATTTTCAAATAAATATTATTCTTGATTCTAATTATTCATTGGTCGAGTTATATTTGTACAGTAGTTTTTTTAAAACAAAATTCAGCTCACGCCATTGGTGGGAGAAATAAGTGGGACTGAAAATGGGGGTCTTTAACAAAAATATGTGGGGAGCTCTTCAAACCCTATTGTTAATTCTTTTCTCCTCATATACTTTTCTCATAACAGTTAAAGTTGTGGGAACTCGGACAAAATAGAAAGCAACATCAACTTTATTTCTTAATTACTTCCTCGGAAGAACCTTGTCACGAGTACTTTCTCGATCACTGACTGGAAATCGCCCCTAGCTCGTAAAAATACTTTTTCATGCTGAGTATTGTACACTGACCGACTTCCTTCCCCATTATTCCTCCCCTCATCTTAGGAGTTATAGAAAAATATTTTCAGAAGTTTACACTAACACTGAATTTTTGTTAAATAAAAAATAGTTTAGCCCTTATGGTGTACAAAAGAACATGAAATTTGAGTTGATAGTGTTTCTCTGAATGGATTGGTTAGAAATTGCTTCGTTAACTTCATATTGAATGAAGTTCGTAGTAGAAAAAATAACTTTTGAGATAAATAGATTTTGGCTTCTCAAATCACATTTCTGTTTATATGCACCTGGAAGGTCATGAGTTTTTTTATATAAAGTGAGCTTTAGTTGGTATTACATTATACACAGGGTAATCTGTTTCAACCAGTGATGGAGAGAGATTTGTTCACAATATGTAAACAATCAAAAGAACAGAGCTGGCAATACAATAAATTCATTATTTTATTTTACAACTTTGTAAAAAGATCACAACTGTATAAAAATATACATACACATTGTGTATGAGCTGGCAATATATTTATTTATATAGTACCTTGCCATTACAAATATTTTAGTTTAGTAAGCCGACGTGGTGGCATAGGTGCTTGGGAAAGCACTCCCAATTTCGTGAACAGTAAGGCTGTAGATTAGAATCCCAATCGTAAAGAATGGATTGTTTACTTGGATGTGTCACGAGAAGCAATACCAGTCTCTCGCGTGTCACTTCTATATGTAATCGATCAATTATGCCTTACCCTAATCGGTAACTCAATGTGAGGTCTGTGAACAAAATGTTTGTGTGCTTAATATTGGAGAACTGACATCTTACACCCAGATCAATAGTATAAGCATCGCGATGGAATTAGAGCTCTCGTGGGTAAATAATATATTACATATTACGAAATGGGGCAGGTAGAAATGACGCAAGTACTGCCTCAGCGAGCTTTGCGTGAACGAGGATTCACTGGAAATTATTTGCAGGGGAACGGTAGTCACCGTGGGAGACACTGATATGTCACGTAAAAGCCGATAGTTGATAGTTGAGAAGGGGATTATGTATGTATATACTTAGGCAGAAACGCTCTTTACGAGCTAAGGCGAGGAGGGCTACCACGAGCTAAGGCATACCACAAGGGCGCAGAAGTGAAAAGGTGCCTACGAGGTAGAAAATGGAGAACTAACTATTATGAGAAAGTCTCTACCATTTTGAGATACCAATGGTTTAATATTGGTATGGAAACTCTTTATATTGACGAAATAAATGGTATATTGCGTCTAAACGCATCGTCTTTTCTTCGAACCTTTTTTTAACATTTTGTATTTAAGAAAATTTGGAAAATAAAAGTTGATTAACATAATTTAGAATAGTTGGTATCGTAGGTGATATAACGAAATTATTATAAACAAATTACTACAATAAAAAATACATATTCTCTCAAGCTGCCGATCAACCATTTTGTAAGATGTCAACAAAATGACACGTAGTACGAGAGAGTTCTACCTACATTTAAGACAGGAACAAGGAAAAAAACACCAAATAAATAATATGCAACACGCACGCAAATAACAAAACGAAATGGAGATAAATACCAAAATTTTGTTTTCATTTTCACTGCGAGATACTTCCTTTTTGTTTCGGGAACTACTTGAATCACGAACCACAACATTTTAAAATACTGATCTCAGAAAAACTAGTTTTATTTTTGTTTCACTTGCACTGCAGGGTCGACGAGTTTGCAAAAACTTTTCATCGAGCCTGCACCTCTTTCCTTGACTTTGACCTACACAAAATCCAGCCTTGGAACCCGCCGCCTATATGAGGCCGAACGCGTCCCGATTTTGCTTTCGGCGCAGAGCGAGTCGCCCGGGAAGAATACTAGATTGTGAAACGTGTTCTTCGAACAGCAGTAAATTGGAGATATCCAGCAGGTCACACCGGTTTCGACTCTTCATGACGGCACAATTTCGCTTTCGGGAGTCGGGCCTTAAGTCAAGATCCTTGGGAAGGGTTCAGAATGCCGTAATGTTCGAGCATTCGTCTTTCTTCGTCACTTGGAGTAAATTCCTACTTTATGGTCTAACGCCAGAACGAGGAACTTCTTTTGCTCGAAAAGCATAGTTTGTACAAATAGCTGACAATAGATCAAACTACTGCCGACTATATCAGTAGGTTTTTACAAAGCAGTATCTTCAGTAAATTATGGTTGTTAAAGAAAGTAAAAATCTACTGAACAGTGACTAATCTACTGAATTTTCCTTCACATGTCTGGTTTGAATAACCTTATTTGTTCTCTACTTGTCAGGATCTCATTGCAATGGGCATACGCATCGTTCCGTTACAAAATATTCAGCACTGTGTCAGTCGAAAAGCTTTGTTAATTTCACTATCAATATGCTGCCGCATTTTGATTTTGAAATTTGAATGGCGCATTGCTGGCATTCTCACACTACACACTCAGAAATAGTGGCCAATAGGTAGCAACACCGTACAGTGGCGATTTATATATTTGTATATTTTCAAGAAATCGATCATTTTTTAAAAGATTTGCTGCTTACCTGAAGTCCCAACCGCGATATGACTCAAAATAAGGAAGCATTTACTTCCCTTTAGCTAATCTGAATAGTATACATCAAGTTTTCTCCTTGGTTTACATGGTTCCACAATAAGCGCTTATTACTGCTCCGACTGGTCTCCCCGCACGCGTGGTTGTGTAGTGTCCCTGAGTTGCTCATCTGTACTTGGAACATGACCTACGTGAATCAGTAATGGGGTTGCAGTTGTATTTTGAACTGTGTTCCATTTATTAACAATATATACTTTCCTGTATACGTACGTATACACGGAGTGATATACGTAGTATAGGGAAAGTTATGTAATGTTGCGCGAAAAAATGGCCACTTTTCGTCGGAAAAAAATTAATTGCCGGGCCGTGAAAACGAATAAGTGGATAAAACCTGTTGCTAAATTAAGAAAAAAATATCCCCTAATACGTGGTGTAGCCAGAAACCCTATTTTCTAGATCCTTGATTCCGAAAACTCAATTGAAAGGAAAACGTCCGTCCGTCCGTCCGTCCGTCCGTCCGTCCGTCCGTCCGTCCGTCCGTCCGTCCGTCCGTCCGTCCGTCCGTCCGTCCGTCCGTCCGTCCGTCTGTGAACACTGCTAGCGCCTAAACCATACGTACGATTTCTTTCAAAATGGATATTCCCCAATCGATCTGATTCTAGTCGAAGCTTTGAGATTTTGAAAAAGATTCTTCAAAATTTGGGGGTACTTTATATGAAGCCCCCCAGGGATTTTCAAAATTTTCTCAAAACGGCTCCAAATTTTTTCTTTAAATTTCTTGTATGAATAGAGGAAAATACACTTTTTAACATGGCATAGGTCCGATTTTCTCGTACAGCTCTGAATTTTCGAAAATTGTGGAAGTTTGACCTTTTTTCGGCGTCTTTCTCCAACTACAAAATTGAAGATAGAGATTTTTTCTTCAAATAAAATTTGTTCTGCATATTGAGTTCTTTAATAAAGGTCATGTAAATGTTTTTAATGTTGTTAAAAATTTTGGTAGTTTTCGTGCAATATTGCTTGCAATATGTGCAATTTTAAAAAATTACAAAAGCTAGATTTTCTCAAAAACGGCTCCAAATTTTTTCTTTAAACTTTTGGTAGGGATAGTGGTAAATGTACTCTATCAATGATATAAAAGCCATTTTGGTCTATCGGTTGGTTTTTTCAAAAATTACAAAAATGTAAATTTTTTTACTTGTCTCTCACGTCGTTAATATTTACATTATTGGCGAGTTTTTCACATTATTATATTTACGAGTATATATGCTTTAAATAATGTCACGTAAAGTTTCTCGAAAACACTGCTGTTTTCTGTGAAAAGTAGCTGAAGTTTCGGCATTTTCAGAAATGCTCAAACGCCATTTTCTCGTATATGGCTGCATTTTTTTTCTTGAAACCTTTGTAACGGATAGTGCTAATTACACTCTTTAGTATAGCGTAAAGTTTATTTTGAGTTATTTTTTTGTTTTTTCAAAAATTACATAATTGTAATTTTTTTGAAAGATCTCTCACATCTTTAATATGCACATTATTCGCAATTTGTAAAGATTATTATATTTGTGAGTGTAAGTGCTTAAAATAACTTCAAATAAAGTATTTTGAAAACTCAAAAATTTTCTGTGAAAATGAGCTTCAAATTTCGCATTTTTAGTAGTGCTAAAACGCCATTTTCTCTTAAACGGCACATAATTTTTAAAAGAAAATTGCCATTTACGGTTAGGTTTTTGTGTTCTTTAATATTCTAAAATTAATGTTTCTGTTCTACCAATAGTAAACCGAAAAATTAAGAAAATGCCAAAAAAATATACTTTTGGCGGTGATAGATAGTAGCTGGCAAGAAAGAGTATGTGGCAATTCCGAATAGCTAGCGAAGACCCAAGGAAATAGAAAACTAATACGGGAAAGTCTGTGCCATTCTGTAGCACCACTAGTTTCCGCCGAAAATTGGCCATTTTTTCGCGCAGCATTACATAACTTTCCCTATACTACGTATATCACTCCGTGTATACGTACGTATACGGGAAAGTAAAAATTGTTTATAAATGGAACACAGTTCAAAATACAACTGCAACCCCATTACTGATTCACGTAGGTCATGTTCCAAGTACAGATGAGCAACCCAGGGACACTACACAACCACGCGTGCGGGGAGACCAGTCGGAGGTTACAGATGGTTACAGATGGTGATGGTGATTGAAAAATACCTCACTAACCAACGGTAGGTCGGTGCCGGGTCTCGCCACCTGACGGGGGAAGATCACTGCCACCTCCTGAGGAAAACACATCACCTGGACTAATGGCCTTAGCAGTTGACGCGCCCGGAATCTCTGACAAACATCAATGGGTCCCATGCTGAGAGAGACACCTGGAGCCGACTGATTGATTGTTAGTGATTCAGTGCGCGTTAACTGCTAAGATCATTAGTCCTGTAAGTGTAGTGCGCGTTTTCCCTAGTGAGGTGGCGATGATCTTCCCCCGCTGGATCGGGAGATCCCATCCAGAGGAGAAGTGACTGATTTCTGACCAAAAAATGAACTACACTAACGGGAATAATGAATATGGCAGTTAACAATATGGCGGATTCGATGGTGTGACGGTTAGCGTGCCGGGCCATACCCGAGTTCGCGGGTTCAAACCCGATCGAAACCGTGGATTTTTAAGGGCGAAAAAATCCTTCGTACGCCTTCCGCGGAGGGGAAGTAAAGCCGGCTGGCCCATGTTAGTAGATTTACTTGCATGTAAAAGATCCTTAAGCCTAAATGACGCCTCTGAGCAAAATTCAAATCGCCTGTTTCATCGCCCGAGATAATACCTTCTTTCTCCGCTAGGTGAAAGGAGCGTAGCGAAATTTGTGTGGTCAGACGGTGAGCGGGCCTAATGGCCCGAGTCTCGCCACGTAAAATAAGGCATTAACTAAACTCAACTAAACAAGAATCAATTGATAAATCACCTTTCAGCGCCATCCCCACGCTGCCCGTCACCCACCATGCCAACGCGCCCAAGCTCACCACGCTCTCCATTGCGACGGTGGCTGACGGCAGTTTGGTTACTATACTTCGGTTTTTCTTTCTTGGCGCGTGGGGGGGGGCATCAAAAAGGAATATCTCACGGTATTTCGCGTCGTTCTCGGTTGTGTTGCTAGAAGACATGATCGCCAGCATTGTGCGATACAGTCCCAGTCATGCGACTCCTAGCGGCACAACCGAGAAATACTGTGAGATATTCCTATTTGATGACCCCCCCCCCCGAACGTGCCAAGAAAGAAAAACGGAAGTATACCATGATGAACTGGAGCGCAACTCGTAAGGTGTTCTCTAACGCGCGGAGCAAAGGAACTGAGAACAGGCTATCAATTACCCTGGTTCCCTTCTGGATCAGAAAGTGAATCTCTTGATTTAAAGTTATATTATGATATTTTCATAGTGTTCCATTGAATGTAGGTACTATAAATACTCGTTTTTTCACTTAAAATGTATGTTTCAATTTTTGAGAAATATTTGTATATTCTGCTCATGTTTCTGTTTCATTTAGTGCATTGGTCCGCATGTACATTTTGTCGTTCATAATATGTCACAATGTTTAATACGGATTTCATAACAACCTACATATAAATAACCCAGGAAATATGTAATGAGTTAAAAGCCAACAGCTTAAAAACTTGCACTAGTCGACAAAATTTAACTTATTGTCTGTTAAATGGAATGAAGTGGCTGTTTATTATTAAAATGGTGCACTAATTCCAAATAAATTCTCAGCAAATGTGAAATATTTTTTTTATAACATGCATTTAAAAAATCGATCCTGTTATAAAGTGATTGCTTTTTTTTACTTTTTATTTCTTTTTGTAAAATAATTTTAATCAAAGTAAAGTTTTGAAAGATGGTTTACTGTATTTTTGCTTGAATAACACATTTTTTTAGTGCCCAATAATAGTCTGCAAGAATATTTCGATTCAATTTTTTCTGATAATGTTTATCCATTCTTGCAATGACTTGGTTAAATCGCTCACTGTCTTTGGCGCTCAAAGCGCCGAAGTTTTCTGGAAGATGTCAAGAAGTGAATCGAAATAAATGCATTTTATGTGTCGTGTTACATCCCAGAGCTTTAAAATTGTGAAAGAGTTCGGATACTGTTTCTTTGTAGTTCTCAGCTTTTCTTTTACCAAGGAATTCATTACAATCTTTTGAAGTGATGTCTATGTAGCCTTTTCAACACTATTCAAACTTACTTCAAAGTCAAGATGTTTCATAGGTTCCTTTATATGTGGTCCTACAAATGTAGGACCACATATACACATGTTGAAGTTATAACTGAATGACTGATCTGGCGTATATTTTGTATCTTTAGTGGAATCTCCAATACCATACATTGTTAACGACAACCGTCTTGTAAATAAACCTCCAAGAAAGCAGCATAAACGACAATTGGCCAGCTACGAAATACGTCATTTTAGTATAATATGTGCAATTACTCAAATATTGAGTCCGATCGGAAAATTGTGTGTGTGTATTCGCCTTTAGCGCAACAAATTCCATATGAAGCTGCTACAGTTAACCATTTCTAGCATGTCGACCAGTGTTATTGAGAAATGATTGCATTCGTCTCGTTGCTGTAGTAGTTTGAATGAAAACTATTGTAATCATGTAAACTCGTGGTTATCACCGATGTCTTCTGGAAAACTACATGAGTGAGTAGAAAAAAGTAATATTTCACAGTAAAACCGTACTTACACTAAATTAAGATCTTACATTAACTCAAATGTTTCGAGGACTATTAACTCTTCTTCAGTGCCTGTCACATGTAAAGGTTAATAAAAGAAGAATACATACAGAATAATTAATGTAAATTCAGAGATGGATAAAATTAATAAATAGAGTTAAATAAAGACACTTACGCAAGTAACAGGTATACCATCAGTGTTAAGGTGTTGACTAAATTCACGTTCTCAATTCAGGATTCTGAAGGAATTTGGATAGCAAACTTTAGACAAGAATGTAAAATTGAAGATTGAATGATGCGACATATTATAAATTGTCATATTTAATCACATTTAGTTTATAATATGTTCATCTAATTGTAGACATGTTCGTAAAATTTAAAACCAAGGAGATTACACGCATTAATACCAGACTGCCCTTTCAATTAAGTAATACTAGCGTACCCGTGCGAGAACTCTCGCATGTTAAATCCCACCCTTTCCCTATCCATTTGGCTATCTTTTCCATAAAGCAGAAAACTACTAATGTAATTAAAGAATATCAAACAAAATAACAATGCAATTGATGTTTGAAACAAATTATCAATTAAAGTTTATTCAACATTATAGAAAGATGTTCTTGGAACAATTCATACTTCTTTAAAAACATTTGAAGAAATGTTTCAATCCTCCTTGAGAGTTAGCTTTTCGCTTTCCTTGATAGTCAAATAATAGAAAAGGTTTTTACTCTTGAGAAAGCCAAGTAAAGTAGTGCGAAAATACCGGATCGGGCAAGAACAGACCTACTCATTGCAATATTATTTAACTTTCCTTGATTTGTTGTGAAGAACCGAGTGGGTTTTGGAGAGTCAGGATGCCAGTTTGCTGGGGTGAGAAATTTGAAAAATTATTAGTATAGTAAAAAGTATTGAAATATTTTCTGCGTCCTTACGTACCTCAAGAAAAGCAATTCCGAGCCAAAAAATAATCAAACTAATGTTTTCACCATTGAGTACTAAATACCACTACCAACAATTTAGTAGGCATTAGTAAGCCCACTTCGGTACATGGGATTGTTGCTCAAACGATGTTTGTATTTTTAATATCTTAACGAACCGACACCTTGAGTTTAATATCAAACGGCGTTTTATATACAATATGAGTTTGCAGCTGCGCGTTGGTGTACATACTTCCAGATACCGCCAACATTTAAATCGTGCGTTTGGACTGCGATCGTTGGCAGTTGTCGGGTGACTTGCACTATACTTTCTATAATTTTAAATTTAGTTGTTTTTTAATTGATTCACGTAGTATTGTAGGCTAGCGTGTTTTGATTTTTGTTTTCCATTTATTTCAAGCCATTTTACTTTAGCTACTTTAAAAAGTTTGTTCTTTGTGTTGTGCCATAGCACAAGTTTTTCCCCACTACCTTTGCGTACTCATGCGAGAACTCTCGCATGTTAGACCCCACACTCATCCCTATCCTTCTATTTTCATTCTAAGAGGGAAAGTAGTTAACGAAACGTGTTTATTTGCTTAAAATCTATGAAGGTAACTTGCAATGTACTAACACAATTACAAATAAAAATAAAAAACAATGCAATTAATGTGTAAAAGAAATTTTCAATAAATATTTATTCAATATCATGGAGAATTTGCTTGGAACAATTCCCAAAACTTACTTAAAGACATTTGAAGTAATTATTCAATATTCTTTGTCAGTTAGGTTTTAGTTTTTCTTGATAGTCACAAAAAATATTAACTTTTTACTTTTGAGAAAGCTACGTGTCTGAACCTGTTGACTTGAAAATTTCATCGAATGATTACAAAAATATTGGTACAGGTAAAACACAAACACAGTCTTCACTCTTCACTGAACACCCACAATCCTCCACAATTAAGTACACTGCATTTACAGACCATGAAAAAATTGTTATTATCGTTAATTGAATAGTTTCACTACGCGCATAAGAAACAATCTTCATAGGTATAGGTAACAAGCAACTATAATAGTACTTCTAGTTGTTGCTGGAGAGCAAATCTTGAATTAATGATTATGCAAATAAACCTCGTCAGAAAACACAAACTACGGTGTTAACAGAAAGAGTAAATAAAGATTGTCGAATTTAAGCCTTCTAAGCGTGTCGCCCCAAAAATTGCTACCAGTAGGAAGGGCTAAAAAAAATTGAGGTGGTCGTGATAGTATTGAAGCGTGGAACCAAAAATTTATTGAATGGATCGGAGAATGTCTCGTCTTGTAGATTGTGTGAAAAACGTTTCTTTGAGGCCTTTGGGCTAAAAAGTTTACTTTTTAAGGCTCTAAAACGCTTTGATTATGAGTTATTTGCCGATATAGGTTGACATGTGATGCGGGTTGCATTTTACATGAATATTTCGATGCGTTTTTTTTAAAGAAATTATCCATATTTTTAAAGTCAAAGTGAAATTCGTCAAGTCTATGTGAAATTCTCTTTCTTTAGGGCCCTCAGTTATAAAGATTGGTTGCGTGTGAGAGCCGGAACCCAAAGGTATACTACTGAAATAATACAGGAGACGATTACTCTCTGGCTCTGAAGAGGTAAATTTGTGTACTCTTGGAAAGTAAAGAATGTGAAAATAAAAACCTATAACAAATGCCTACGTTCCTGCTACTACGATTGTATTCAAAAGTTTGAGCAACTAAGGAATGAAACATATTTGGGTATTATTACTTATAGTTCACCATTTTATTAGAAAAATATATATAAAAGTTCTTTTCTTGTTAAAAATATTCTCATGATTGTAATGTTAAATGTAATCATTTCTGTATGTTTTATATTGTTAAAATATAATGTTGAGAAATATTGCAATGCAAACAAAAAAAAAATTATTATGTAAAATTGGGACATATTTTGATCGCTTATGACTAAGAAGTTTCAGAGCGATTTAAAATAAATAAGTACAATGTTAATGATTTTGTTAAAAAAAAAACAATTTTTCGGATAAAACGTCTCCCTAAGAAATAAATTACTATTGAACGTCGCCCGAAAGAGCCCTTGCTCCCTCACTGTATTTGGAACACATCTAAGGCGTCATATCGTGATAGCAGTAATTTCATCTCAGTCAAGCAGCGCCCAAACGTTCTACATTCGCGGACGTACTGTATGGAAAAACAACCCTTGCAAGTGGTCGTGGAACAGAGGCAGCTTACACGAAATCGGAGCCGCTTACTTCGGCGCTCCGGGTAGCGGTATTCGCCGAGGCCAACGCCAGGTACCACCCGGCTGCGTCCATGTCCCCAGACTGCGTTTCCTGCTCGCGATTCTCCACTTCGGCTCTTCTTCCCGCTCCAGTGCACCCATGTCAGTGTCGTATAACCGAAAATGTGTCGCATGATCCTTTAGGGAGCAAGACAAGAACCTGTTTATTGGGAGCAACGACTATGCAGACATGCCTGGTAACTAGGAACTGACCTATCGCTCTTAATTTTTTGCTGTCTGAGGCGCGATTCCAAATGTTACTTGCCAAAATAAAAGTTAGGAATTCATCGATCAAGATGATATTCATCGATATTTTTTACGATGTGTCTGGACAACCTAGACGCGCAAGAAAAGGACGTGTGTGGCAGCTTAAAGACAGACATTGAAAGGTGAGACACTTGATGAAGTTTCTGTTACTGAGTAAGCACTAATGATGTGAACATAATATACAATATATTTACAGGAAAGAACGAATGGATGTTTGCGACCTCTTCTATTCTCTTCTCAACCTGATGTTTCTCAAACAGCTACACGGCTCTCGAGAATCCAGCATGAAATAAATGTCCTAGGGCTTCTTGACAACACTGATTTTTACTTTGTCGCTCTTTCTAAGAAGAGAAAGTTATATAATGCTGCGCAAAAAACGGCGAATTTTCGGCAGAAAAACTCTTATTACAGAGTGCTAGTAACGAAATAAATGGGTACATTCAGTTGCTACATTTAGAAAAAAATCCTCTAAAAAGTGTTGTATCCAGAATAGATCTGTATGGGTCCTTGATATAGCCGTTTGCAGGCTCAAATGGTCCCAGAGAAAGTGGGTCATACCAACTTCATGAATATCACCCGTTATACTAACGGCATTGTCTTAGGGACTTTTCGTTTCACTTTAAGTTTAGTACAGGTCCATTTCAGAGGAGTCAACCGTCAATGAAACTCCCCATGTGTTGGCACATACACGCCGAAAGAGACTTTATTTAGCTGGGGTTGGCATCTTTTCATTTGTTTTATTTTCTACCAACATGTTCAAAACTGCACTCTTGCACGCTTAGAAGCTGGCGTAGAAGCATATTTACAATTTTTAAATTGAATTTGTCGTTTTGATTTGATATTCTCATCGCATTATTTGTTTTTGAATTTTTAAACGAGACAGTGGAAACAATGCACGTAAGTGAGTTAAAATGACGCATGCAAATCGTGTTAAAGTTAAACAATGAATATTAAATAGTGCAGCAAGATACAATGTTATTGCTCTATGTTATGGAATAGATTATTTGTGCATTACCACATGCAGGTATTTTGTATATCTTTGGTTATATCTATAAATTGGGAATTGTAGCACACACGGTGATTGAACATATTTTAATTCATGGTGTTTGGTCTAATAATAAAGCCATATGTGAAAAAATTAACATTACAAATGTATGTGTATCTCTAAAATGCAGTTCATATCGACTTAACAATATTCTTTCAGTATTGTGAAGTCAGTACTCAATCAGATCACTTAGATGGTTGTGAAGAAAGCAATTGCAAGATTCATCTATAAAAAAACTCATGATGGTAACATTCAACATATGAGTGTATATTTTTATACTTTGTATTGGGTATAGTTTGCAAAGAAGAAATAATAGGAAACACTTTACAGGGAAAGTTCTTTCAGAAAAAGAAATTTGGGAGAATATCAGAGGCAATTATGATACATTCTTTTTCCAAGGACCTTAAACATCTTTGTTCAGAATTCTTAAAAGATTTTTGTTTGGAAAATCAAAGTAAGTATATTGTTCATAGAGGTAAAGATGATATAAATTATCCAGGAGAATTATTTTTGTCAGCCTTATTAGTAGTAATAATAATAATATCAATAGTAAAAATAATAACAATGATATCTGTCGAAGAGAATTGCTTCAAACAATGTATGACAAGGTACTTTGCTCTAGCAATTCATATTCAATAAATCATATACATATTTACATTGCTTTGAACATACAATTACTGATTACATACTTTGATACTTTCACACACTCATGGAAATATATTTAGTATTTTAAATGTGGGACAGTATTTACTATGTAAACCTATATTATATTATACATTACACTATGCAATACTTTTGTATAGTATTAATGTAATTATATAACTATTATATTTATTAAAATTTTTTGATATTTTATAGTCATGGCTGACCCAAAGAAAGGAGTGTATGTAGTACACAATGAGACCAAAGATTTATGAAGCCAGGCCAGAAAGCCCATGAGCAGATCTGTAATGTAGATATCATACGTAAAATAAGACCAATACTGCTAACATTCTGTGCAAAAGGTGAACATTTTAAAAATATTTATTGTCAGGATACATGGTAAATGCGGTATATTATTATTCTTGCATTTTAATTTTCATCTTTTCATATTCACCTTCATATATTATATTAAAATGATTCAAGAAGTTATCATATAAATATTTTTTTCAAATGTTAAAAGTAATTAACAACAGGGTATAGTTGATAAATTGCAGCGAACTGAAGGGCAGACTGATTCAAGGCTTACTCCCTAATGCAGTTTCAACTGAAAATATGTGATCTCAGTCAAAGTGATTCTTCAATAAGAATGTCCTTAGAAAACCTTGCTACAGAATGGAAAAGGCCAGAAACCTTTGGAAGCAGGCTTTGAAACAGGAATCTTAATTATCTAAATTCATTGACATATTTAACACAAGGAAAATGAGATTCAATATCTTAAATTTAATAGTGTTATGAATACATTATTTAAATTTTTAAGGTGTCAACTTTGGACAAATTGGAAAAATGCAGTGGAGTATTGGAAAAATGCGGAGAAAATTATGGTTGTGTATAGAGAGAAGGATGGGGTATATTGTGCAAACAAATTGTGCATCTGATCAGGAGCAGTGTAGATGAAGATTTCACAAAAAACTTAACTGTAAAAAACACTTGTTTGCAACTATTGTGAAATAAATTTACTTGGTAAAAAATAAATAGTTTTAACTCTTCTTCCTTAGTTTTCACTGTTGAATGTTGAGATTAAATATATTATTGTAATAATGAAATGGAGACAAATAATATTTAAGATATACTCTGATTTCAATTTTTTTAAATTTCCTTCCATTAATTCTTTATTATAGCAATCATTAACAATCTTTGTAAGAATGTAATTTATTCCTCTAAAGCTTTCTAATTATATTTGCATTTTAAAATGAAGTAAAACATTAAACTTCTCATATTTCAACATTATGAGTTTCGGTCGAAAACTATCAAAATAATCGATCCAAATGATAATTATTTCAATGTTTCAAAACATTCATTTGATTAAAATTAACATTATAATGAGAGAAGTTCCTGATGGCAATTTCCTCGAATTGCGTGTTTGAATGTAGCGCCGATGTCTAGCTTCATGTACATTTTCAAAGTTGGCAGGGCCGAATGGCCGCCATATTGAAAAATCTTGGGACCAAAGCAAGCTGAAATCCCGTATAGCGAAAAATCGAACTTCCGTCCGTCCGTCCGTCCGTCCGTCCGTCCGTCCGTCCGTCCGTCCGTCCGTCCGTCCGTCCGTCCGTCCGTCCGTCCGTCCGTCCGTCCGTCCGTGAACAATGCTAGCGACTAAACCGTTCAGCCGATTTTCTTCAAAATTGAAATTTCCTGATCGAGCTAGCTGGCTGATGTCGCGGCTTCTTGCATTTGGAATCGATATTTTCATTTTGAAGAGTACTTTACATGAAGCCCTTGAGAGGTTTTCAAAAATTAAAAAAATGGCGACAACAATTTTGATTAAGTTGTATTGTTGGATAGACTCAAGGACGTTTAAGAGAATGTCCCAGGCCTCATGTTGGTTGAAAACTCTAATTATTCGAAAAGTTTGTAACCCATTGTTGTAACACCGCACTGATTACAGAAGGCCATACTGACTGCTGCCTTTCTTTTCGCATTCATATAAATTAATAATTTTATTTACGGTTAAAATAACTATCATGCATCGTTGGTAGTCGCGTAACTTTACGTGATCTACTTAAATTACTTACATGATCGCCTTGAGTAAATTCGCGTACTTTTCGCGCAATTTTGCTTGAAAATATGGGCGAGAAAGTACATGCTGCTTTAGTACCACTAGTTTCTACAATAAAGAGTGAAGCATCCATTTGATTTTGGTCGTCTACCTTAATAGCTTGAACAGAAATAATATAATTTCTGGAAAAAATAATGATCTCAGGGAATACCAGGAATTTATTTGACAAGCCAGACCAACTATTGTATGTAGGGGAGAGTCAGGTTAACTGGTTCACGTTTTTGAAACTAGTTTTAAAATATTATTTACTTGACCAATGAATCATTAAAATCCATGACTACTAGACCATGAAATTTCGCACATTTGAGAGAGGCTTTCTCCTTATATTGTGGGAACAAACAACATAATTGTGCTTACAGTTATTGTCAAATACGAAATATTTTACATTAATATACATTTCCGGTAAGACCAGTTAATATAACCGGCAAGGGTAAGTGGACCAGAAATTGAAATAAGCTGTGAAAATAAAATTGACGTTTAATAGACTGTTGAAAAAATCATTCTTCTACACATTGTCATAATTTTTTTCACACATAAATGAGGGAACTGCCCACGGACCGCGCGCCATTTTCTAAAAAGTAGCATCTAAAATTAAAACTTGGAAATAAAAGTGGTAATGAATTAAGTTAATAAAATAGTGAAAGGCGAAGAAATTGTATAACATTTCAGATTTAATAATTGCAAATCTACACATTCTACTTCAAAAAAAATTAAGAGAGTAACTGGACTGGCCCACTTAACCTAACCTCCCAGCGGTCCAGTTAACCCCATAGCAGATATTTTCCTTATATGTCGGAAAACTCGCAAGCTGTGACGTATTATTAAAAACAAAACTCACTATTATACAGCAGAAATAGTAACAATTAATTTGGTGTGAATATTCTTCTTGTGGTTGTATTAAATCGCAATAAAAATGCAAAGCAGATGAGTGGAAGAAAAAAACTCGGACCTTTCAGAATAAAAATTGATTACTGTACTAAAATCAAGGCCCGCAACATATGATTGTGGTCAGCCCTGGTCATCCTACGAATGCTCTCCAGGGGAAAAGGCACGAAACTCTTCCCACCAACATTTAAAAGCATGAACCACTTAACCTAACCGCTCCAGTTAACCTCTCTCCCCTACACAACACGCGTTTAACACTAAAATCTCAATATAATATTCATAAACTCATTGTCATACCTCATACTGAATATAGCAGACACGAGAAATGTATTACACTTTTCTTAAAAGACTGAAAAACTTACACAAGAAACAGAAAAGTTTACATTTCGCAAATTCTCTGCAAAAATATAGCCTAAGTTTACAACAAAATCCTCTTAGAACCTTCCTATCTAGTTCTCTGATTTACTATCATTTTACATACAAATTGTGAATTCTCATATACACGAAAAATTACAGTTATCTTTGAAACCTCTCAGTTGTGATTTCATAGTTGTTTAAGTATACTTGTCTTTACCAAAAATACCGCTCAAAGGCAAAATGTCCAAATAACTAACTATACTAAGGTACATTGTGCTACTATTTCATTATTAAGTGTTTATCTTTTACCTCGCGGTTTTCCCTCGGCAGGCCTCATTCCTGCCACCGCCACGTCACCTTCATGCACCCTCGGGCATGCATGCGGGAACGACGTTCCTGTTATAAAACTAACATTTAATTGAGAAAAACTGACTGACCTAATTACACCCGAATTACTCAAATATGCTTTTTATTCTATCCTGCACACCGAAATAGTGTATAATTATTGTTCCTATTTGTAGCAAATAACGTTCTTTAACAAATTGTTTACTCGGAATCCATGTTCTTTGGGTCCTTGATATCGTAAAATTAGTTTGTGGTCAAATGTCCGTCCGTCCGTCCGTCCGTCCATTTGTCTGTCTGTGGACAATGTTATCGGCTAAATCATAGGCAGAATTTTCACCAAAATCGATATTCCCCGATCGACCTGACTGATGTCGCAGCCCCTTGAATTTGGAAGCCTATTTTAATTTTTGGGGTTCTTTACATGAAGCTTCATCATTTCAAAATTTACTCAGAAATGGCTCCGAGTTCTTTTGGCATTTCTCCCATCTGATAGAGCCAAATAAACTTACAGAAATGACGTAGGTGGCATTTGCTTTGATCTCTGAATGTTCGAAAATTTCCAAATTAAAACTTTTTTCGGAGTTTTCCTACAACTACAATATTGAAGGCAGAACTTTTTTCTTAATCAAATCGGTTCATCAAAATTATATCTTGGAATAATGTCGTGTACAATTTTTAGAATATGCAAGTAATCTTTGCGAAAGAATGAATGAACCTAGCTGATTTTAAAAACATTTTCTCAAAAAGACTCCAATTTTTTCCTTTATTTTTCCCTCTCGTCAGGTATAACAAAGAAAGGTAAAGATAGTGATGCTTTTTCAATTTTCTCTTTATTTTAAAAATTGCAAAAAACTAACATTGCATCACATTGTAACGAGCCAACAAGGCATAGAAATTGTATATTCAGAAAATATTCTTGCGTGGACACGGCCGCCTTGAACATATGAATGTTTTTACGTAATTTTTTCAAATCTCAAAATTGAAAAATCGGATTTTCTGTGTTCCTTTCACTGCGAGTCACGAGATATCATATGATACCAAGAGTCACGACAATGGTAATGCGGCACCACAGCTGTTTGAAATTCTTAGAGTAACTTCTCATTTTTGGGCAGTGCTTCTCAGTTATGGAAAGCGGTTTTGGATTGTCAAATTTATGTTTACGTATTAGCTTAAAAATGGTTTTCACACCTTAAGCGCTACAACTGGTAATGATTTTTACTACAAATTATTTCTGAGATGTGTAAATATGGACGGCAACTGTGGCATTATAATATTACGTAACCGTGACGAATACGAGAAAGAACGTGCCTCTGTAGCACCTAGTTGAACATGAGGTTAAGTCAGAAGGAAATTGGGAATGGATACTTCGCTTGGAACAAAATATGGAAGATGTAGAAACTTTACCTAAAAAGTGTCTAAAGCGAAAAAAGCTGTTCATAAATCAAATGAACATCATTTTACTTCACAGAAGTATCTCCCCACCACGACAACTGTTTAGTAATGCCCCCTTGTTAAACGTTAACTTCCATTGATGGCTTCCATATAGTCGTCACAGGTGTCTAAATCACGTGGCCAACGTACGCACTTCACATTCAAACCACAGTTTTAAAATAAACATATTTATAAGGGAAATACTGTGTAATATAATTTACTAGCTGAAGTATCCCGCGTTGCTGGGGTATTTATTACAATAATTTATTAGACAGAAGGAGGCATTCCATCTTTTCCCGCCCTGCCGTGGAGCCTTCTTGTATCTATTCCATTGTATCACCGCTCCATCTTGCCCAACCTCTCTTTGCCTTGCTCCTACCAGGAAATGTTCATGTCTTCTTCACACACTTTCTCATTAATTTTTTTAAGCTGGGGTTCCCGCCCCCAAAATTAATTCACATTAAAATTAAGAATAATGATCAAATCTAACCTGAAAAATAAAATACATGCACTCACATATTTTTGTGAAATTTTATGTATTATTCCCATACTTTCAATCAGTTGCCTCATTGTAAAATTCATTTTTTCATATTTCGTTCTTCTCTCGTAATTATAAAGTAAAGTTTGAAATTGATATTTGTCCCTACGTCAAGGCAATTGAAATCTAAAGTGTTTTAAATTAAATTCGAATACGCGTTTTAGGGTTCTTGATAAATAGTGTCTGATGGAAAGGTGCCTTTAACGTGTAGGTGCCCGTAACTATAATATCTCAAAAAATCCGAGATCACACAGTGAATCCAGGCTTGACCAAAGTTTATCTGTTACCTAAAAGCAACTCTTCTGTTTTCAACTACTTTGAAAAACAGTGTTAACACACATTCAATTCCTTCCATTTCTCACTACTCTTCTACTTCATTATACTTCTTTGCAAGCTTACTTTCATTAATTTAAATAATCATTCCTTCACCTGCAAAGGATATGTATTCTTCACAGCAATAAAACACTTCCCTACAAAAATTCAACCGTCACAGTTTCAGTCTAAATCGAATCATTCACAATAACTTCCATTTCACTCGTTCAACTTGCAAACACGTAATAATCACACTTAATGTACTATAACTAAACCAATAACTATTTAATGTAGAATACATGTGTGCAATCATATGTACCTACTTATCACAATATCAAACATTCGTCAGCAAAATGTCGTTTTCCAAACACTTCATATATGAATAAGTATACTTCTCTCTTGTACACTTAATATATTCGCGCCTGACGCAATTAAAATCAATAACCAAGTTACTTTTATAAATAGAGTGAAGAAAACCTGTCAGAATCATTCTTAAATATAAACATTTTGCATTTAACAATTGATGGTAAAATCAAATCTTCACCTATCCTACAGGTATACGCAATTCTGTGCATTAATAAACTCAATCGAAGACGTTTGTAGTAATCCTCTGGTGGCGCGCAGCTTAAATATTGACACTGATGCACTCTTGAATCTATGACGTGATGTTAGGGGAAAAAAGTCCAGAAAAGTAATTATTTTGTGAATATATTAGGGTTTATGGTTGTAAATCATAGCCGATAACACTCCTGACCTTCTAAGGAAGCCAGGACATAAGTTTAATCGATATTGGTTCAGTACATTCAGAGATTATTGCGCAGTAACGCAACTCCCTTGTATCTTTATATATTAGTATCGTTATACGAAGATAAAAACATTTTTAGAGGGACAAATAGACTGTGGCGTTATAATTTTAGTTATTTCTCGTGCATTATATTTTCTGCGATATATGAGATAGCATGATGTGTGTCACTTGCGTTGAAGTCAAATGAAGTGAGCCAACTACAAAGGAATGTGCACCAGTTGAAATAGTTGACGAGCGCGTGAATAGAACCTTCCGTTCTAATGTCAGCACCGGCCAGACAAAAAATTTCTCATGTTAAGATAACTGCTTTATAGTACAGTATGTGGAAGGAAGTATCTCGCACGGACCCTAGTTTTTCTCGAAAATACCGCTCCGCCCTGGAATAATTACGCTGAGAAAACCACGATTTCATCTTCTGCCTTTTCAAACGTTTAGTCGGCCTTTAGGAGTGTCATCCAGGAGTGGCAAGATTCGACCCAACTACGAGTATTCATTTGGAATCGAAAATTTACCACCGCCGGAATACTAACAACGCACGCTTGTTCTTATATATATATATATATATATATATATATATATATATATATATATATATATATATATATATATGGTTGGCCCTAAATATCTTTGAAAAAAATGACAATTTTGAATTAATACTTTGAAAGTGTGATACCGGCAATGCATCAAATCAGACTCGTTGAATCAGACCCCGCCTTCGACCTAAATACAGGAAACGAGGCAAAAAATGATCTCGAATCGAAAGCACGTTCTTTCGGAATTGGCCTACCCTCGGCCTTGAGGGACCAGAGAAACTGCGAAAATACCGGTTCGTGGCCCTCTCCTA
Source organism: Acheta domesticus (assembly GCA_031308135.1). Classification (NCBI taxonomy): domain Eukaryota; kingdom Metazoa; phylum Arthropoda; class Insecta; order Orthoptera; family Gryllidae; genus Acheta; species Acheta domesticus. The sequence continues at coordinate 173,527,393 of JAHLJT010009419.1, forward strand.
AAACTGGACCAGACGTCTGTAATATACCCATCCTGAGTAAACCGTGCTACCGATGTGGGTATCCCCTTCGGTTACCAGACCCCGCACGAGGGAAAACTTGGAGTAGCTGACCACGGAGATCTCTTCTCTTTAGCGGAAGTTCCGGGCTTCGAATCCGGTAGGCATCATCCCAACCAGTCCTTTTCGCCTTTTCCTCCAGCTCCCAAGGTTAACGGAAGAAAGTCTACGCATGCGTGTATAATCTCTCTTTCCTGCTTTCTTTCACTACACGGTAAAATTTAGAACTTGTCATTCTGACCCCAAGACCGGGGACAGAAGTAGAAGGAAAAATGACACGTTTCCATTAATGAGCAATTTTATCAAGAGAAACTATGTATTGACGTTTGAGATTACTTTTAGACGTTGGACATGAAGAGAGCTGCACTGAAAATGATTCTCTGACTGACAATAAAAGACAATTGGTTAACATAAAAAGTGTAATCAGTATAATTTTCTGAGATAAGGGAACTTTGACAATGAAATAATAAATATTAATTAACATTTATTCTTGGTAGAGAATGCTGATTAACACACATTTAAGTAAAAATCTTCATTAAGAGTGTAAGTAAGTACTCAACCAGTAAACAAGTCACGCGCCCTTCGGTAGTTGAGACTTACATTTTGGGCCTCACTGCCCCCAGAATGCATGTTGGCATAGGTGCATGGACTTCCGAAGAGGTGTAAAATTCACAATGGCAAATATTTTTTCTCTTAGGTGCGAGGCTTTCGAGTTTTCACATGTCAACGACACTCGTTGATACGTTTATACGTAATGCAACTGAACAGTAAAAGAATGAGGGAGGGCAGATATGTCCAGATTGCGGGCAAATTAACTAGCTTCGCGGTCATTGCATTCCGAGCAACTGCCGCGAGATTTAAAAATAAAGGCTGTACAAAACTCTGGAGGGGCAGTACATCACTATACACCTAGCCCATGACACTTTTTGGGGAAGTCAGATAACAGTTATTGCTACAAATTTTGCTATATTAGTTCCTATTTCCTTTAGTAAAGCAAACCAAAATGACTCATTAAAATGAAATAATTGTCAGTCAAACTTCAAATTCTCAATTTAGAGCAAAATTAAACATTTTTAATCGAAATTATCTTGATCGTGTTGACCTAAGCGTGCAAAGATTGCATTAATTTATTTCTTTAAGGTGAGAGTTTAGTAGACAAAGTCTAATGTTAAAAGAGCGGTCCGCTCGAAAGTGGCAATTGATAATTTAAAGAAACTCGTTAATTTAGTTCACATTATTTTTAATACAACAAATGACTGCATGCTTTAATAAAAATGAGACAATACGAAAACAAGAAAAGAAGTCTCCAATCAAACATAACACTGCCTCTTGACAGAACTTATACAAGATAAAATTTAAAAAGATGAAACAAAAAAGTAATAAAAAAATAAAGAATACAATCAACATTTGAAACTCGGTCATTTGATGGAAAATCTGGTAAACGTTTTTCGTATGAAATCTTTATTTCACGGCACACGCCATTTCAGCTTCTGCATGGACGTCCATTTCTGGATTTGGACTGGAAATGAGGGCGGAGTCAGGGGAAGTGGTCTGTGCTCTCAGGCAATGGGCTTCTCAGGCGGGCAAGTGGCTGGTGCGGTCGTGGTTTGACTTATCTGGAGTAGATATTCTGGAACTCAAGGAAACGTGCGCAAATTTTACTTCTCCCTCATTCTTTACATTCAGTTATTAGATTTTTCACGACCAATAAATAAACTAGTTCCTGGGATAGCGCCTGAACATCGTACTACCTTTCTAAGAAGCGGTCCCGGGTTCGATTCCGGATTGGGGTAAAAATGAAGCTGCAGTTTTCTCATACAATCATTTAGTTACTATGTTGCGAGAGAAGCAGGCCAAATAAGCCATGGATGATGATGAGAATACGTCTCGCAACATGTCTCCCTTGCCGTCAGGCCTGGGAACACCGCTAGATGGCAAAAGACGGATTAATCCGACGCTAAATGCCAAATACACGAATAAACAAAGCAAAATCGATCATATCAACAAGCAGCCACGCCACTACCTCCTCCCCCTCGCCGCCATCGCCTACGTGTGTAACGGCGCGGCCCCAGGGCGGGCGGTCTCCCGCGAATCCAGTTGCTGAAATGACATGGTGTCTGCCGCGCGCGTCGTGTTCTGTGGTTCGCACGCCCCTCGCTTATTACGGCGCCAAATCCGCCCAGCCCCTCCCCCAGTACCGCCCCCCCCTGCCGGCGCAGCGTCTGTCGGCTGGGCGCCGCTCCTCCGTGCCGCGCCGCGCCGCCGCGCGACCCGCATCCTCCAAATTTTGCTCGGGGCCTCCGCAAGGACGAGGCGCGGCCCACCGGAACTCACGAATTCTCATGCTCTTTCGGGAGCGAATAATCTGGCCCCTCCCTCCCGGTCGCTTCTGGGTTTTTGCGCCCGATACCCATAGCAAGTGCCCGATACCCATAGCAAGCGCCCGATACCCATAGCAAGCGCCCGATACCCATAGCAAGCGCCCGATACCCATAGCAAGCGCCCGATACCCATAGCAAGCACTGGAGAGTATAGTGCTCGTGATAGAGGATGTTCGATTGATGAACGTGGAACGGTTTGGAAGTTGTCAGGTGGTAAACGTTGGTCACAAAACTCGACAAGTTTTGAGAATCGTGCCCAACACTGCGAATAGCACACTAGTATATTTTTTTTTACTGAAACCAAGAATTGATATCCTTTATTCATGTGGATGAAATGTCCTTTGGCAGAAATGTTAAAGCCCAAAAAAGGTGTCATTTCATGTGCAATATGTTCGTGAGGACTATGTGAGCATATGAAGAAAATAAGATCTCGAAGAAATTGAAAAACACTGTACGTACGATTTATTTCAATTGTTCATTGTAATTTTAATTTTTCAATTCAAAATTATCAAAGCAATAAGCAACATATCATCATCACCATCACCATCATTATTATTATTATTATTATTATTATTATTATTATTATTATTATTATATAGGTGAAAAATGCAAATCTACTATAAAACGAAAGGAAATATTACTATGGCATCTTCTATTGCCTTTAGGCAGCCAACGTACTGCCTGCCTCGTGCATCGAGCCAGGTTTTGTCGAAATCTTTTAGGGAAATAAATAGAGCGAAAAATACAATTGCTTTGAAATGTTTTCAAATTTTTGACCGTGTACTTGATGGAACAAGGTATTGCAACAAGCTTTTCAAGAAGTTTTGAAGAAAGGAGGTCAATTCGGTTGGGAAGCCTGTTTTGTGGTTAGTACGCCAGCTTCCGGTTGAGGAAACTGGAAAATAGACGAAATTTTCTCAAGTGGAGAAACCGCAGCCATTGAATTACGAGGGCTATATGCTCCAAATACCCAGAGACATACTTTTGTGTTGTAAAATTGATAGAAATTTGTAGATTTCGAAAAGATTAAAGAACATCTCAATAATTTGTCTCAGAACGATTTGACAGTTTAGCATGTAGCATCTTTCGAGTTGTGTTTAGTTAATAGTGTAAAAAAATCAATTTTTTGATTACATTTAATTTCCAAAACAGTTTATTGGCTTAATTTTTCCCGTACAAGCAGGTATTAGTAGAATAATGGTATTTACAACTTAAATATTCTCTGAAGTGTCCTAAGAAACTAAGATGCCATATTTCATTGAGTTAACTGCTTTTAGTCATCCAGCGCGAGATGGACATTGAGATGAAGTTCAAAGCATCGATCCGACACCGACCGACATACACGTAGGCTTGCAGCGTTTTCCTCCTGCATGCAAATCTCTCGCGGGCAACGCTCAACCTGAACAAGGGCTAAGCTCCTGTCTGGCCTTCCGATATGTTTGATAGTACAATGCTTGTAAGTATGTATCGTATATGTACTCGTATAAGGGGATAGAAGAAACAATGTAGGAAATATTGTTCAACCCCTGAAAACAATTTTCGCATATTGATTTCTTACCTACAACGAAACGAATAATCGAACTAATAAATAATGTTATATCGTTGTTACATCAGGTGGTATTTACGTGTTGTGTACTTACTCTGTAAATAATTAGGTAATTTTATTTATTACCGACAATATATAATAAACGAAAGCAAGAAAAGTGAAAATGAGCATGCCATGAGTACGTTATTTCTTAGTGAAATGTCAAGAAAATGCAAAATTTGACAGAATTTAATTTACATGTATTCTGTTTTTATCTACATCATTTCAAGCAACAAAGTCTTAATCTTGAGCCGCCTACATTTTATATCTGCGCTTTTCTTCCTTTTCTGAAGCTATAATCCTCATGGGTATCGACCGGACATCCGCGTTTTCGAAGATCTTCCCAAGTCATTTTTATATCATGAAGGAAAAGTCTTACGGGAATGAGTATCGGTTCATCACCCGATGGAGGAGATGACAGTAAAGAGAATGGAGGATCGCGCTCCATTCAAGGTCTACTCTAAGGAACAACTGCTTGGCATCGGCTTGGAACTATACTGCGATTTTCCAAACCTTGCCCCTCAATTGATTGATTGATTAATTAAGGTTTAGAGGGCGCTTCAACTGCCAAGGTCATTGGCGCCCATGTCGAAGTATTTTAAAAAAGGGAATAGGTTCAGTATGTGTTACAGATGGATCCTACCCTCTAATTAAAATCATATACATAAAGAGAGACTTGAATTCTACATCGAGTATTCAAGTAGTAGGACAGAAAGAATATATAACAAACACGTAAAATTCATAGTAGAACTAAAAGTTGGCTGTAAAGGGGCCAAAAAATAAAACAACAAAAGGTAAAACATTATTCTATTCTCTCAAATAAGATTATATATTCCGCTTTCCCTCAAGAAGCAAAAAACTTTTGAGAGCGCGGAATCGTCATCCCCGAGTACCTCCCTTAGCGAGTTGCCCAGGCCATGTCTTCGTCGGTTGCCTAAATATTTCCTGCAGTTCAGGAGGACGTGTTCCACAGACAGAGCCGTCCCGCATGAGTCACATACGGGAGGAGTTTCTCCTCGAAGGAGGAAACCGTGGGAAAAATGGCAGTGTCCAATTCGAAGACGAGTTAAAATTACTTCCTCACGCCTAGAGGAGCGAGATGAGGAACGCCAGGGAATTACAGAATTCTTTATCCCACTTAGTTTAAAATTGGTATTGTGCCACTCTGTTTGCCACGCTCTAAACAGAGATCGTTTCAAGTAAGCCTTAACATCGGACAATGGCACAGCAGGAACGTCGATACGAGTATTACGAGTAGCAGACTTCGCCGCCAGGTCGGCCAGCTCATTCCCTGCGATTCCCACATGGCCTGGAATCCAACTAAGAACCAGGTCATAGTTGCGGGACATGAGACTATGAATCAGGTTTTGAACTGATTTTGTCAGGTAGTCTGACGAAGGCCGGGAGACAGCCTGAAGAGAACTGAGAGAATCAGAACAGAGAACTACTCGCTGCAACGTCGTTGACTCGATGTACTTTAGGGCTTTGAGTATTGCGTACATTTCAGCAGTGAATGTACTGCACTGTGAATGAAGACGATATGATTTGGTGGCCCAGATGCAATGAAAACTACATGCCACTGCGTCATTGTGCGATGACCCGTCCGTGTACAGGAATAGATGATCCGGATAGGCTTCCCTCATACCCTGAAACTGCTTTTGGTAAACTAGAGGACTAGTATTTTGTTTGGAAAGATTGGAGAGTCTGAGGTCAAAATTGGGGAGAAGGAGTTTCCAAGGGGGAATCAGGTCATTTGGGGGTTTCACAGGAGTGGGAAGATCGACATTAAGTCCCCGCAAAAGATTTCGCAATCGAATGCCTGGGGGCTGGGGTAGCGATGTTCGAAGAATATAAGATTCATATTTTGGGCGAGTGATTATTCGGCGACAAGGATGATTAAAGAGTCCTGACACTTTAGCACCATAAGACGCCAATAGAATATCTCGCCTTATTTTTAAGGATGGTTCCCCAGCGTCAGCTAGAATGCACTCGATTCGGCTGGTGCGATACGCGCCTGTTGAGAGGCGAATACCTGCGTGGTGTATGCTGTTGATAGGTCGAAGGGTGGAAGGAGCTGCAGAACCATACACTTCACTACCGTAATCCAATGCTGAGCGAATGAGTGCTCTGTATAACCGCAGTAGGGTAATGCGGTCGGCTCCCCATGAAGTGCCACTAAGCATTCGAAGAAGATTGAGGGGGGAGACGCATCTGGTTTGCAATGTGCGGATATGAGAGCGCCACGTGAGGGACTTGTCAAAAGTCAGCCCCAGAAACCTGGCAGAGTCAGTGAATGGAAGCTGATTTCCTCCCAAGTACAGGATTGGATCGCTATGCAAATGGTATATTCTGCAGAAGTGCAGTCCAGTGCATTTAGTAGGTGAGAACTTGAAACCTGTCGACATGCTCCATTCATGCAGCTTGTTGAGCACCAGTTGGAGTTGCCTCTGGATCACACTTATGCTGCTGGATGAACAAAAAATGGCAAAATCATCTACAAACAGCGATGCCTTCACAGGTTCCCTCACGACCGACGCTATACTATTTATGGCTATGGCAAACAGAGTGACACTTAGTACCGAGCCTTGGGGGATGCCGTTTTCAAGGGGGTGACTGTTAGACAGTTTGTCACCGATGCGAACTCTGAAAGATCTGTCCGATAAGAAATTTTGGAGGAATAAGGGGAGCTTCCCCCTGAATCCCCACGAGTGCAAGGTTCGCAGAATGCCATACCTCCAAGTGGTGTCATACGCCTTTTCTATATCGAATAGTACGGCGACAAGGTGTTGTCTCAGAACGAACGAGGTTGAAATTTCCGTTGCCAAAGCGACGAGATGGTCAGGGGTAGACCGGTGTTTCCTGAAACCGCACTGAATTGGTGCCAGTAGGTTTCTGCACTCCAAGGTCCAGACCAAGCGCTGGTTTACCATCCGTTCCAGCACTTTGCAAACGCAGCTGGTGAGAGAGAGAGGTCGGTAGCTCGATGACAGCGACCGATCCTTTCCCTCCTTCAGAGCTGGGATAACTATGGCTTCTCGCCATACAGCAGGGATGGTGTGCTCTTCCCAGATGCGATTATAAAGGCGGAGGAGAAATTGCATCGCCACATCAGGAAGATGTAACATTAGGTTGTGTATTTCATCAGGACCTGGGGCAGTTCGTCTGGCCAATGCAAGAGCAGAGCGCAATTCCGATATGGAGAAAGGTGTGTTGTAATCTTCACACGCTCTGCAGAAGAAATCCAACGGACGGCTCTCCATCCTTTCTTTGATCAAAAGAAAGTCAGGAGCGTAGTTCGCCGAACTTGACATGGCTTCATAGTGCGCGGCGAGTTCCTCTACAATCATATCTGGGGATGTAATAATTTCTCCGTTTTTCAGGAGACCTGGCACCGTATTTGGTAAAGAGTGTCCTCTTATCTGTCGAATTTTTCTCCATACCAGGCGTGGTGGCGTGTGACAATTGAGAGACGAAACGTACGCTCTCCACGATGCATTTTTGCTCTCCAAGATAGTTCTTCTTGCCTTCGCCCTGCATCTTTTATACTCGATTAAGTTATCCACTGTTGGATAGTGCCTGAGACGTGCCAGTGCCTTTTTTCGAGCACTGACCGCTCTCGAGCAGTTCTCATTCCACCACGGAACGAAAGGATGTCGCGGTTTAGCACTTGCCTTCGGAATTGCGATGGAAGCGGCAGCGAGTACAGCGCTATTAAAATGTTCTGTCATTTCATCCACATTTCCGAAGGGACCGTCTGATAGGTTAACATTATTCTGGAATGTCGACCAGTCAGCTCGTCGCACGATCCATTGAGGGGGCCGTGCACAACTACGGCGAAGATGATCAATGTGGACAATCGTGGGGTAATGGTCGCTTCCATAAAGATCTTCTAATATGGTCCACTGCATAGCAGTAGCAAGTGAGGAGCTGCAAAGGGCTACATCAATAGCCGTGCTAGAATTCGTAGCTACGGCAAAATGAGTTGGTTCCCCAGGGTTGAGAATAGCCAAATTCATGGTGTCTATGACTGATTCCAAAATAGCACCTCTTTGACACGTACGAGAGGAACCCCAAAGAGGGCTGTGGGCGTTTACATCACCCACAACCAAGAAAGGTGTGGGCAATTGGTTTATTAGACTTAGAAGGTCATCAGCCGACACCGTTTGTCTTGGGGGAATATAGATATTACATACGGTGAGTGAGAGGGACGGCAGATATACCCGCACACAAACTGTTTGAAGGTCAGTGTGAACAGGGATTTCCGCAGAATGCAGCGAATCCTGGACCAAAGTAGTAACTCCGCCGTGAGCGCGAAGGCCATCATCGACATCAACCCTATAAGGAGTGAAACCGCGAAAGTGTATGGACCGTGATGGAGAAAGATGCGTTTCCTGTAAGCAGAAAATTGATGGTGTATAACGGGACAATAAGAGTTTTAATTCGTCCCGTCGGAGAGAAAATCCGTTCAGATTCCAGGATAGGAGAGCCGTTGTTTAAAAAGTTAAGAGGATTTCTTCTTTTCCTTTTTTCGCCTCTGCCGCCCGAAGGAGCGAGTGTCCACCCCGGCTGAAGTTTCCTCCGAGGCAGACTCATCCTGACCACTGCTCGACAGGCTGAGAGATCGCTCAGAGCGAGTTTCAGGAGTCGGGGTAGGTGGTCGGAGTTTGGAGGATCTATCGTTTTTCTTGTCCAGGCCAGCAGGCCGTGTGACATCAGCCTTCTTGCGCGGCTGAGAAGTGGATACTTGTTCTGTCTTCGTCTGTGTTGTCTTCTTGGGTGGTGTTTTGTATTTTGTGGGGATTATTATTTTCCCACCTTGCAGAGGCGATGTCTCCTCAGGGAAGTCCACTGGGGATACCTGGCAACAAAAGTTCGCTACTGGGGGAGTAGCACGAGAGGACTGAATGCTCGTCGCTTTGACAGTGTTCGCTAGAGTGCTAGAAAAAGAACGCCTGAGATCGACAGGGTTCTTCATCAGGTATCGGCGTTTCGCTTCCGGAAAAGATACCTTCTCCGTCACCCTAATCCTTTGAATCTCCCTCTCTCTCAGATATGTGGGGCACTTGTTAGAGTTGGCCGCATGGTCTCCTTCACAATTTACACAGCGGGCTGGTGATGAACAAGGGTTGGGATCGTGCGCGGAATTGCCGCACTTTGCGCAAGCAGGGCTTACGGCCATGCACCTTTGTTGTGTATGACCGAACCTCTGACACTTAAAGCAGCGCAGGGGGTTCGGCACATACTGCCGCACGCGAAGGTTATAATAACCACAGCTAACATACTCTGGGAGAGAAGGGAGATTAAACGTCAGGATCTCTTTCCCATTCTCCTTCCTCCTGATCCTGTACACCTCCGTTACACCGTAGCTCTTGAAAAAGGAAAGAAGTTCATCCTCGTTTTCAGTCGCAAAGTCTTCATGGTTGACCACTCCCTTACATAGGTTAAGGGTAGGGTGAGTGGTCACTTCCACTTGGAGGCCGGCAATCTGTTCAGTTTTTAAAATCTTTTCTATTTGTTCGTCGGTGCGTGCTTCAAAGAGAATTGTACCATTTCTTTGTCGCACGACCGCTTGAAGCTTTCCAAAACTCTCCTCAATTGCTCGCGCAAGGCGGACCGCACTAACACTTTTGAAAGTTTTTTCAGTTTCCGAGCAAGACATCAGCAGAAACCGAGGCTTTCTTGGTTTATCTTCTTCCCGGAGGAAGAAGCTATTTAGATCAACTGTTCTGTCACATCTCCTCTTCCTTGCAGAAGAGGGCAGGGGGGGTTGTTGAGTATCCATGAGATGGATATAAATTCATCTCCGTGCTCCCCACCCACCATGGAGTCCAACAAGGGGACACCCCACTGGGGTGCCAGGGCTGACACGAAGATATAGTAGGGGAATGTCACAGCGCTGCACCGCCGTGGATCCCCCCGCTCACCCTGGAGTTCAGTGCAAGACCTAGTCCGAGCCGATTGATCGGGAGTGGGTTAGCTCCCGACCGCCCGTCTAGAAGAGTCCGAGGCCAAAGCGAGTGTATTGACACCTACAAGGAATGTTCCCCAGAAATACGTAGACGTACCCCTTAGTGCAAGCCAAAAAAACGTAGCACCAGGACTAGTTGGGAAACAAACAGGTCTCTCAACTGCCAGGACACACATTCCCTCCGACACGGGTCGCCATGCACGGCAAACACATGGGTGGGCGTTCAGCATACAGAGAAGGCCAGTGAGGAAGAAAAAGGAGTGAAAAGAATATACGTGACATGAAATGAAAAGCAAGACGATGAAAAAAATGGAGAAAGGAACACTTGAGAGCCTTCTCTGCATCCCCCCGTCAGGACGTGGACCAACCCACCTCGACGGGTTGCCCCTCAAGGCCTGTCTTCACGACGGAATATGTCACGGTATTTCGCGACGTTCTCAGTCGTGCCGCCAGATATCGCATGATCGCGACCGTATCAAGCAGTGCTTGTGACCATGCGACTTCTAACCGTATGACAGAGAAAGACGCCAAATGCCATGTGATATTCCATCATGGCCAAAGGGGCTTGAGGGGCAGAGTTAGAAAAATCGCCCTCTAATTGGAATGACTGATGCTTCCGTGCACGTCCAATGCTATGGCCACGAGTCACATGTGAAGGTGAACATTTCATCCCGGGTGGTGAGGCTGTTCCTTCCCCACTGGATGGCGACAGTCGTCGCCGAACAGCACGTCGGCTTGCGGGTGATTCCCCCTTTCAGCTATCTCCCCCAGTGGGACAAACTCTAATCTGATGACTGATTTCCTGTGTGGTGCTTATAAATGTGTGAATAAGGGGAGAAGATAGGACAAGGAATATGAGAGAAGGAACGCGCGGGAACCGTGGTCTGTTTGTTAGGGTACTGCTCTGGTATTTGCGTGCTACTGAGCAGAGAAAACACGAGAAAATACTGCTCAAAGTTAGCGAAGCTATAATTCTTCTGTAAACACCGGCTAAATACCTCCAGTTATGTAGCTAATGATGAAAATTTGTCATTGCTGAGACGAGAACCTCACACCTGCCGGTGAACGATTGTGCAGGGACAATGCTGTTGCCTATGTCTAGCCTCAGAGACAAGTACTTTAACACAGGATAACATGGATAAATATAATCTAACAAACCATTAACATAGTGCAAGTACTCACGTTAACATGGATCAACATGCTATCTAGATTGATAGCAGAATGATTAATGCGCTAGCAGAAGTAACTGTGTCTAGTCTGAGTGAGAGTGTGGATTGAAGAAAGATGGTTTGATGGTCTAGCAGTGTACAGCAAAAGGGGTCGAACAAATGCCACAGAAACATAAAACACCTTATTAATTCGAATCAATCATTCACATGGAGTGAAAACTAGGAAGAATAGGATTTTTTTTATAGTTTCGGCCTCTATGCTTTAACTCAGTGCTCAGTTTTTTGGAAGAAAAACTATATCACGTAATGTTTTTAATAGGTATTATAGAGGCAAATTGTAGTGCCACTAAGTTTGAACTGTTTGGTTTAAATTAGAAATTCGATACTTACATAATGATATAAAAAGCATGCTAAAGAGCTAGGTGAAGTTATTTATTCCTTGTTTGTTTGATGGTTTGAGGTCAGTGTGCGGCGTACGTAATGGCGCGAGAAAGAGTCGCCTGCGGACAGGAGGCACTTCCCGCAGAAGAAAGTGACAAGATGCGACAACACAAAGGCGCTTTCGCTGCCACCGCGAGCGACGTCGTGCGGTGTGGAGCGGCGCCTGAGTCAGCAAGACACCGCGGACCGCAGTGGGGGCGGCGGTGGCGGCGGCGGTGGCGGTGGCGGTGGCGGCGGCGGTGGCGGTGGCGGTGGCGGTGGCGGTGGCGGTGGCGGTGGCGGTGGCGGTGGCGGTGGCGGTGGCGGTGGCGGTGGCGGTGGCGGTGGCGGTGGCGGTGGCGGTGGCGGTGGCGGTGGCGGTGGCGGTGGCGGTGGCGGTGGCGGTGGCGGCGGCGGCGGCGGCGGCGGTGGCGGTGGCGGCGGTGGCGGTGGCGGCGGCCGAGGCGGCGGCGGCGGCGGCGAGGGCAGCGACTGGGGCAGCGGTGGCGGTGGCAGCAGTGGCGTCGGCGGGGGCGGCAGCTTTGATTGATTGATTGATACGTGTTTCCGGGCGCGTCAACCACTTAGGTAATCAGTCTCATAAGTGTAGTGCGTGTGTTTTTCTCGGGAGGTGGCGAAGCGATCTTTTCCCCGCCGGATGGCGCGATCTGGCGCCGACCTACCGTCGACTAGCGGGTTTTCCCTTCAACCAGGTATCTCCCACCAGCGGGGCACCGCCCCAGTGTGTGTCTCCCAACATGTGTGGTAGTGTAGTGCATGTTAGTGTAAGTATGTGTGTAAGAGGAAAGGATAGGGCAAGGAAGAGGAAGGAAAGATCGCGCGCGGTCCGTGGCTCGTGTGTTAGGGTACTGCTCCGGCATTCACCTGGTGTTGATCGGAGAAATCACGGAAAACTACCGATCAGAGCAGCAGGCCGTTAGAATTCTCCTCCAGACAGCGACTGAATTCGACCAAGGTGACAAGGCGTTGACGTTGGGGGTGGGGGAGGCGGGGGTGGCGTTGGCGGGGCCGTTGGCGGGGGCGGAGCGGCGTTGGCGGGGGCGGGGCGGCGTTGGCGGGGGCGGGGCGGCGTTGGCGGGGGCGGGGCGTTGGCGAGGGCTGGGCGGCGTTGGCGGGGGCGGGACGGCGTTGGCGGGGGCGGGGCGGCGTTGGCGAGGGCGGGGCGGCGTTGGCGAGGGCGGGGCGGCGTTGGCGGGGGCGGGGCGGCGTTGGCGAGGGCGGGGCGGCGTTGGCGGGGGCGGGGGCGGGGCGGCGTTGGCGAGGGCGGGGCGGCGTTGGCGGGGGCGGGGGCGGGCACGGTGGCGGCGGCGGTGGAGCGCGACCCGGACCGCCGAGGAATCTCCGCGTGAAGCCATTCGCTTGGTAATGAGCCTGGTGGAGTAACAAAGCTTCAGGTCTACCCCTCGGCGAGCAAGATGCGAAACGCAAATTAGACGTTAAGTATCCGGGAAAGGAACAGGCGAACGAATGTAATTTCTTTTGTGGGTGTTTCATTCACTTACCGTGTCCCCGGATGCTCGTTAAGAAACAAGCTAGCCTTTGTTGCGTGTGGTCCTGAATTCTGAGAGTAGAGGGGAACTGAAAATTAAAGATGTTATTCCAACATCATGACATTAGTTTGAATGAAAGAGAAATTCGTTTAAAGGATGCACACTGTAACCCCGAGGAGGCCAGATATGCTGCTCATCGCTGCTCTGAAATGAAAATCTGCGTTGTTAATGACTCTTTACGGTTTATACGACTTCACAACAAAATAAGCTGTAATGTACAAGTACACTCATGCTATATAAGCGAGTCCTACTGAAAGCTGAAGACGGAACTTTACCGTGAATATTTAACAATAAACACGCTAGCGTTAAGAAGTTGTGAATGTTGCCTAAAAAAACCGACGTTAAGTATGAGTTGTTTTTAATTAAACATACTTCTTCATCTAATGACATTGTCATAACCAGATGCTTGTGGTTGAATATCAGGAATCTGACACTTTTCATTGCTGAGAATTCGTCAAATGATGGCGATCATACATGTAATTGATGATTAAATGATAAGCGGTGGGTTCCATTCAATAAATTCATCGTAAACAACCTTGCCTTACGCGGGATTGGAACTCACAACCCCGCCACCACAGTCTCCGGTACTATTTAGATCGATTAAGAATTCTTATGCATTAAAAAATATATATTCCCGTGGCCCAATTAGTAAAATATGTAAGTAAGTTACGCCCCGTGACTTAAAAACATTCGTCAGTTTATTTATATGTATTATTTCTTGGTCTCTCGTTAAAGGCCTCCGAATCGTTTCTCCAAATAAGTGCAAGTGGAGTTTTGGTATAAACCAAATGGCCTGACCTTAGATGGCTAATGGATGAAAGAGGAGGAATGAACGCAACGCGCAAATCAGAACATCTGGTGTCTGTGATCAGAACGAATACGGAAGCACAGAAAATGCGGAAGTTTCATTATCGCATCAGATCACCGAAATTGGAACGCCGCAAAAATGTTCGATTATTCAAAATCGGCTTTTAGTGAAAAATACACTGAATTTCCAGCTGTCTTATGTATATGGAAATAATAATAATAAGAAGAAGAAGAAGAGGAAGAAGAAGAAGAAGCCAATAAATCAGCCATAGGTAGTTTGGCGGTGCCTGTAGCCGAATACAGTTTCGGACTAGTGGTCTGGACTGAGCAAGAAATTCGTATCATGGATCGGAAAACTAGAAAACTGCTAATAATGCAACACATCGCCCACCCTCGAGCTGATGTTCATAGACTGTGTCACCTACGGAAGAAGGGAAAGGTCTCAGACCAATTGAGGCCTCCTGGCACAACGCAATAGTAGGGATGGGAAACTATGTAGTCAGCCATCAAGATGACCCTCTAATGAGGCAGGTCATGAAATTTGACCGAAGAATGGGAAACAGAGGCATTGTTAGTGTAGCTAGAAGCATTGCGAAGAAAACTAGGCCAGACACGTCGAATAACACAGACACTGAACTTCTGATGCTACTTACGATGAAATGTGAGACACAAAAAATGTTAAAGAAATCGTGGAGAGACAAACCACTTCACGGACAATATCTAAAAAGAATGATCAATAAAGATCAATCATTTATGTGGCTTAAAAGGGGAAGAATGAAGCCAGAATCTGAAGCTCTTGTAACAGCTGCCCAAGATCAGGCCTTGATGAACATTATGATAAAGCGATTCTCAAAATTTGCCAACATCAGATATCATTGAGACAGCTTAAACTAGAACTCGAGTTCAAAGTGAAATAGATACTTCACACAGCTCAATTTCATTTAGTTCTGTCGTAAAAATAATTTTAATAGTAAAAATTATTACATATTATCTTCAATGCAAAAAAATACCCTAATCACCCACATCACGAGCCAGCTACCTAACAAGACAGACAACATTAACGAGGTTCTCGCTCTTCCGCGATCTTTCTATGAAGATGTGGATGCTTCCAATTACATTCTCAACTGCCTTCCACGTGCTTAACATCATAACAACTCTAGAGCTCTTATAACAGGCTCTTGCGTAGCTGCCTGTGCTGTGAGGGATGCACTTGAGAGTCTGCATCCTCAATAATTCAATTAAAAAATGAAATAAAAACAAGGCAAGAGGAAGTCAGGAAGATGAACCGGTTGAACGCAGTCGGAAGCAGGCTGACGCCAGTGGAGAACAAAATGAAGAACAAGAAGAGGAATAGAAGTGAAGGTGAACCGGATGGTGATGAGAGCGGCTACAATGGTGATTGTATATTGTGATGGTTCTGGCTGCAGACATAGCATGTTTCGAGGTTATCATTGATTAAAATTTTACTTCCACAGAATTTAGGTGTAACGTAGGGACTGTTCACATGTTATTTGACGGAAGGAATGTTTGCAAATAACTAATTACTCTTCGAGTTTATTATCTGAAATTTTTAAAAAAAATTGGAGAACACTTGAGGAATAATTCTGTTGAATAGGAAGAAAGTAAATTTATGTTACGAAACAACCGTTGTAGATCAACGTTTTTCTCTTATCGACCTTGTGCTACTAGAATTTGTGATTTCCCTATTAAATGCCACTCTTAACACATCCGCTCCTATAAGTGACACTAACCACGTGTAGCTTCTAACACAAGACAACCTCAAATTGTATCACCTTTTCAATGTTTACCAGAAAAATATTAATTAAATTATTAGGCTTACGAGGCTATTCTTATGACAGTATTAAGTAAATTAGACAACGGTAATAAATTGAACCAAGTTGAGCGTAACGTTAGGGCACTGATTTTACACCATGTCTGCACGATAAGCCAGGTCTTTTGAAATATTTCATTTCCGTGCTCCGAACTATCCAAACGTTATTAGACAGGTAATAAACACGGGCTTATCCCTGGCGTAAGGAAATTTTCTTCCGACATTATAAAATCCCTTTATGTCGTTTTCAAACGCACGTCGTGAGATCGGGGAACCAAATCAAAGCATGCAAGATCGGAGAACAAGTATATTGGAACGAAATGCGTCGACAAATTCGCCTTGCACAGATAACAGGTTTGTGTTATGCTAGCCGCAGAATCCGAAGGTCGGGAACTCACAGTAATCTAGGGCATACGTACCAAAGCGTCAATTGAGTCCTAAAAGCATCAACTTACCAACGCCATTTCGTCTTCTCGATGTAACAGGTCGATTTCTACTCGAGAGGTGCAATAAATGTAACAATCAAAAAATGTAAGAATTTGACATTTTAGACTCAGATTAATCGGACTTTAGCCAGCGAACGGATTTCCCAGGCCTAGGCTCCTGGGCTGTTTTTTTTTACACCTCGGGGTTAGGGAGACTTATGTCGAACATGGTGTGTTCCCATCACCATTCCTAGCTTACTTGTCCTACCTCAGCTTTTTTATTCGTCACACAGCTATAGAAACTGAAATGATTGGTATAAGAAAGCTATCGCTTCAATTTTGCCTCGGCAGGGAACTGAACCCGGGATCGACTCACGGAAAGATAACACGCTGTTCATGAGCCACCCAAGGGGTTGAACCGTAAAGTAATTAATTTAGTGAAACCCAGCTGCGCACAACCATTTCCGGCTCCTGCATCGGCAGGTGTTGTGTGTTCCGGAATCGGCCCGCAGCATCGCGCAGAGTGACGCAACGCGCGGATCTCTGACGTCCCCCCACTCCTCATTTCAGCGGCGATGCACCTCGTGTCCGCCAGCTCGCAGCCGCTGACGCTGCCACCGCCACCGCCACCGCCACCGCCACCGCCACCGCCACCGCCACCGCCACCGCCACCGCCACCGCCACCGCCACCGCCACCGCCACCGCCGACGCCACCGCCACCGCCGACGCCACCGCCGCCGCCACCGCCGCCAACGCCGCCACCGCCGCCGCCGCCACCGCCGCCAGGCGATTCCAGAAGTGGTACGAGGAGGGAGCCTGTTTCTTGTGCTTCGGAGGAGCAGGATGAGAATGAGGAGGAGGAGGCCACGCCCCCACTCGTGCGCCTCTCCTCTCGCTCCGCTCCCCTCAGGAAAATCCGGTACAAATAAATGCCCTAGAATTCGCGCCGGTAATTGCGATTTGGCGCATGTAATTTATCGTCAATGGACTCTAACGTAACGCGCAGGGCGGACAATCTGTTTGTATCGACGTTTACGAATGACGAAGACGATAATATTGATCTTAAACGTTTCGTAATGCATGCGTAGACGGGGTTCCGAACGGTTCTTCAGATCACGGGGTAAACGGGTCGCCTCAAACCACAAAACGAAAAAGCCACGGCCCTCGACAACCGGTATGTAAAGGAATAGCGTATGTGAGTCGTTGAGGTCTTGCGATAGATTCTGGAAAATGAGAAATCATTTGCGGAGTCGCCAGAATATTGCGACATTGATGCTAGCTCATTCACGAAAGAAATCCAAAACACTAATACTGAGCTTACTGTGGTTCAAAAGTGTAATTTGTATAATTGTGGTATGGTTTTGTATTGTTAGTATTATCTAAAGTGCTTTGTGACTATGACCTACATCTACAGTATATCTGCGCAAAAGTGACACATACGACATCAGTAATTTCTTTATATTTCAAATTCATGAAAAACTTTTGATAAATTCTTTGTTCTCATTTTAAGCGAAGACAATAATTAAGTGGTGAAAATGTAAATGTTAATTTTAGACCTAGATTATACTAGTCTGCCTTCTTTGCCCTGAAATACATGACGGTGTACGACCCGACGTATTAATTAACAAATGTTTTAGGTTAATTGATTGATTCATTGCTAGTGAATTCGGGCGGGTTCATCTACAAGGTTCATTAGCCTCGTACGTGTAGTACATGTTTATGCACGGAATGTGGCGGTGGTCATCCCCCGCTGAATGGCGAAATCCGGCGCAATTCGGCGAAATCCTAGCCACCAGGTATCTCCCACCAACGGCGCACCGCCCCAGCCGGGCAAAGTCTAAGCTCCAGCCCAGTCTCCAGGCATTTGTCATAGTGTGGTTCATGTCAGTGCGAGTGTGAGCGAGTGGAGTGTGAGCGAGTGTGAGCGAGTGTGAGCGAGTGTGAGCGAGTGTGAGCGAGTGTGAGCGAGTGTGAGCGAGTGTGAGCGAGTGTGAGCGAGTGTGAGCGAGTGTGAGCGAGTGTGAGCGAGTGTGAGCGAGTGTGAGCGAGTGTGAGCGAGTGTGAGCGAGTGTGAGCGAGTGTGAGCGAGTGTGAGCGAGTGTGAGCGAGTGTGTGCGAGTGTGTGCGAGTGTGTGCGAGTGTAAGCGAGTGTGTGTGAGTGTGTGCGAGTGTGTGCGAGTGTGTGTTATGCTCTGTGCGTTACTAGTTTTTTGGGGTACTGCTCCAACATTCCCCTGATGTTGATCAGAGAAACCACGGAAAGCTACCGATCAGAGCAGCCGGCCGCTAAAATTCTCCTCCAAACAGCGTCTGAATTCGACCTAGACGACAAGATGGTATCGAAAATCCTAGCCGTCAGGACTCGAACCTAGGACCTCCCGATCAGAGGCACTGCAGTTACTTCAGTTGATGCTCTGAGTCATATCTCTCTCTCTCTCTCTTTCAAATGTTTTCGGGAGAAAGAACATTTGTACGTACACGTTAAAGAACAATGAAAATGAAATGGAAGATAGAGTTTCATGAATAAAATTGTAAAAGCTCCTGAATTATTTCTTAGATTTATTAGACAATGAGCACAATTAAAATTACTATACTTAAGCAATTTTTTATTCATTTAATAAAACGCCATTGCCATAAAACAGAACGATAATAAATTAAAACATAATGTTAATAGATAAATCAAATTGCAGTTAAAAATAGAGTACTAGGGGAAAACCTCGATCACTCGGTTCTGAAATGAAAATTTAAATACATAGTTTTGACAGATATTGATAAATCGTGTCTCCTGTTCCTAAGAGAAGTATATTATAATATAGACATGTAGAGGTCCAACTGTGCGAGTTTCTGATGTATATCTCTATATTAAAATTTAATGTAACACATTAAATTTATCGTTCTATAGTTACAAATGTAAATTAGTAGGCTATGTTTTAAACGGTAAACACAATAATTGTATTTGATGATTTTCAGATAAAAAATAATATTTGTGCAGGCTGGTAAATAATCAGAAGTATTGTGTGGAGCTGTCTTTCGGAAACGGTTTAGTCAATCTTTTACCAGTCCAGCGTTGGATCTCTCTTAAGATTTTTCATACACTTGGGAAGGAATGATTGGCAATGTGACACTTTCGTGGCCGTCTGTTTTACCAGAGAGTTTGGACGGACAGGGCACAAAATGTATGAGCAGACGACACGACGTTCGTCGACTCTTCTCCTGCAGCTGTAGTCTCCATTGGAAGAAGGAGCTAGCCATGTGTAATGGCACGAGCAATACACAGCAAAAATTCAGCTATTGCGATTATCTTTCAAAGGTATTGGACTCCTCAAAGCAAGTATGTATAAGTTCGGAGAGAGTAATAAAATATTTGACATGGCGGCTACGTAGCCGAGATCGCTAAAGCAGTAGTGCCGTAGTGATCTTGGACCGTGAGGTCGCGCATGTATGTAACAAAAATCAAATTATAAAGTTTCAGACATTTTAGTTATTTCGGTATAAATATCATTGAACCGGGTCCCCAGCAAAAAATAAAGAAAAGAAAACAATACAACAAATCAAAACTGCATCTAGAATATCATTTTCGGTAAGTACTTTGTACTATCTGGAGTGAATATTCTTATGGGGTAAATGACCATTAATATAAATTCTTGTTTTTAAATTCATTTATCGTGACATCGACATCAAAATCATAACGACTAGACAGAGAGATACATTTTTCAATTACAATATAAAATTTAAAACAATATTCATTATCAACAACAGTAAGAAAACAATACAAACAACATAAATACAGAAATTAGTTCCTCTAATTTCCCCCTAGAGCTTATAGATATAAGTTCCCCTAGGGTTTATATCTTCCAAAACTGTACCTAGTAATATAACAGGTCTTGCTTTTCTCCTCGTTACTGCTAGTCTGCTGAAGTTTTTTTTCCTATCGTCGCGATTCCATTTTATAACAAGTAACAATTTTGAAGTAAACATATATTTTTTCTTTGATTATAAACGAAGCTAGTCATTGTATTTTATTCTCCTCGGAATAAAATTACAGAGTAAGGGAAAATTTTCTAAAATGACCTACCCTAAAGAAAAAATGTTCCACTAGCTATAATTTTTAAGTTGGATTATTTATTTTTTTTACATGATTACAAGAAAGCTAAACTAGTTGGAGTAGCATAGTTAAGAAAATAACGACATGTCTTATATATCTGTAATGATGCGTTTTTGAAAATGCTTCAGTACGTCATTTTATCCTCAGTGTGTGGGTAAAATGACGGTGGCTAATGCTAATGGCATTCAAAAATCTCATTTCTTACTCAAATCTCAAATAAACATTTTTGTTTTTTGTAACACACTACTACACTCTGTATGAGCCCACATTTTACACTTCAGACATTTAATCCAGGTCTCCTGTATGATTTGGAATGACTATATAAGTCATTTACAATAGAGACAAGCAACATCATCAACACCAGTAAAATTCACGTCTTCATCATCCTCTTCAGGTTTGTTAAAACAGAGTTTATTTTTAGCCTGTTCAGCAACACGTCTGGACTGCAACTTCTGCTGCGTCTCAGTGAATTTCGCCTTCATTTCTTCCATATAAGGTCTGCTAGTCAGAATGAATTTGGTGAAACCGAAGAATCAACAATCTCGGGAAGAGATTGTGGAATTGCTATTGAGGGAATCAGTTGCTGGCTGTGTCCAGTGCTTCTTGTGGTTGTGATTGTGGATTGGTTCCTTCCATATTGCAAGCTCTTTTCAGAGTTAGTGATGTCGCCTTCGTTTTCCTTTTCTTCCTCCAAACTTACTTCAGTTACAGATGCCGCACAAAAAACATAATATGGAAAGACGCGTTTTCTTATGAAAATTCCCTTTGGGGTAAAATAACCTAGTATTCAATTTTATCCCAGCAGCAGGAATGTCATTTTATCTTTAGATCATATGTTCAATGTGCAGATGCCTTGTTAGCAAGCACATGGAAATGCAGATTATGAAAGACGCTGAAAATAGAAAGTATTTACTTATCTCATTTGTAATAAATTTATTGAATCACACATAAACGATGTAAATTATCACAGAAGAATAGTTGTCGCAAACTTCTGAACCTCGAAAATGATTGAATTCTTCACAGAAAAAAATTGACGAGAGAACTACACCGATTCCAGTGGATCACTGTCACCAACCCTAAACCGTATCTTGCTCGTGAAAAATCCTGTCAGTGGCGGCAATTGGGAGAAATATGAAGTATGTCATTTTATCCCAGTACGTCATTTTAGACCAGTTTCCCCTAAGTATATTTCGGGCAACAATTTTCCAGTCACCCGAGAACTTCAAAATACGAGCATTAAATAACTTTGGTAATTGCATCAATATTGACCACTAACTTGGAATTCCTTGCCAGAACTATGGGAATAATTATTACAATTCCATTACCGCTCTCAGTATGGGCAATCACTTCCACGCTCCATTTCTCTATGGGCGCAGGATGCCTCCCGTTGCTCGGCACAGCCCTTCATCTGCGGCCGGTGCTGTAATCATCATTGCCTCGAGCACAAGGACCACCAGCCGCACTGAACCGAAGAGGTCTTCCGCCGGGTCGACCCAACCTACAACCAAAATTCTTAGGAAGCTATCCACAACTGGACTATGATTCACTGAACTAAGCGAATAGTGCGTCCATTTGTACAAATATGTTGTCCGATGCGAGTAGTGAAGTAAGCTAGCGTTACTTGCCTGAAAAGGTGTAATCCACACATTGACAGAGATCTTAAATGCACTTCTGCGGGCAGATGTTCTCGTGAGTAACAACTATACACGCATTTTGCAAAGGAGAAGGGGAAGTGTTTCCGCAACACATGGAATTAAAAAGATTATTACAACATTTAGCAGCATTTAATTAGAAACAAAATCCGTCAGCCTGACCGTAAAATTTGAAGCATATCAGATTTCGTTAAGATAACAGTCACAGTGTTGGATAAATCGATTAAAAGCGTACCTTCAAGGTTTTAATGCATGGCGCACATTGTGTCTGAGCATATTTATCTCGCGTTATTACATTATCACCATGTAAATATAAATATTATTCTTCATCACTAATAAAGCCTAGTCAATTTTAGAAACTATTCATGGATTACAATAATTGGACTAGTAACTGTTGTGTATACTGTATCACTTATAAGGAACTAGGGCATTAACTATTTTTCCAGGTGCAGGTTGTCTGTAAAAATGGTTCATCTAAAGTAGGAATGATCGCAGTTCTCATTTAAATGAGCTTACTTAACTACCCGTAAGTCGTCATTTAATTGTTCTAACAACCTGTAATACTTTCTTGCTGATATTTCAAATATTAGGAATGAAAAGAAACCCACTTATTTAATTACAATAATGCAACCTGAGTGCCAGGTAGAGACTTAGGTATAATAATAAATGTAACAAATACTTAGAGACGAATATAATTAAGCTAAACAAACCACATAATTATTAAATTATGAATTCTATTTTTACTTATTTAATATGCATTTAAGAAGTTCAACTTTCAAGTAAGCGTTACTTGCGACCTGAGGTGATGCAAGTAGGTTCAACATGGAATGAATTACGTTTGTACAAGTTGCTAAAAGAAAACAATGTTAAGATGAGAGCTGAACAATTCAGATGGAACTGATTATTATAGCCCGCGTTTAAACACGGAGGAGGTTTTCTATTCCACCAAGTATATTCTTTTTTTAAAACTTCTCAACCTATTTTGATAATTTTTTACCACACTTGTTTATTGCTCAGAGAGCGTTGTGTCAATCAGAGTTCTTTGAAAGTTTTTTGAAAAACATTCATTTGGAGGAAAGTGTTCATCTCTTCTATTTGCATTTTATTTCAATTTTGAAAAGTGGAGGCTTAAAAGTATAATGAAGAAATATGACAAGTTACGGAATTTTGAGACTTAAATTTCTCCAAAACCAATTTAATGAAAAAATATACAAAAACTGCAACCATATGCACGTAAATTAAGGAAAAATAATTTCCAATATTCTCTAAAAACTAAAGAAAAAATTATCTCAATAAGCACTCCGTTTCATGTGTATTGGACAATTTGTCCTCGATAAATATTATCAAAATCGTTGAGTTGTAGCATTAAACACATTCCAAATGTTCCTGAAATAGAAGTCTGAAAATAATCTGAACACGAGGAGGTGGTAAACGACTTTGAAACTAGTGGTCCTATAACAGTACATACTTTCTCGAATTATTTCTAACTTTTGCCATTTTCGAAACTTTACAGTGTTCATGAAAATTTTGTTATCGAAGCATTGGGTAAGCATTCGTGAAATGTATACGGCGATTTGAAAATTATCGCACTTTTTTGTTAGGTCTCCAACAAGGATGTTCTATATTTTGCTTTAATCTATGCGAATGGGTTAGCAGACATCGCAAAAATCATTTTGCGAAGCAGCACTGGCCCTAACGACATCTGGTTCCGGGACAGAAAGAATGTGACTTCGCAACCCTTTGTAATGCTGCACACGCATATCTTCCTCCCTTGCACACCAAACTCGGGTTGATGAAACATTCTTTGAAGACGAGGATGAAATTGGGCCAGGTTTCCTATACTTGAAGAATAAATTCCCGAGGATCAATGAGGCTAAAATAAAGTAGGGTATTTTCGTAGGATCACAAATGAAGGAGCTTATGAAAGATCAGACTATTGCTGATCACTAAAAATGATACACTCAAACAAAATACAATAAACGATTGTTCAAAATTATATTTCGTTTGAGATTATTATATTTAAGTAAAGTAAAGAAAACCAATAACTTAACAACAGTATTGTAGCGGTACGCTAGTTCTACTGCAAATTATTTTCAGAAATAAAATGCCGATGCAGAAGGCTAGTGCGTGGAGAGAAGCTACCGCACCACGCTGCCCGCCCGCGAGCGCGCGACACGCGCACCCCCCGAATGTTTATGGCACCAGGGGGCGAGGGAGACCTTTTGTTCGGGACCTCAGGCGCCCCAGAACTATTTGAATAGGTTCGCGGCGCGTGTCCGTCACGGTTTTTTGGCTGTCACCCGCACTGGGCAGCTCAAAGCCGTAATTCACTGCAACCTTCGGGGGTACAACGATCATGTCTCACACCCTTCTTGACCTACTTTCTTCGATAAACAAAGAGGGCTTTTGGAATGAGACAGAGTAAGGAAAATTCCCAGAATCGCCGGAGCTGGTTGGCTAAAAAAAGAGTTAAGACGCCATCACACTCAACCAATCAGGGGTAGAATTCTGTTGGGAAGGGATGATTTCGAAATATCTGCGAAAATTTGGGGGGGGGGAAAGAGTGGAAGAACACACAAAGTGAGGGTACGAGAGACTTGGGTGACGAGATCTGAGGAGGGAGGTCGAGGTACCTCGGGCATCGCGTGCTCTGGGGAGCGATTTGGGATTGCCCCGTGCAATCCAATTCTGTCTTGCTTAATCTCGATAGCCGGGAGAAACTCTTTCCGAGTATCAATTTTTGAACTCTGCCACCACTGGCTATTTGATCGATACTCTCCGAGATTTGTGCTCGCATAGAGCTTATTGGAACTCTCAGATCGTGCTATGTGACATTGTGCGTGAGATACGCGATCGCTCGTGATTTGGGCGAACAAAGCATTGTCGTCGCCACAGCCCGCGCCGCCACCGTGCCGCGGCGGTGTCGCCCCGTGTCGCGGCCACGCGCCGGCGAGCGCCCCTTCGGCTTTGGAAGGCCGACCTGCCGCCGTCGCCGCCACCAGCTGCCACCGGTGCCATTTGATGCCTGTTCAGCACCGTCATTATCAGGCATTGTATTTGGTCAACGACCGTACGAAGACTTTTTCTGTGAATTGTGGTGCCGCGCAGAGGCACGTAATCGCCAGTCCAGAGGGCGAATGATCGTTTCCTTTATGTAATCAGTAGAATAATTGCATTGTGAATTTTTTTGCTTTTCTCTTAGATTTAAGTTCTTTTTGTTCCTAACCAGAGCTCACTAGGTAGGGCATTTCTTCTAAGACTCCTTGTGTAACTTCTCCGGCCTATCATTAGGCGGAAATAAACTTTCTATTGTGTTACCAGTCACCCAAATTGTTATTGTCATTATATCGCACCTTGCAGTTCCTTCCATCACCGCCTATTTTCAGAAAGGTAACAAAATTGACTGACTGAGCTAGGCCCGGGCCGCCCTCACGGATTTCCGGCGCTCCCACGCCGCCGGGGACCGCGTGCGGTGCGTGACAGTATGCACTTTTGAATTTTCTATTACAAAGAAACCTTGCTCGTTACATATAAATGTTCTACAAACTTGAAATCCGAGCACCATTTTCCACAAGTAACAGCCAACATTTTCCTTTCAACAGACAAATCGTTAAATTTTGTCGACCAGTGTTGTCTGAATTTTCTACAATTGCAGAACTTCAATTTTTTCGGTGTTCCCACAACTACAATATTGAAGACAGACATTTTTCTAGTGCATAACATGTCTTCATCAAAATTATATATTTAAATTATGACATGTACACATTTTTTTCAAAACATGAGTACTTTCGCGCAATTTTGGATAAAATGAAGGCAATTTTACAAACAATATTTTCTCAAAAACTGATAAAATTGTTTTTCAGTTATCTTTTATCGGATAGTGCGAAGTTTGTAAAAAGTCCGATTTGCAGTGAACTCTGAATTTTTGAAAATTGCAAAGGTTTCTAATAATGTAAAATAGTATATGCTGATTTAGCATCATTGGCTTATTAATTTATTTAAAGATTATGATTATATTCCAGGGTTAAAAATTTCAACATTTCCGTATTTCAATGCCAATATTTATATCATGTTTGCAATTTATTATTTTAATATGAAATAAGAAAAAAAAAGTATTTTCTTCGTACTAATTCTCACCACTACGAGACATTTGCTTTACATTTTGCAAGAGCGAAACTGGTTAGAAGCCTTCAATTCTTATTTCTCATATTTGGTGCATTAAATGGCCACTACTGGAGCGATGAACATACTACCTACCATAAAATAAAATAAAATTTCGTGAAATTTCTGACGCATTTTTGAAAGCAGGAACATGTCTTTTCAAAAAGCACCAACGATTTAGGTGATATGCTGTGCTAGATGAGTCTGTGCTACGAGTCTGTGTTTCGATCCACTGCACGCAAAGACGGCGGGCTCTCCCGCTGGTAGTGAGAGGATACAAGCGGGAGGAACATATGAGGCCGATTTCACATTTCGCGCAGAAACCGCAACACCGCGCCCCCTCCAATCGGAGCTGTGGCGCGATGGGAAAGCGACTTCAGGAGGCAAGAAATCCCCTTCTGTCGTTCCTCTCACACTGAGGACTTCCACTTTGTGGACATGAATGTGCTCAACTTATTGTTAGTAACCAATGATCTTCAGTTTTCAGAATTATTATTCGTTTATTTTTTAAATAGTTATTTATATTATATATTTTATATAACTGACTTTGAAACTACGAAGACTGTTAATAAAGCTGTTCTGCAAGACCTAAGGGTGGTAAATTTGTTTTCATCTGAGTAAATACAAATTTGAAAGGGATTCATTTTGTTCTTGATTTATTATTTCACACTCACGAAAGTAGAGTGGCAACCTATCCGATACAAGCGCCAATGTGTCTCAAGGTCTGGAGTTGGGTAAAAAATTAAAAACTACAAACTGTCGCCAACCCCGGTCTCACATCAGGCAAATGTTTAGACTCAGTAAAACAATAGACGAACAGCATTGAAAATTAACGGAGCGGAGACCTTGGATCCCTTTCTTATTTGTTTGCTTTCTTAATTTGTTGTAGGCTTGCTTTTTGCAGAAATTTGCATGCTTTTGTGCTCTAATGGAAACTCCAACTATATTTATATTGTGGTAATTGTTGTAAGATTTTCCATTGCATGTTATAAATAAAGTGTTCGATTAAAAAATATGTAAAATGAACCAAAATACAACGGAATCTTGTACGTTGGGCTTCTTAAGGATTTACCTGAGGCTAACCACCTTATTTAGGGCCAGGAAGTAGGAAAATACAGAGGGTGTATGTGAATAGTATAAAATGGCAAGCACGCATAAGTAAATGTATTACACGACAGAAGTTTTACATACATATTTGAGTGGATTATCAATTAGAGTTCTTTTTCACGTCATTAATTTTCACGTCACTTTCTTTGAATGAGCATTTTTGTTTCGTTCAAACTCTCGGGTCAAACTTGTGCCCTCTTGCTTTTATGGAAACTTTACCTTCAATTCCATATTTCCCCAGAGAATCTGACAATTCTCTTGACTTTCGGCTACCTTTCTGCACTTATCTTTATCCAGCAGAAATCATTACCCAGCTTCGACGATTATAGCGATGTAGTTGCAAGTGGATTTGTTATCCAATGATAAAAGGACCAGTAATCTACATGTCATTGCTATGTGTGTTTTCTGTGGTATGTCAGGATGCCATTTCCTGTCATGGTTCTTGATTTTTCATTTTCTTGCATAGGCCTGTTCGTTGGATTATTGCGCAACCATTTATCACCCGTAAGATGTAGAAAACTAGAAACACAATGCATTATGGTGCATTACCCCTGCATTACCACTGGTGTAGATTGTCCTCCGTTCAAGGTAATAGAGAGGACCGAGGTAAAAAGACCTCCGTTTTGCCATAAATCTATGCCAATTAAGAAAAATAATATTGATTTTGTTCTTTTAAATAAATTATCCAACGAAAAAACTACGAATAAATATTATAATGCAAAGTTAGCAAATCTGCTAAGGTTGAAAATTTGATTTTGTCATCACAGAATGAATTAAGACAAATAACATCTTTCAGAAAATGCGTAGATTCATATAAACAAGCTAAAATAAAAGTGACAATTTTTACACGCTCTCACACTCAATATCGATTTTTTTCTTTCACTATTTTCACAATCACTGCTCGCCCGAGCAGCAAGTTGGCCCGAGTTACTCGTCGAAGGGTTTCCCCATATAATTAAGATACCAATGT
The DNA here is from genome assembly GCA_031308135.1 of Acheta domesticus. Classification (NCBI taxonomy): domain Eukaryota; kingdom Metazoa; phylum Arthropoda; class Insecta; order Orthoptera; family Gryllidae; genus Acheta; species Acheta domesticus. Next base: position 173,555,602 of record JAHLJT010009419.1, read on the forward strand.
ATTTGAGCCGTTCATGCAGAGGAAGTGTCAATAAATGTCATTTTAATTACAGAACTTAAACTTTAACATTGCAAAATTAGTAACTATTACATTCACATCAATAACTCTTTGAAGGATGCTATTTCCCATGTAACGGATTTATTCTTCTAACAGTTATGATGAGCAATGAAATCAATCACAAGACTCAATCTTTTCTTGCCATTGACACTGACTGATGTATTTTAAAGACATTACTTCTTACATGTTGCGTGAAATACAAACAAACTGGTAATAGTTTTGCGTCATAGTACAATTATGCAATGCAGCAAATTGCATTATCTTATGTAAAAGAAGTTGAAAGCTGGTTGCAATTACCTGAGTAGTGTTGGAAGGCTATACATGCTCAAGTGTATTCTATATTTAGAGAGTTTAGTTTGCTCTGTAATGCTAGACTGTTGCCGAAGTGGGATTTTAGAATATATTACACCTGATAGTAGGTCGATGAACTGGAAAATTAAATAAATGTAGCTGAGAACTCATCGCACCCCCAAAAAATCATAAAATTTTAGCATGAAAATACACCTATACTCGAGGTCTTTTGAAACTACAAATTATAACAATAGCAAACAAATCAACTTAATCATAACACAGCAATGAAATACCCAATGAATCATATTATTCAAGTCAAGAAGTTGCTCATATTATCAGTTACGAGTTATTACTACATATTTTCCCTTTCTTATTTTCGCTTGCATCTCAAGAAAAATAAAATTCAACTGATCGTACTAATAAGTAAATGTTCCAGTAACAAGAGAAGCTAATTTTCTCCTCAAGTTTGTGAAAAGTATGGTCAATACAGCACATTCCTTAAACTTCACTATAAATTTTTTTGAAGCATTTTTTTTCATTTCTTGGAATGTAATATCTATGATTGAGTATATTTGGCATTTCATTCGAAATATGGGTATTTAAGTACAGGCACTTCTAATCTCGGTAAATGCAGTTGTGTGAACTGATAATTGTATTTATCAGTCATCCACACACAAAAGATTTGCATCAACTGACTTCAATAATTTCTTTAGTTAACACTATAGCATGTATGTACAATCTAATTAATAAGAAAAAGTAAAATTCTTTCCATTATAGAAAATAAAATAGCAGATAACATCTATTTAGACTTCTCTTGAACATTGTCTGATCATTCAGAGGAAGAGAAACAACAAATGCAACACTGAAAACGTCTTGAAAACTTTTTGAATATCGTAACAAAGAAGCATTTTAGCCCCAATATTCTTGTAAACCAAGGTTGCTTGTGCAAATACATAGATTTTCAAGCAGATATGAGTAAGGAAAAGAAGAATATTTTGAATAAACCTAGTAATTATAAATTATCAATATATTACACTTATTATTTTGTTTTCATTAAGAGGAAGACTATATTTGATCTGAAATAACTCTCCAAATGACAAACTTCTGAAAACCTTCATGTTTAGATCACCAGAGTAAGTTTTTATTTCTTCAAAACTCAATTTGTCACGCACGTTGTGTATTCCACGGCTCACTCACTGTGCCACACCTGCCATGGGATGTACCTGCGAGTTCAGCTTCCGAAAGCCGCCACCTTTCGAGCTAGGCCCTGGTTCTGCGCGGCCGTGAAGTTCTCGGCAGGGAATTCTGGCCAGCAGCCAGAGTTGCCAGATAGAGTTTTGTCCACAAAATGGGGATTTTTTCGTTATGGGGAAAGAACGGGGAACATAAATGGACAGGAAGATTTTGGAGAAAATTATTTGCTTCCGGGGTCGAGATAGAAATAGTATTTTCACAATTATCACGAATAAAAAAGAAACAATGTTATTCTCTCTCATTTTTATGTATAAAAAAGAGAAAAATAAGCGACTGACATAGAGAAAGAAAAATATCAAAAAAACGAAGATAGAATACGTCTTTGAGCAGCTCAGAAGACGATGATTGATTCATTCATTTGAATTTAATCATAATCGTCATCGGCAGCCGATGGAATCGTCAGGGACTGCCGATGTCGGTGATCCAAGTTTTGAAGAATATTTTTTGTTTTAAAGTTGGGGAATTTTATTTCACTGGAGAGGTTATTGGGGGAAATTCCTTACTAGTGGTGACGAAAGAGCTCGTAACGCGTCTGGCAACCCCTAGCAGCAGCACGCCTCAGACCCTGGTTGCTCAGCGCTTCCGCCGCAGACACAGTGCCTGGCCGGCACTTTAAACTTATTTTATGTCAAAAACAGTTTAAAACTGTGTGTGACGAGCTATGGGGAGATGTGAAATTTGTGCTCGTTTTCATAATTCTGTGATCTCTATCCTAAACCATATATCCTCTAGTCTAATTTTGAATACAGAAATACGAGCGGATTTTTGAAATTTTGTTGACAAAAAATATTCGCTCCTATACTTTTTGCCGTGATAATATGGAAAACAATAATTTCAATAACTATATTTCCCACTGAAATTCAGAAGATGTGCACAAATAATGAAGATACATTTATGTCCAGAAGCAAAACAAGGGACCATCTCAGCATTTGCTCAAAGGATCAGGGAAACTGGACGAAAAACCTGATCGAGATGGGAACTCCCTTGCAGCATTTCAACGCACTCCGTACCAGGGCCTTTCAACTCCCATATAACGTGGTGGAGAGCAGTAAAGTAACGTTCTATCCTGTATCACCTTCGGACAGGAACTAAATTACTCAACTGCTGCAAACGATACTTCAAACGTGCGCGGCTGCTGCGTAGGGTCACGAAACTCAAGCAGGCACGTCATGTTACAAAAGGTAGCGTCGATATTCGCGCTGTCTTCAGCGGTTTCTTAAACGTAAATATATTATGAATAATTGAACATTTAGAATACACTTTTCGTATTTCTCACAAATTAGCTAATTTTTATGGCAGGAAGGGGAGCTTAACCTGCAGTTTTACCCGGCGACACTAGCACCTCCTATAGTAGCATCCTCAAGCTATGTCTTCGATTTTGATGGAGAGTTGCAAGGCCCTGGTCCGTACTCTAATTACGGAAGCAAAATGAGAGTATTCTCATGCGCACACTTTCTATCCAAATGATCGTCACTCCTTTGTTCTCGAAAACTGCAAGAAGTCCAGGTCGCGCTTCCGTTCACAGCTCACGACGATAATCGTTCGGCGATTCGAATCCCGTAACAAAGAAGCATTTCTCTCTGGCAGCACATATACGCCTCATTGTGACATGTCACTACGGAGATAACAGCGAAAAATTTTAATAATTAAATAGCCAACATGTTTATTGTAGAAATGTTATCTTCACTCTGAATGAAGATAATTTTGCAATTTGACCCCTTTTACATACAGTATATAATCTGATGTCTTATCTTTCCAATTGCATTTGGAGAAACCAGAATTATAATTAATGATCAGTATTAGCATAGAGTAATTTTGTCTTAGATCAATATATTAATACAGTAATAGTTGTAACTGAGTGGGGTGGGTATAGTGTAATTGCATTATATGATTCTAAAGATTTTCGCACTTTTTCTGTTTCAAAAAGCAAAAATAAAATGTATGAGCCCTTTCACATAATTTTAACACATACTACATGCAATGTAAAGCATTTAGTCACGTTCTTGGATATGTATGAAATTTGAAAAGTCTGGCACAGTCTATGAATACGTACGAACAATATTTCAAAACGGTGTCGCCCACAACTCTGATAAACGGATAGAAGTTAATAAACGTCATAAACCAATTTCCTTTGAATATGATCATTCAAAATGCAACAAAATCGTTTTCACACAACGGAAAATATATTAATGCAATGCACTTATACACTTATGGGAAATTCAACATTCAAACTAAAACTTTTATATTTCATGTCCGGAGTTGAAAGGACTATTGTTATTCTCTGAATGTATTATGCAGAGATTCTAACAAGATCCAAGATTCTGACCAATTATCCAAGCCTCATTATTATCCTGGAAAAGTTCATAAAAGTTTCAATTTTAAAACTTTTCAATAGCGGCTATTGAGGGCTTTCAAACTTCAGTATTAAAGGTTTCATCCTCTTATTCCATTTATTTTCGTTTTGTTGCTCGGATTTTTTAGTTCACATTTGTTTTGTATTTATTTACTTTTATTAGATAATCCATTTTTCAGCTCCATCTCATTTCTAATATTACTGGTATAATCATAGAATTTATTTATAATATTGTTTCTAGTACTGTGATATTTACATGAAGTAATATAGCTTAATGAAACTACACGGAAAAGTGAATGATTTCCTCCACAAATAAATTCCGAACTTGACGAGACGATTCGTGTTTCAGTCGGCACGAGACTAACTCGATCGTCGACTCCTGTATGGGAGACCTGGTTTTGAAACAGGCTTCGCAGACGACTCTCCAGACCAGACGGCGAATTTCGAGGTTTCCCTCGTTCTGAGGACGAGAGTTTCTGGGCGACACGCGCAAAAAACTGCTCGTATTCCTGGTCGGGTTCGTATTATCCTCTTCCGGTGACCCTCCCCACCTGCCCAAACGGCGCTCCGAGCGTTTCCTGAGATCCACCGGAAGTCGACCAACAAGGAACACCTCATCACTAGAGACCGGAAAAATATGTAGTATTAAACGTCAAAATATGTACATAAATATGTAATGAAACAGTCACAATATGTAATAAATATGTAAAATCGGATATAATATGTAAAATTAAAATTCTCTAATTAAAAATCATATACATAGCAAAATATTAAATTTAGAAAAACTGCTCACTTTACATCACACAACTTTCTCGTCAGTAGTAAAAGCGTAATTTATTATAATCCAGGACTGTTGTTTAGCAGTCAGACTAATCGAAATAGAAGCCATCGCACAAACTGGCCAGATCTACGACCAGCAAACATATACTTAAGCATCTTCATCGAAGTTGGCGATCGCAATTTTTTTCTTAGAAATTAAGGCTACAGATCACAAAATTCTGTGTCAATGATATTTTCGTCACGTATATTTCCCCAATAATGTAGGACAAATGCTGATTTAAAAAAATATTTTCATAAAAAAATATGAAATTAAATTGAAGAAAATTGATAAAATAAGAAAATATATTGTGAAAACAGCAAAATATGTGAAATATGTAATATAGTATCTAACTATGTAAAAAAATGTAATGAACAAGTTTCATATTGTGTTAGGAGGGCTATGATTTGCCAAGATTACAATTTTGAGAACGGTAAGTAGAAAGACAAAAAATATGTAATTACATAAAAATCCGGTCTCTACTCATCACGGCCTGAGCACCGGGAGAGATGGCTCAGTGCATCAACTGATGTTACTGCAGTCCCTCTGATTGGGAGGTCCTAGGTTCCAGTTCCGATTTTCGACACTAGCTTTTCAGCTAGGTCGAATTCAGTCGCTGTCTGGAGGAGAATTCTAGCGACCAGCTAATCTGATTAGTAGTTTTCCGTTGTTTCTCCGATCAACAATCAACACCAGGCGAATGCCCGAGCTGTATCCTAACATTCACTACGCGTACGGGATTAATAACCTAAGAAGTTGACGTGACCGGAAGCACGAATAATCAATCAACAGCGTGAGCTGAAGCAAGAGTCTAAGACTAGAAAGCACGAATTATAATCGATTCTTTTCTTATTTATTAATCTTTGTTCAGACCGACTGGGGTGGCACAGGGCGTGAACTGATTTCAGTGCAGTGCCCTTGGCCGGGAGGTCGTTGGGCCAGTGTCCCGACGGTGGCTGGATTGATTTTCGACACTAGATATCAAGTTGGATTTCGGCCGCTGTCGGGAATAGAATTCTAGCGGTCGTGTGATCTGATCGGATGTTTTCCGCGGTTTCTCCGATCAACACCAGACAACGAACAGAGGAGTACCCTAAACAAACTTGTCACATACCATGCACGATCTTTCCTACGTCTTCCTTGTTCTATCCTCACTCGTTACTAACACTTATTTACGTTCATTGCACTTCCACACATGTCGGAAACTTAGTTAGTCTCGGATGGGGCGGTGGGAAATGCATGGTTGGGGAAAAGCTGGCTAGCTGACTAGGTACAGATATAAAGAAGGTCACACCTCAACATGCAGCACATGCCAGAGACAATAACCGCAACTGCCACATTGATTTATATGTGTTACATATCTTTGCGGCAATTGTCCCACGAAATTTCTTGTAGTGTTCTCGTTTCATCGTGGTCGACAACTGAAAACAAAGTCTAACCGATCCGCGCCACAGAAAGCGGAAAAGCGAAGGACTTTGACTTATTCTAAGTATTTTTTTGAGAGTTTTGCTAGAGTGTCCCCTGCTTTTTCCGAGTATTATTATTTACGAATAACATTCCATAGTAGTTAGTTACTCAGCCACCCCCTTGCGCTGTGGTACCTCATCCATTTTTACTTTCCCGTATACGTACGTATACACGGAGTGATATACGTAATATAGAGAAAGTTATGTAATGCTGCGCGAAAAAATGGCCACTTTTCGGCGGAAAAAATTAATTGCCGGGCCGTGAAAACGAATAAGTGGATAAAACCAGTTGCTAAATTAAGAAAAAAATCCTCTAACCCATGGTGTAGCCATAAACCCTGTTTTCTAGATCCTTGTTACCGAAAACCCAACTCAAAGGAAAACGTCCGTCTGTCTGTCTGTCCGTCCGTCCATCCGTCTGTCTGTCCGCCTGTGAACACTGCTAGCGCCTAAACCATACGTACGATTTCTTCCAAAATGGATATTCCGTGGTCGATATGATTCTAGTCAAAGCTTTGAGATTTTGAAAAAGATTTTTCAAAATTTGGGGGTACTTTATATGAAGTCCCCCGGGGATTTTCAAACTTTTCTCAAAAACGGCTCCAAATTTTTTCTTTCAATTTCTTGTATGAATAGAGTAAAATACACTTATTAACATGGCATAGGTCCGATTTTCGCAGATAACTCTGAATTTCCGAAAATTTTGAAAGTTTGAATTTTTTTCGGCGTCTTTCTCCAGCTACAAAATTGAAGATAGAGATTTTTTCTTCAAATAAAATTTGTTGTACATATTGAGTTCTTTCATAAAGTTCGGGTAAATGTTTATCAACATTTTATTAGTTTTCGTGCAATATTGCGTGCAATATGTGCAACATTAAAAAGTTACAAAAACGAGATTTTATCAAAAACGGCTCCAAATTTTTTCTTTAAAATTTTGGTAGGGATAGTGGTAAATTTACTCTATCAGATGACATAAAAGCCTTATTGCTCTATCGGTTGGCTTTTTCAAAAATTAGAAAAATGTAAATTTTTTTACTTGTCTCTCACGTCGTTAATATTTACATTATCAGCGATTTTTTCACAATATTATATTTACGAGTGTATATGCATTAAACAATGTTAAATAAAGTTTCTCGAAAACACTACCGTTTTCTGTGAAAAGTAGCTCAAATTTCGGCATTTTCAGAAATGCTCAAACGCCATTTTCTCATATATGACTGCAAATTTTTTTCTTGAAACTTTTGTAACGGATAGTGATAATTACACTCTTTAATATGACGTAAAGTTTATTTTGAGTTATTTTTTATTTTCTCCAAAATTATATAAATGTAAATTTTTTGAAAGATATTTCACATCTTTAATATGCACATTACCAGCAATTTGTAAATATTATTATATTTGTGAGTGTAAGTGCTTCAAATAACTTCAAATAAAGTGTTTTGAAAACTCAATCATTTTCTGTGAAAATGAGCTTCAAATTTCGTATTTTTAGTAGCGCTAAAACGCCATTTTCTCTTGAACGGCACATCTTTTTTAAAAGAAAGTTGCCATTTATGACTAGGGTTTATTGTTCTTTAATATTCTAAAATTAATGTTTCCGTTCTACCAATAGGAAACCGAAAAATTAAGAAAATTACAAAAACATGTACTTTTGGCGGTGATAGATGGTAGCTGGCAAGAAAGTGTATGTGGCAATTCCGAATAGCTAGCGAAGACCCAAGGAAATAGAAAACTAATACGGGAAAGTCTGTGCCCTTCTGTAGTTCCACTAGTTTAACTACCCGTACCAAACCCCAGAAAAATTTAGATTTCTGCACTCCATTGTGTGAAGTCAACCACACTCGAGAAAGAGCGTCATAAAAGCATAATTGATCTACCTTTCATAATTCATAGACCGAATACAGTGGTCTAAATTAAAATTAATGCCAGTGATCTCTCAGTGGTACAGTGGAACCTCAAACCTGGTAAAGAAGAATTACTTTTTATTGTATCACCACGTCTTAAATTATATGTGCTTGTTGTAAATATTGCAATGTTTCTAAAGAACTTGGGCTGCTACTCATTCGTAGGCACATTGCAAGTCCACTGGGGGTAGATACATCAAAATGTAATTTAAGTTTCGCGCTAGACAAAGAAAGAACTGGTCTGGTGCCTAAACAGAAATGCTCAGCCAATGCCAAAATGTTCAGAAAATAACAGCTATATTATTTTTGTTGCAAGATCGTAAAGCCCATCTTTCTTTTCACTAGTAGTCCTTTCCATAGGTCGATAGAATATTGCCAAATGTGGGATCTATGCCTAATTCACTTTTACCGAAAAACATATCTGTAGTTTTTATAGTTCACAACTATCAATCTTATTATGTTTGTTTTTCATTATTTATGTCATTCATGTAAATGGAAATTAAATGTAGGGAGGAATAAAAAATATGTGAACACTGACAGGTCATGCTAAGTGCTTCCGTGAAAGTGATCACCATGTCGTGAATCAAGAATGTGTAATGTTGCTAGTGTTTTGATAATTTCTACAAAATTGAATTTTTTTCTCAGGAAACGGATAATGTGTGTTTCGTGGAACGGAGTATACAACGAAGTATGTTTTATGTAACTCACACATAACGTAACACTATTCCAAGTGTGTTGGATAATCCTGTCAGTGCTACTATCGCATCACTTCAGTTTCAATGCAGAGTTTCAATGCTGTTACCTGAAATTGAAGGTGATTATTCACCGTCTTTAGTGAAGTCATCAGTCTATAGTGAAGTTCCGTTCCTTTGCCCTGTAAATACGTTACCTCATCCCTGTTATCGTTAGCTTTACCAAATCAATCATGATTTCCCGCATTCTCGCTTGTGAAGTCTTCCCGCCGTCCTACATTCTTGTAACCTTGACACTTGTTATGATCTCTTATACCTCACAGAAGCGTTGTAACCAATTGGAAGCAATAGAGAATAAATAATAATAATAATAATAATAATAATAATAATAATAATAATAATAATAATAATAATAATAATAAAAAATTACAGTAACAGGACAGAAAACCATGCACCAAGTTCCAAACTGTAAGAATGCTGGAGAACAAAGAACGTGTGACGTATGTATTAAAACAGAATTATTTTGACAAATTATACAGTGGTGCATAACAAACCAGATCTGGTTTTGATTGACAAGAGCGGGGTATCGCGCTTGTAGATATTTCAATCACCATTCCTAGCAATCTACAATCTACAAAATAAATACTCCAAAAAAATAAGTACATATAACTCACTGAACCTACCAAGAAACAACGGCACATTGAAAAGGCCGTGTTTTTGAACAGTTATTTCAAGAATCGGATTCATTCCTGTAAGTTTGATGCGTAAGCTCAAGCAACCGGATGTGAAAGTGGAAAAATAACGAACTAATGCAGAAATCGGTGACGTATTAACAGCAGTGGAAAGCAACAATAAGCACAATGCGGAAAAGGATGGGAAATAAACTTTGAATTCAGCGCCATGTTTAATTCACTGTAAGTTGATTGTACTTGAATTTCATAGTGCGCCGGTAAAGTCGTGCCGCAGTGGCACCCCTGTCCCGTGAGAGGGCTATCAACAGAAATTGTGTTGGTAGAACAAGCTGCAACTTGTAACAAATGAAAACCTAAATTGCGTACTCACCACAATCATAATTTGCGCTTAGTACCCTTCCTTTGTTTCCCAGTGATCTGTTTGCTACGGACATAAATGCAATTTTTAGAGACTTTCCTGTCGCACTGCAATTATTCATGTTAATATACAAACTAAGAAAAAATAGAGCAATTAAAATATTAAGGAAAGTAAAAATATTAAAGTCATAAAGAAAATCTTCACAAATCAAAAACAAAACCTGTCGGCCCCATGGCGGAGATTGCTAAGACAATAGTGCCATAGTGATCTTGGACCGTGGGGTAGCAGGTTCGTGTCCCGCCTCGTGCATGTATGTGTTCGTCCTTTCACCCCCTACATCATCACCATATCGTTTCATCCTCATACCATAACGTTACATCCCATAGTGGTCGCTAATGACCTACCAGTTGATGCGATCTTTAATAACAAAAAACCTGCATTCTGCGGCCAGAATTCCAACAATAAAACTCGTGCCAAGCGAATAATTGGCTGCGGGCGCGAGAGGGCAGGTGCAGCGCACGCTCGGCTGCTCGCCCAGGGTCACGGCTGCTCGCGCCCGCCGTGGGCCCACGGGCAGCCGAGAGACCTTTCCGCCACCGCCTTCCGGGCCGTCACGCTGCGCGCGCATAAAATCTTATTGAGTTGGTGCAGCATTCGACGGATTATTCCAAGACCGGTTTCCGAGTGCCGGTTCGCTCCCTTCCCCCAGTTCTCGAGATCTGCAAGGCTCCGGAGAAAAAGAGAATCGGAGATTTTAAAGAAGTTGTCACGTGTTGGTGTAGGTAGTACATCGGCGAAAGTTCGGATAACTTCCTCTAAATCAGTTATGGTATTTTGTAACAATATTTCCACTTGCAACTAAGCAACAATGTTTTGTTACAATCGTGTAAGTATTTTTTCAGTAAATTAAATAGCATATATAGAAAAGCATATTTTGTATTTATTCAATACACTAAATAAATAATATGATTTTTATAATGCATTCAAACATTTCTAGAAAATATTCGATTTGTTTTTATATATTTTTTATTTAGCATTTTCACATAATTGCACTAACAACAATATTTTTCTTTCTTCTTTAAACATTTCTCGCTAGAAAAGAAATTTTCTCGCTGCGTACTTAAAGATTAAAATTCCTATAGACAATCTGGAATACTAAATTTTCACAACAGATTATATTTAATAATAGAGATTCAATCTCTGAATAAAAGAAGTTAGTTTGGAATGACAAAATAATACACAGTCTTCATCTCACGAAGTTTTCCAATGTGCAGTCTTAAAATTAGTCTAAATTATACTTCTTTCTTTGTTCAGATTCTTTTCAAGGAAAGTTAAATTCACGGCCAAACTCCTTGCATTGACCGACTAGTATTATTGTTATCACTATTAGATCAAATACGAATAATTGACTATTGATTCCCAAAAATAAATATTGTTTTTGGAAGAAATATTTTGCTCTTCATTGAAATAAATATCTGAGAACTATCGTTCATAGTTTCAAAGAGCTAACGTAATGTAATACAAATTTATTTTGTCTCAACAATTACGTTTCAATGTTTTAAATTTCATCCTAAACTGGCCGAGCATAGCGAAATTAACTTCACAGTTATTAAATTTGTCTGTTATTAAGTTGTTTCTTTCGCAGCCCCGATCAGATATGCGATCTTCGAATTTGACATAAAAGTTCCTTGAAGAAATAAAAACGACGTATGTTATACATGGTATTATTTCATCTAATGTTCGTGTTTGCCAACTATTCTAACCAAACGAAACTTGATCGTTCGGCATTTTCTCTGTTTGTTAATTTGTCTGGTATTCTCTTTTGGGTAAATGCAAAACAATATTATTATGAGTAGGTTTTTTCATGTGAGATCTATTGTTCACAGAAGTGATAGGAATATTAACAAAATTGTCCTTCTATTTATAACACGCCAAGAAAATATGAAGTTTCTGTAAAATTTATAAGATGTCATCAAATCAAAGTCCATCTTCTGAGGAACAGAGAGAATTCCTCTCCCCAAGTTTTGCGTCAAAGTGGTTCAAGACTAAAAACTAAGACTATGTAGCATTTCCCACATAACTCAAATACTGTGTCTTCTACACCTTTGAAATCAGGAGTCATTTCAAGATTGTAATATGAGGCGCTCAGGAGCAAATAATGGCACCTGAAATTTTCGAGGACTTCGATATTAGCCTTTATGAACACTCTTTATAAAGACTAATATCGAGTTCCCTCAAAATGTCAGATGCCATTATTTACACTCGAACGTCTCATATACAATTAAATACAGCATTTTTATCGTTCTGTAAAATTTTTTATGGTTTTATTTTTCTGCCCCCCCCCAACTTTGAAGCACCAGAATTATGTAGAATTTCGAAATGTTTGTAAAATTAACTTAGCTTTTCTATATTCTGAGCAATTTTATAAAACGAGTTTGTCATTTTATTTGTAAATAATAGTTTAGCAATTGGATTGTTTACCCATGTACAACACGTAGCCTCTTTTTATGTATGCACACAGTTCAGGGTGTGGCAGTTCGAAGTTTGGTGCCAGTATATGGCTTTAGTTTTTTGTTGTTTTTTTTGAACGAATTATGAAGTGTGGAATGTTTGCACTAGTTCAACTATTGAAATGCAATTACACGAATGTATATTTTATACCATTCATATGAAACTTAGGTCTAAACTTACTTTACTATACTAATATTTTAAATACATTTTCCTGTCTGAAATATGCCAGGTATCGATCAAAAACGGCATAGAGGGCACATGCGATTATGATTACATACTAAATGATTATGTATTATCTTGTACTAAAATTTTCACTCTCAATGTTTGAAAATTATCTCCTAAATCACATAAATATTTTAAAAAATATTAAGTAAATCATTAAAAAATCTCGTTAATATATTACTTAGTAACTTATGCTCAATACTCATTACAACAAAATTTGTGCTTGAATGCATTCCGTTGAAATATTAATTTTTTTCTTACAAAAATATGTAGTATAATTGGATATCCACGCAATATGAAAGAAGAAAAGAGGATAACCCATAGGCATATAAAAACGTAAGAAGTATTTTCTGGTTTATGACACTAAAATATCAGTATGAGCATATTCAGCAAAAACAAATGTTTCGCTGTAACATGTTAGATTCACTTAGCGTGTTGAAAGATTTCTTAGTCAAGCTTCAGCCACCGCCCTTGGATCCGCTCTTGAAAGAAATCGTTAATATAATCCAAAATAAAGTACGTCGAAATTTCAAGCTTGCTATGGAAATCAAAGGAATACACAAAGAGGATTAAGTTGAGGACAAATATGAATTTACAATATTCATAATAAATTAATTACAAATCAAAGAAATATGGGGATTATGTTACTTCCAGTTACTTTTCTCTACATTTAGTATGCAATGTGATAACAACGCTGCATAATTTAAAATAATAATTATTCAAACATGTGATTACAAATAATAAATTATAAAGAAAAGATACGAGCTAATTTGCAGTTGCCAATTCACTTCCAACTGCGCTCCCCCTCTCAGGTATCAATAATTGAACTTTCTGACCCAGTGAACCGGATTTTCAATATGTCTGGTCGGCATGGAACTTTGCTTCAAATGAAACATATCGTTAAAACCAATCGACAAATTGTTTGGTCGTTTGCAAATGTAATTAAGTACTTTTCCTTATAAAGTCTAGGAGTTAAATAGTTACGTAAACGTCTGACATTCAGAGCTAGATGGTTGAAGTATGGCACTGGTAGCTTTGACCGAGGGTTCATCTTCTTTCCTCATTCCTTCCAAGGAACGTCCAAGTAGTCCATAAAACCCGTCACATGTGCATTAACCCTCTTTCTCAGGAATGATCAAGATCGAGACTATTCTGAGATAGTGTGATATTCCTGTACACTTCAATTTCAAGAACGAGAACAATCAATTTTGTTAATAAGTATATTTATACTTACATTCCGTTGGTGCACAAGAAAAGTAACACACATGAAAAATACCATTTTGCAGGATAACGGCTTTCATTCTAAGCGTATTCGTGACGACAGAAAAACCGATTTAGTCTACCGGATCGTGCACTATCTTTATGATTCTACGGTCAGTAAAATATATTATTTTTTTAAAAACATTTTCCACTTAAACAAGAACTTGACGATTTTGTGACATGCTACTTTTCTTGTGCACAATGGTGTAGACGATGTGTGACCGTTCTGATAAAATTACAAAATAGTAAATGGAATTAAAAACGTAAGAACAGCCGAAAACTGAGACATTAAATAATTATAATGCACGTTTGCTTTCTTTACAGTAACTGAAAATACATAAACTGTTTCAAATGAGCATACTGAAAGTTTTCAAAGAGTGTCATGTCTGCTCTCTACCATGTGAGAACAACTATATATTTCCTGTTCTAATTCTTCCAGGATTGACACTCACCAAAACGAAACATTTGAAGAAAATATTAAAGTAAATTTCTGTAATTAATACGTCCTTAATATTTTTCTGAATAACTTACGTTGCTACGTAAAGGGTTCCTAATAAATACTATTTACTCTAAAATGTCAAACGCCTCTTCCAGCATTCACAAACTGTACTAAATACCTGAACAGTTAAACTTAACATTAGCTAAAGAACTACAATCGTTTGTCGATACTAACGAATGAACCAGATTAATAATGCGTTTATGCAGTACTAAAATGTGCTCTAGCATATAGAAATTAAGCCAAATACACAAAAAAAATTCTAATTCGTGGATTACAAACCTTTCGAGCTGAGCTTGGGCTATAAGTTGTAAAGGTCTTTCGTTGTTATAGTGCGATCTAACTTGCACTCCACTCCTATTGTTTTACAAGGTTGCGCTGGTCTCTATTGTTAAGTCGCATGCGAGAGTCATTGTAGCCCCGATTGCGGACTGGCATCACAACGACGCTGGGACGGCATGTGATACATGCGTGATCCAGTAAAGGATTCTTACCTCCACAGAATAATTAAAAAAGTAAGTTCAAAGAAGTACTGTAGCAAATACACAAACTATAGCAAAATATTACTAAATATTGCATCCTGCTTTGGCAGCATGCTATTACAAGCTGTTTTAGCAGCTCAGTTTGACGTTAAAGGCGTGGACAAGTATTCACATCCCTCTACTGCTAGACTATCCGTACGCCATTTCTGTACTCTCAAAAATCGAATGTAGAGATGCTAAGTCTTCAAGACTCTGCATATCTTCAAGCATTATATCTGTTGATGATCGTCTATTTCAGTTTGATGGATTACATCTACTACTGTTAGATTCTATCTCAAAGGAGATCATTCTTGCTCGAATCGATCGATGTACGTTCTGAAAGAGGTACGTCTCTTGCGACGCACACGGTGTTTTAAATTCCGCTCCTATTGCGAAGAGTGAGGTGGCCCATTTCCACACGCGAGACCTGTATGATCGAGAAGTGGCTTCTTTTCCCTACAAACGCTTCCAAAATAAGACGCGCAGATACCTAGGACAGTTGCACAGATACACATTTTATTAGTATTCATGTTTTCGTTACGTGTAACTTTACTTGAGAATTTATCACATTGCGTCTCCCTTTCTAAGCATTGATTTTAAAGATATATCACATCCAGATAATTTAGTTGGAAATGAACACGAAATTGATGAAAGCAACACATAGCTTAATAGTAGACATCTTCCTATTCCTTAAAATAAAATTACTCCATGGCATTAAATAAGGTCAGTATTTGCATCAGACATTGTTATAGAACGAGTACGAAAACCGTTGTCCATCTCCCAAGAAAAATTGTTGGCTCTACAAATAAAATTATCTCTAAAAATAACGGTATAAATGAAAAGTTTTAAGACGCTTGCCAAGGACTCCTTTTTTGCTAACATCAACACTTAGATGCTTGCTTCTGCTCTCACTGCAAGAAGTAAAAATTTCTTTCTAACTTCACAACAACAACAGTTCTGACGTAGCCAATTACTACAATCATTTAGGTAAAAAGTATGCAAGTAGCACGTTCAATTGCGTACTTCTAAATTTTTCGGAGAGAATAGGGTATTTCTATCACAATTTTATTCTAAACATCAAGTAAGTAAAACTATTTTTGTTGGAAACAAAAGCAACGCAGCATATAATACGTACGGCTTCCCTTTCACTAATACGTTAATTTATTTTCTAGCTCCGCAATCATATCAATGCCTGCCAAGCCAATTAGAAGTTGCGGAAGAACGGCTGCAATGTAAGCCAATTGTGCGCTCCGGACCTTTTCGGGGAGAAAAGTGTTGTGATCGTTGTGAGATAAGGCGTCGGCAAGGTGGAGCCGACGAGGCTGCGGAGTGGTACGTGCCCTGCCTAAGAACTGGGCTTGTGAACGGCGTCCGCCAAATTGGAAGCAGTCTCTGAGCGCTATGTGGAGCGATCATCTAACGGGCCGGGGCCTCCAACGACAGCGAACGCGCAACATGAAATACCGCCGCGGGGTGGGGGGTGGGGGCTCCAAATGAAGGGTTCCTCACCGACGTGCGAACGCCCGAGTTCCACCATTAGGCGCTCGCTGCCACGGATATTAAGGCATTCGGCTGCGGTCGCAAGCGTATGATGTCCTTTTGAAATTGGGCCACGAAGAAAAATGGCGCAAGTTGAAAATGATGGATTTGGCTCTACGCCGAAATGATGAAATAAAAATAGTACAAATGAATAACCCATATCGATAGTTATGTTGGTCGCTCTGAATCGCGATAATTCTAAGAAAGACTGATTGCCCATTTACACGAGTCAAAGATTTTTAGTTGAATTGTTTTTTACTAAAAAATCATGGAAATGTACGTCTATATCAAAATTTGGTTAAAAGCTTAACCAGAAAATCTTTGAATGTCGGCAAAAAATGTCGGTGAAAAATGTCGGCAAGTTTTGATCAACCTGCTTATTTATTTAATGTCAAAAATAGTTAAAAACTCTGTGTGGCTATGAGGAGAATTGTATTCTGTCCGTCCTTTCTGAAATTCTAAAATCCCTACCCTAACACATTCGCAGGTTAGTGTAGTAAGGTAGATTAATTAATAACTTAAACCTTTGTGGTGAATTCTAAAATAGCTGTAGGTCGTGTCAGGAAAATACACTCTTGGACATGGGGATTGAAGCATCTTTGTTGACTATAATTTAAATAAACAAATTCACTTCCCATTGAATTGACATAATAATTTAGTAAGATTGCACTTTATATTATCTCACAAAATCACAAAAAAAAATCAACCAATTGTATCGCTTGAAATAAAGGAAATTTTGCACATAAAGCAGCACAACGTGAAAATAAAATTTAGATGGCAAGATGCACAGAATCTCAATAAAAAATCTTTGCTTATAGTAATGATTAAATAAATAATGCAACCTTTGATTGCCTTGCAGCAACATCAGGAGCTTTCACATATAAATGATTGTCCTTCACTCACCCTTTTTTACAGAAAGTTTTCTTCATGTTTTCTCCTGAATTATAAACAGTTTTACAATCACTGGATTCTCCGCCGAAATCGCATGGGACTCTAGACTGGGCCACGGACCGAGGGCTCTTTCGAGCAAAAAACTTCCTGATGATTGTACTCCACCTCACACGTGCCGTTGGCTCTGAACATCAACACTCGTGTATGGTGACGACGTGACGATAAATGAGAGCGTACTACGCTCCATGGAATTGGTATCGACCCTCGTATCGATCAGGAAGACGATAAAGACGCTAGCGCCGTTGAAACGGTGTCGACTTTTGTAAGTGCACAAGGCGCGTTGTTCGGTTGCGTAATATTAACATACGTATCTAACAGGCAACAAACAGAAACACTGTGAGAATAATGAAAGATATGGTAAAAATATTAGGAGCGATGGAGAAACTTTGTTATAGTTCACCATTAACATTAGTCGCCATTTCGTTAGAGAGAAACTAAAGACATTTTAATGCACATCAAACCAAGATTTGTTTATTGTTTGCAAGAAAGCGAGAAGTATAGAGGAAGAAGAATAAGCAAGAGAAAATATCACCAACTAATTAGGCCCGCGTTATCCTTCATTAATGATTAGGACAAAGATATGAAACTTTTTTAAAATTACGTTTTAGGCAATTTTAACGCAATGCACGGGATGGACGTTTAAACTACATTTCTAATAGACACTGGTAACAAAATCTGCTCAAGTCCCTATTTTGGGAATTTTTTTTATTCTACTGCACTTTTAAGTAGTCGGGATCTAGTGACGCCAGAAAATTCGTGACAATTATTTACTACTATGTATTATCTGAATTATTGGTGATTTCAAAATCATCTCGTGTCCAGAACTTGCAGTTTTTGCTACCACCACTAATCATCTTGAGTTTTCTTAAATTTACTCAAATGTTTCCATTCAGAGGATACTTTTCTACCTTGTAACCAACACTTCACCGTGAAGGTGAAGAGTGAAAACATGGGAGATGTGCGTTTTATAACAAAATCAATAAAAATCTCTTGTAAACTATTAGAATTAAATAAAGTTTAAAAAAATAGAAATTAAGAAGTATTTAAAATCCAAAATAAAAGAATAAATCGATTCTGTCCTACTTAGTGTTAACAGTTTAAATTTTAACAGTCAGGTGAAATCAAAAAGCATCAACTAAACAGTGAGTGAGATTGTACCACTGTACTTTCGCATCTTGCCTCTTTATGTCGTTCGTGAGCAGCAAAAGTGGCACATCTGAAAAAAAATCACGTGTTGATATAAATGGGTTTGAATTTTTCACGTTGTTTTGAAATGCATCATTCTTGCTTTCACACACACGCCACTTGTTGGTGGAATACTGTTCTGTAAGATATGCCGGTGTTGCTGCTGGAAGGTAGACCAATCCTCAATTCTGGAAAGCGCATTAACTCAAAATTCGAAGTTTTTTGAGTTGTGCCACTATTGTAGGCAACGAGCGATATAAGGCCCTTTATACATGTTAATTAGACTTACGATGATACTTACCCACTTAAAATCCAACAAATAAGTTTATTACATTAAGTCTCTCGTGAAGTATTTACAACCAGATGGCTGTCAACTTCATTAGATCACTTGTTGAATCTTGAATCTGATGAATCGTCTGAAGACAGAGATTGTGATTATAGATAATCAAATCTATCTATGAAAAGTGTAATAAATGTTTTATAATAAAGTCTCACCTTTCAATAAAAGTCCATTAATTTGGAGTGAAATAGACGTTTATTCAGAATGATACCTAGTGATTTCAAAAGCATTCCTAGACCCCTTACTTTGAACACCGCTCAACAGACAACCATGACACAACATTTATAACTTTTACGAGTACTGTAAGCCTAATTATAGAAGTAAAACAATTCTAGTTTCCACAACGTTTTTGAATAATACTTAGCTTTTTGTTTCTCATGAAAAAATACCATTCGAGACGTGGAGAGTTTTTTAAATCTCCGTTTGAAGTACAAAACCATTACATAATCTAAGAATAATTGCGTTTGCAATGTATCTCTTTGGAATTGACACTGATTCCACATAATACAAAAAAACCTTCAGTATTTGCATGAATGAATAAATTTGTTTATTATTTTGAAACAATCTTGATTGAAATGTAATTGCAATAATGCCATATAATTGCATTATTACTGCAACGTGAAAATCTGGTTCGTTACCTGGAAAGACGGTCTGACATCCTGTCCCCGTCGTTCAGCGTCTCGTCTGTGTGTCAAGTTACAACAAAAACAGTGCATCATTAGAGTCCTTCCGGCGGTGCGTCAACGACACCTGGTGCTGCTAAACGAAATTATTATCACTCTTTTCTCTGACCCTGTACATGTGTGCCCTCAAGTCACAGGAAGACACAGATTCCACATGTTTTCTCGTGGAGATGACGCCTAGACAAGTTCTGCAAATAAACGAAATAGTACTGCATATTTACTAGAAAAAACTATTAATGTGGTCCCAATCTACACCGCAATAATAATTACAATGCCAATTAATATGTAGCTAAGCCCTTTAAATTACTATACAATAATTTTATTCTTAGTCACGTTCAAGACTCAATGTTGTGTTTTAAGTGACTGAGATTTAAAAGCAGCCATACACAATATACCATTCCCATTAAAAGTATTCGAGTTTGTACACATAAGTGATAATTATTGTGATACATGTTGTAGTTTGCATGGTTTATTTTAGGTTACAAATGCATTTATTTCGTCTTTACTCATTTGAAAAGAGAATAATTTGTCTATCTTTATTAAAAATTTAGCATACTCATTCCAACTTAACGTGAATATTTCGAAGAAGTTAATGCATATTATAAGAGAAACGTTGAAGGAAAAGCAGAAATGTGTACAGGTATATTGATCACATTCTCTCACACTTTTCGTACAAATCATCTTGAATGTCAGAACAGCACTTTGCGCTCGACCAATTACGGCCTGGTCTCGCACAGACGCACAGAATATCCCCAGCAAATAACGTCCATTAGCCCGCGGTCACGCCTCCAGTAATTGCAAGGCGGGGCGATCGCCAATGCAGTACTCCGGGTGCGCGGAGCAGTAGCAATCGTCGTAGACTCTTAGTAGCAACCGTAGTAGTAGTAGTAGCTTGTTCAACCTCTCGGCGCGGCACTGGCGTTGGTGGCTCAGGACATCAATTGATAGCACTGCAGTGCCTGTGTCCTAGGATTCGAGTCCCGACGATGGCAGGATTTTCGGCACTAGCTACTGCATAGCTAGGTCGAATGCAGTCGTTGTCCGGAGGAGAATTCGTGCGGCCGGCTGCTCTGATCGGTAGTTTTCCGTGGTTTCTCCGATCAACACCAGGCGAATGCTGGAGAAATACTCTAAGAAACGGGCCACGGAACGCACGCGATCTATCCTGCCTTTTCCTTGTCCTATCCCCACCTTTACAAACATACTTGCATTACACTAATACACAGGGAGACTATTGGGAGCTTAGAATTTGGACAAGCGACAGGTACTAGGGCAAGAGATCCCGCTTGTAGGGGAAAAACCCCGCAAGCGACGGGTAGGTCTGCGCCGAATCTTGCCATCCAGCGAGGGAAGATCACCGCCACCACCTCTCGTGATAAAAACAGACTTGTCTTAGCATTTGACATGCCGGGAATCACTAATTAATTAATCTCTCAACGCGGCGGGCAGAAACACGTTCTCCATCTTTGCCTCGGCCACCTCCACTATCTTTGCCTTCGCTTCCACCTCTGCCTCCTCCACCTCCTCCTCCACCTCCTCCTCCACCTTCACCTCCTCTCCTCCGGCTACTCCTCAGTCTTCTCCTCCACCACCTCGTCCGCCTTCTCCTCCTCCGCCGCCTTCATCGACGCCTTCTCCTCAGCCTCTGTCTTCGCCTCTGCCATGACCTCTACCTTCGTCTTCACCTCATCTTCCCCTCTGTCTTCCCCACCGTCACCTCCTCCGTCTCCGTCATCATCTCCGCCTCCGTCTTCACCTTCGCTTCAGCCTCCACCTTCCGCGCCAAGCAGCCCCCGAACCCAGGACCCGCCGCCAACCCGCGAGAAAAGGAGCTGGAGCGTCTGGTTCGCGCAAAGTAGGTTTCCTTCGCGGAGACGCGCCGGCCAGGGGAAACGTAGTCGCCCGCCACGGCCTGTTTTGTTGCAGCGAGGAAAGTCAACGTAGGGTGCCCCCTCGGGGGGTGCAAACCCGGCCCGCCAACCCCCCACCCCCCACCCCTGGCGAACGTCACCGAAATCTCCTGCAGGAACCTACAGCAAAAGTGCACGTACGTCGCGGCGGAAGACGCAAAATGAGGCAAAAAGTTGTCGCTGGTAACACGCACTGCCTGTTTTACTTTTTTGACCTTCCTTAGCAAATGTGGCATCACACAGCAGCGAGATCACTAGGATGCACGCAACTTGTGAAGCGCGCCGCCCCGCCACCACGACCGCCGCCGCCGCCGCCGCCGCCACCGCCGCCCGCCCGCCCGCCCGTCCACCCGCCCGCCCGCCCTCCCGACCACCGCCGCCGCCGGTCCTCGGTTCAGGCGTTCGTACCGGTTCTGCCAAGCCCCCCGCCCCGGCGTCGCGGACGGCCACGGCGTCGCGTCACATATAAACCAGGCCCGCCTCCGTTTCGCATCACTATAAAACCACGGTCCTCCACCAACAGTCACTTCGCCATCAGCCAGCGTAGTCGAGTGAACACGTGCTAATCCCTCCCAACATGCTGCGTTCGGCGACGAAGATGCTCCTCGTGTTCCTGGTGGCGTCGCAGGCGTTTGCGACGCCCATCAAGGAAGACCCCGCGGCCCCCGACGCCGCACCCGTCGCCGCCGACGCCAACGACAAGGCCCCTGCGGAAGCGCCGGCAGAAGCGCAGCAGACCAAAGTGAAGGACGCGCCTCCGCCGATACCGGAAGTCGACAAGCCCGTCGCCGCCGCCCCCGCGGAGAGCGCCGGCGCCGAAAAGCCCAGAGACGGTCGCGTGCTCAACAACGTGGAGACGATCGGCGAGCGCGAGCAAGCCCTGCTCACCAAGCTCAACTCCAAATGCAGCCAGCGCGAGGTGTCGTCGTGCGTCATGCTGAAGATGGTGACGTACATCAACAAGCTGCTGAAGAAGGCGAACATCCAAGTGACGGAGGGCTTGGAGATCTCGCAGACCGAGGCGGTGGTGGAGGAGGACCTGCCGCCGGTGGAGGCGGAGGCCGAGGGCGCCCGCGGCTTGGAGGAGGAGGAGGAGGAGTCGGAAGAGGTGCAGGTGGGACAGCTCATCGCCAACAAGGTGTGGGCGTTCGTGCGGAGTCGCAGCCTCAGATGGAACATCTTCCCCGAAGCGGACGTCGTGCTGTCCGCCAGCCCCGACAACGAAGGCGCCCTCAACCTGGGTCTCTCCATGCGCGCCGGCAAGGCCCATCGATATGGGTGAGTCACGTGATTCCGCTATGGCCGCGTAGAATGCTCGTTGCGATAGTGGCGTAGACAAACGGTGCTTCCTGGAGAAGATAACTTTTAACTTTAAAGTTGTTTACGAAAAATACAATTACGAACTTTTTTAAAGAAACATTGTGGTTTTGTTCTCTGAGAAACGTAAGCAATGTGATCAACTTCTCGGCCTCCGTATTGAAGTTTCGTCAGAGCGTAATGCAAATTTTGCATTTGTGAAGGACTTTATCTGTAAATAAACTTTTTAGTGTAAATAACGACAATCACGGACAAGAGTCTGAAGTCTGAAAAGATATGTCGACTGAGACTCGCTTGTCTATGCTGTATTTTGCTTTGTAGAAAAAAATATCTACGACTCTTCTATTAATCGATCTTGTCTACGCCCCTGCTTCGCGAGTGCAATTGACACCTGTGCTAAGATTGATACGAAATAATTCAAAATTATTTTCCGGCGGTATTATGCAAATTATTAACTATTTTGCTTGAGTTTTTTATTAATTCATTCATGTCTGATGTTTTATATTAATCTTAAATAAATACGTCTTCAAATTGGAATTTATTCTGCTACTGCAAATAATTTATACATGTCTTTTGATAGATTTTAAAGCTAATTTTTCTCCTATTTCACAATTTTTACGAATTATAAGACTCAATGAACCTAGTTCGTTTTTTACTTATCCACAATTAAATAACTAAAAGTAATTCATTTATTACATAAATTTCAAATATATGTTTTATGTGAATATTTATTTTATAACAGGCAAAACATATTTCATTTTTCGAAATTAAAAATCAGAAAAAATAATTATTCTTTTCCTTCCTGACGATTCGCATTTGTTAGTCACAGAATACGTAAAATGAAATATGGAACAGAAATGTATTTTCTTGTGAAACTATTCTGTCTTTATTCTACTAGGTTTTGGATCATACTTTCGACAATCAAACTTTATACTTACAATTTCTTTCACATTTCACATTTTTGGGTGTCTACGGAATATTTCTAGCACAAAATTATTCTAGGATATTTTTATGTATAAATAACAAGGATTTGAGTTATATAAATCTAATCAATAATCTGTATTTTGCGTCAAAAAGACGTGATGCACCGAGTATCAAAAGTGCATAAATAATATTACAAACGGCATTTAACCCTATCCTGTCATCGCAACATGCGTGTCAAAACGCAAAAGAATAGACTGAAAATTGGTACGTTTATAACGCTCCTGTATGAAGATGCCCTTTCAGCCCCAACGATAAATGCTTCATCACGATGCTGTGCTTTCACCTTGATGCGCCTTACACGGAGCGAAAGACCGCAGCCAATCATCAATTTGCTAAACGGCTATAGCGAAATTACTTTTGTTACCGCCCTCCCGTTTTATTGAGCAGTTCAGAAGATGAGATATTCAGTTCCTCCCGTTCGTTCCTACGTATCTATCGTATTTATGTCCTGCTGCGAAGGTTACAAGGAGGAATAAGAGACTACCTGGGGCGAATCCAGCCGATAATTTGGGGAAGTGGGGCATCGTAGATCTTTTTTAAATAATAAACATATTTGCTATTATATTGTATATTATTCATGTACTGTAGATATACTATAAAATAGTATTGCTAAAATAATTACATAATTCTATCATAAATATTTAAATCAATTTTGCCAAATAAAGGAAGGTAAACGAAAACTCTAGGCCAGTGATGTCAAGGTCTACTACTGGTGACAGTGGCATGCCTCACGGCACCGTGCCATGCCACGAGCTTCTGTGTGCCACTAGCGTCGGGAGAGGAAACTATTTGTAACTCCGTCGTTTTACAATGTGGCGGGGTTATGAAATGCGTAGAGAGGCGATTTCGTCGTGACACTCGTGCCACGGGACTCCCGCTCGTGGCATCAACCTTGACAACACTGCTCTAGGCCTTTTGGGGGAGGGCATTGCCCCCTTGTTTCCCCCTGCATCCACCAGTGTAAGAGACGAAAGGATGGGTTTGATCCGTCCGACATTGAAAAACAAAAGATTTAAGGATCAATATTTCTAATTAGCTGTATTTACACAGGTAAATCATCACTTTGGTCAGTCGGGGGTAAGTTGAATTGTAGCGAGTCTGGAAGTCATTCAATTTTTTTCGACCATCCTTGGATAACGTTACACTAATTCATGATCCCCATCGTCTTTTGACACATATATTTTTCCACTTTTTGACACATATTCTTTTCCATTTTTTATTTATCATTTCTGAAGTTGGGATTTTACTAATATTCTACAAAAGAAATTTGCTTCTAGAGAGAACTTCAAATTAAATGCAATTTCCAGTCATTGCGGATAACTATGGAATATAAAAGGACGATTTTGAATGGTGAATAGACGAACACAAACGCCCATGCTTTTAATGTGAGCCCTTGCTTGTAATGTGCGGCGAGAATCCCCTACTCTTTGAACGATGGTAGTGAAGGTACTCCGGCCGCAGTAACCTAGATCGGCGATCTCCTTAATTTTTTTAATTTATTTTTTGGGAACGATGACACAGTCCAAGACGGCAGCCCCAGGCGCGACAAGCTGTAACTATATCACCGGCTGGATCTCACGCACGGCAAGGAATGCGGGGAGGGAGTGGGGGGCGGTTGGGTTGGGGACCGGTTTATTGCAACGAGCAGAGGCCTCCGTGTCCGGTCCCCGCCGCTGAGTTTCTTTCCGGGCCCACGTTCCTTTCACTATCTTCCCCGCATACGTGTCGCGTGGGTGGGTCGTGCCAGTCATGATTGCTGTCGGCTGTCCGGGTGATGCCGCCGCATCGCAATGTGATTTACCGAAGTTTCAGCCATCTTATTTTTAGATATGAAATGACGATTTGGATGTGCATTTCTGAGTATTTACACAAATGGCAAAATGTGTACTTTGGACCTGAAGACTACTTCGATAAGATAATAAAAAACAGCCTTCGACGCGCCTTTTGTCCGAATAGCCGAGAATTGTCACATAACTCCGGTAACACCTAATACTTCGCGTTCGTAGGGAATCCCCAGTCACCCCTCTCACTCTCCTCAATGGTTAAGTCGTCGTTTAGTAGGAGACGATAGTATGTTTTTTCAATACTTACTTTTTTTAAATATTTCACTCCTATCGAACATCACGAATTCGTCAACACAAGATCTGCCAATTTATGACTTTAACACGAATACCATTCGTATAATTGAAAACATTGATAAATTTCATTGATATGTTTCAATCATTGATAAGTTTCACATTTTTGTTTGTATTTTTAACTGGGAAAAGAAACGGGTTTTACCTCTAGTCTGGTTCTTATTTTTTAACACTATACAAAAACTTTTATTATATCTCGTTTTTTTCATTTTGTCCAAAGGTTTACACAATATTTTATTTTTATTCTTAAATTTGTTGATACAAATCCCGAGTTTACCATTCATTATATATTTGTGTCAAACTAGTTGGAGGATCAACTGTGATTCTCCAACCGTCAATTAGCAGCCCATCTTTATACTACGTCAAAACACAGTAAACTAACTGTCAAGTGTCTGATGGATAGATATAAGCTTAAAAAAATGGTCATAAAAATGGTCAGTAATCAAGTTTATACAATGTTAACTACTTTTAGCATTTTTTGAAGTAATGCATATATTCTCAAAGAAATAGTGCCACAAAATGAATTAAAATTCTTTTCAGTTGCGACGAGCTGCTGTAAGACAGGTAAATTAACAGTGTACTTTTACAGAGAGAGGTTGGCAGATTAATAACCAGTTAGCATAATGCCTCCGTTATGCGAATCTTGGTACACATGACATACAGACAGGTGTCAGGCAGATTCAGTTACATGACGTGAAGATAGAAAGCAGATATAGTGAATTACTCACGACCGACATTCCGCGAGATAGGAAGACAGACAAATCAGACTGACAGTTGCAAACTACGTGAACGCTTCGAGGGCTTTGAGGCAAGTACATAGGAAGGATGCGAAGAACTCTGGTGTAACAGATTTCAAAATAAATTCGCAGCAAGTGAACAAAAGAGGGGATTAGAAGAAAACACCTCCCACCAGTACCAGCACACTAAGGGGTGTTATGGTTGCTGGACAGAGGCTTAGTTAATGTCTTATTTCCTCGGGCCATCAGGCCCGCTCTTCCGTCTGACCATGAAAATTTCGCTACTCTCCTTTCACCATCTGGAGGAGAAAGAAGGTATTCCTCCGGCGGCAAAGCAGGTGTTTTGAATTTAGCTCAGAGGTTTCTTTTAGGTTTGAGGAAATTTTAGATGCGATAAATCTACCACATGGGACATCCGGCTTTACTTCCCCCTCCGAAGGAAGGCGTACGAAGCGAGGGGGCGGCGAGTGGGGGCGGGGAGCGGAGGGTGGGGCGGGGTAAGGCGGGGCCGTGTGGGCGAATCGGGAGCGCGTGCAAGGTTGGGCAGAGGATGTGGGTCGACCGGTGCGTGGAGTGGCACCGGTTCCCCCAGATCGCGCGGGATGGCCGGCGCACGCCGTGAGGGCCACGTGCTGGCGACGACGGCGGCGGCGGCGGCGAGTTGCACGGCTCCGCCCCGCGACCGACCCACCGGGCGGCTGGCCGGTCTCGGTCGCAGCGGCGGCGGCGGCGGCGACGACTCTTTCGCAGAAGCGAAGGAGGCCAAGAGCGGCCAGCAGGAAGCGGTGACCCCTGACGCTCCACTTTGGGTCACGCGGGACAGGGGAAGGGGCGTGGTGGGGCGGGGCGGGGCGGGGCGGGATGAGCGGCCGCACCTACAACCTCCCCCACCGCAGCTTCCGAACAGGTGGAGCCCCGCGGGCATTGGGAGATAGTGGTTCACTCGGAGCACCATTAGCAATGCACAGGATGTGGTCAGTGGAATTTGATTCAAATGAAGAACGTTGATTGTTATATTCACATTTGCCTAATTGAAAGGGTTTAATTTTTAAATGCCCACACAAGATGGTCTGTGATAGAAATTATCAAATTTCTCACGACAATTCAGTGTTGCGTCTTTTAATTTCAAGGACCTTTTTCTGCAAAGTTGATGGAAATCATAAGTTTCTTGTTTTTATTTAATTAAAATTGATTTCATTTTATAATTAAAGTAAACTATATTTGAGTAATCTAGTTAATTTGGTTTTCCAGTACCGATGCATTCCCTCTCCTGCACATAATGAATTCTTCGCTCTCACATATGAAGCAGAATTATTGGGAAAGGGGAATTATTTAAATAACACATTTAATTATTAAAAATAATTTTTAAAATTACAAATAATTATTCAATATATATTTTTTGAGAGTTTCTTAAATAGGTGTCAAAGAGGATAACATCGATACATATCCACGGCAATTTAAATACAAAAGCAGTTTTGCAGAGTTTTTTTCTATCACGTAATTTACAAGAATAGTAGAAACCGTGTAATAGATATGGCTACCCATATTTAATGATATTTATCTTAAAATAATATAAGTTTCATTTTTTCACCAAAGTAAATTTTCATGAAACGATCGAGACTACACAGTAGCTTCTGTAGCTAACTGGATGCTTCATAACGAGTCCATTCATAGAAGAACTGTTGTGCCAAGTGCAGCCATAATTAGCCATAATTAGACAGAATATTACAAAATAACACGTCATTACGGACAGCACCAATTACATGCAAATCGGCAGTGCCTCCCCCGCTACCGTTGCCACCGCCCCCCCCATACCACAGGTGCGCAGAACGCACGCTGCGCTCACGGCGCACGAGGCAAAGGCTCTGTGTAGCGCAGAAGGACTGCGCCGAGACCACAAACACAGGAGACCCTCTCGGGCGAAACAATTGAGCGGCGTATGAAAATAAGCAACAATTTTTGTAGAAATTTGCTGATTGTACGTACTGAGAAATTTTTATATTTTAGTAAGTACAGAAATATGTTTAGAATATTTTTACTAGTAAAATTTTCATAAAGATAGTTCACCGGCTGGTGAACTATCTTTGAACTATCACTAACTCATAGACCGCAAAATTCTTCTCAGATTAAAATCGCTCTTAATCAAAATGATAACTTTTTAGATTGTCGCTTTTCGTGTGAACCGACGAGTTGTTGTCTCCTGATAGTTTGAATTTTTATTAAACAATTGGTACCTTAAGCCATTGTACAATTTACATTCATTTCTTCTATTATTTTGATATTAATACGGGTAGAAGTAACGTACGAGCAACCAATCTTCGTGTTTCCGCGAGTACGGCTCCATTTCAGATGGACTTTATAAAGATATTTATTATTTGCGCTAGTAGGAGTTTTGTAACCTGGACGTAAAAAACACTCGGTCTACAATTCGGTGCTGCACACGCGAGTGACTAAGCAAATGACATTTCGTGCCTTTGAAATGGCAGGCAAGTCGCGTAGCACGGCACTTATTCTTCCGAGTCGGCGCATAGACTTATTTTACAATGAGAATTTGAAACCCGTTATGATACCAACGTGTGCCTCGCGGCATCGCGGTGTAGATAACTTTGTTTAGCAATATTCGATTAATCCGAGATGTAGGCAGAATGCCCATATTTTCATAACGCTTTATAAGAAGCTCCAAAGATTCACAAGAATCCACATTTCTGAAATGATTTCGGCAAACACCAGCAACATTTTTAATGTTAACTGAAGTATTGTTAATTCTCTCATATCGTTTACTTTCTTGCCTCTTAGAGCATAAGGAGACCAACGGCAGAATGATGATGGTAAACTACTTTGAGCGCTTTCACATCTTAAAAGGCTTTAGACCCGAAAATATGGGAATATTAAATGACTGAAATGAATTTTGTTATTATATAACATCTTACTGAATAGCTACATAACACTCTAGTAATTATCTTCTTAACTTATTTATTTTATGACAGATAACTGACGAATTAAAAAGATAAATAATACAGTTACAGAACATTAAGGTTACTGGCATTATGGCTTACTGATTCTCCGCCCAGCGAACAGGCAGGCTTAAGCGACAATCAGAGCGCCAAGCGAATTAACCAAACGAACATTATCAGAGCCCTTCGTGATCACACAAATAGGAAATTAATTAAAAATAAATTAAAAACATTAAGGTAGTCTTCGACCTGCACCTGTTGAAAGGTCACTTGTTAGACCAAACGACATGTTTGCGTTCAACAACTCTCAGCTTGCAGCAGTCCATGTAACTCAAGAATACTGTGGTTACTTTCGTGCCTCTCAGAATGTGTCCTTTGGTCGGCAGTCGTTTCCTTTTCTAGAAACCGCCGTCCGTCCAATTAGCTTTCTGGTAGCGCGGCCGCGTGTTGGTGTTTCTGCGGGCGCAGAGGATCTCTGCGATCAACACAGGCGCCGCGCAGGCCCTAGCGCAGATGATCTCGGCGAGTCGCGCTCTGTCGGCCATGTGCGACGCTTGGGATCGCAATGCCGCCGTCGCCGTTGGCGGCGACATGGGGGTTCAGAGCGGGGGCGGCCGCAGAAGACGAAGAGGCCAGGGCCGTTTAACAGCATAAGGCCCTTGGGCCTAGGTTCTTTGGGGGCCACCTATTCTTACTCTCATTCCCCCCCCCCGCATGTCGATGCTGAACTATAAACAAAATCATATCAATTTACATTGGATTTTGTATATTTTTTTGTTTTAACAGCATTGGGGGCCCTTCGACCTAGGTTACTTTGGAGGCGCCCAATTCTTACTCTCACTCCCTCCCCCCCAACATCGATGCTGAACTATAAAGAAAATCATATCAATTTACATTGGATTTTGTATTATTTTGTTTTAACAGCATTGGGGGTCCTTGGGCCTAGGTTACTATGGAGGCCCCCTATTCTTACTCTCACTCCCTCCCCCCCAACATCGATGCTGAACTATAAAGAAAATCATATCAATTTACATTGCATTTTGTATTATTTTGTTTTAACAGCATTGGGGGTCCTTGGGCCTAGGTTACTTTGGAGGCCCCCTATTCTTACTCTCACTCCCTCCCCCCCCAACATCGATGCTGAACTATAAAGAAAATCATATCAATTTACATTGGATTTTGTATTATTTTGTTTTAACAGCATTGGGGGTCCTTGGGCCTAGGTTACTTTGGAGGCCCCCTATTCTTACTCTCACTCCCTCCCCCCCCAACATCGATGCTGAACTATAAAGAAAATCATATCAATTTACATTAGATTTTGTATTTTTTTTGTTTTAACAGCATTGGGGGCCCTTCGACCTAGGTTACTTTGGGGGCCCCCAATTCTTACTCTCCCTCCCCCCCCCCCCAACATCGATGCTGAACTATAAAGAAAATCGTATCAATTTACGTTGTATTTTGTATTTTTTAAAAATATTTTGAAAGTATTTCTTAGTTTTTCAATTTAATATTATTCAATGTTGAAAACTTCATGCACATGAATGAACATAAATTATTTAAAATAGTAATTAAATACTCAAATTTAATAAAAAAAATATTTCAATATTTAGCATTCCGTATTATAAATAACACCAGCAACATTCCATATTATAAATATTATCCAATGACGTGGGACACCACGGCCCCAATTGTTTGTGTGTATTTTAATCATACTCCACTTTTTTACACGGTTTTTAATTTGTTTTTTGAAAAATCAGTTTTAAATTATTTTTTTAACTATCGGGGGCCCTTGAATATTGGGGGCCCTGGGCCCGGGCCCCGCAGGCCCGTGCGTTAAGACGGCACTGGTAGAGACTGTTGTAATTGTCGTCTCCTAGCCTTCGCTGTACGTCCGTGTAGCCGCCGCAATGCCGGTTTCACTGGTTAACTTCACCTTCTGACAAAATGAAATTAAATGATCTGCTGCATTATTCACGAGAGATTCAGGTCCCGAACAACGCGATTTCGAGATCGTATTATCTAGATACATATGTTAATAAAAAACGCTTAATGTTAGTACATGTAATGATAAATAATGTCAACGTTAACCATCCTATAGGATATCGGGAAATAAAAATAACTGACAAAGATTTCCTCTGACTGAAAACATTTATGATTTATATTTTAAATTTCATTACTTGTAGTACATTTTACAATAATTTAAAATATGTTTAACAACAAAGCTTTTCTGTTTATTGATTACATAAAGAGTGGAAGTGAAGGAGAGTTTTAAAAATAATAACGTTCGTTGAATTTCAGTGTTGAAAGAAGCGTATAAAGGAGATTTACATTAGTTGCACTAACGTTGCCTACTACAGTCCGTTCTCTAATTTTACTTTTAGTATCTGTAATATCCAGCCGATCTGGATGACCTGGTTAGCTAAGAGCCTGTACCGACTCAACGCTTCGGTCCGAAGGGTCGAGGGTTCGAATCCCGCATTGGGCATGGTTGCCTGTCCCTTGTGTGCGTTTGTGTTGGCGCCGATGGCCTCGCGTTCTGATGACCTCAGGTCAGAGGAGCCCGCAAGTCCGTTGGCGTTTATTATATGGTCGAATATGTGTCCCTTTTGGACGTAAAGGGCTGTCAGGTGGGTATAAGCCTTGGAAAAAATCTTTTATATCCAACATGCTCTAGTGAAAACTTCGTAAAGGTTAATGTAGTTTACCAAAATAACAAAACATTTCGGTGTTATAATCTGATTTTTAGAAACCTTAATTCACAACATTTGTACAGTTTTCAACCATTGCTTGTACAACTGCTTGTTTCGAACACCGTTTTAGTAGTTGTAATTTCAATATTGTGCTTGTTCTGTCTATTCCTACGACTGTGTTCTCAATATACTGCATTGCCTTTATCTGGTTCTGTGAAGCTTATCTCTGCTGCTCTTACCTTTGACTTCGATCTCACGTCAATCCCAAACATCGAATTTTTAGGAAATTCCTGTTTTACTGTTTGGACGTAAACACTCGAAATTAAATATTAACACAATTCATGACGTTACGATATTGAGGAAAACGTTTACAGTTCCTAAATATGCCTTTTTCATCATTAAGTCTTAAAATATTTAATCGTTCTGTAAAATGATAAAACCTGTTGGGTATAATTTAAAGGGCGAAGAATAAACCAGAAAATGTTATTGCATAGAAATTAAAACTGAAAATATAAGCTGTGTTAAATTCAATTTGGGTTTACACTGGCCGCATGTGTTCCTCATATGAAGAGGCAGGAACAACAAATGCACTTCTATTCTAACATCAATACGTGCCCTAGTCACAAGTGTTGAAAGTAATATATTTTCTCCGTAAGCATATACTTGTTAATGAGTTCATTAAAAACACATGTGCGTGTTTTTAAAGAAACAATTTGAACTAAAATAAAATGTATTTTTATGGCAACTTACACTGCTCTTATACGAAATTATGCAATACATTTTCGGCTTTTAAGATCCATTTTATGCACCTGAAATAGATTTTAAGGCATAAGAATCCGATATCAACGGCCATTTAGTATATCACTTCTACTGATGAAATTAACAAGGGGGATGGGAAGTTTCAATTTTTGCTTCAATTTCATATCTGTGTCAATGAAGTCAAAGAAATATGAATCGGTGATTTTTGCGGTTTGTTGTGAAGAAGTATAGTAATTTATACACTTTTTTCTTTAAATTCTCAGTCCATATCCTGTCCATTAGCGTTTATCTAGGTAAGATTCAAATTAGGGGACCAAATATGCAAAAATTAAATAAAAGCTCAAGGTGGAATCGCTACATCATCCTTTTGGGTGAGAAACTATATTCCGCCATCTCCTTACTCACACAGGCTAAAATATACCTTAAATATAAATTTATTCACATATTTCCAACAATTGAAGTCTGTCGAGCTGTATTTGTACAGGCGATACATGCAGTGACTAGTGTGTAAGTTCACTTGAACGTGCGTAAAATTGTCATGATTTTTCTAGATAGTTAACAAAATACATTATTCCTAAAGTGGAATTCATAATCGTTGAAATTTTGAATATTTAATTAAAGTAAACAGTAGAGATAGATTAATGGAAACTGAGGAGTTAACATCGAACTATTTCATTCATTTGCACGATTTTTCTGAATCACTGACATTCTTCTTTCACAACGCAGTAGATAGCGCGAGGATTCATGACTCTGGGATCGAAAACTGGATTGACCGATTGACCAGTGCTTCTTCCCTCTTCTACGTACGCGAATCAACCTTCTAAATCCCTGTGAATAATTCTGAAAAAGAGTCATTAGCATCAATCTAAAAGTAAAATACCTTTATTTTCAATTCTTTTCTACTCCTATAAGTTCGAAACATATTGTAATACGGGAGTTCCAAAAAAAATATGACATGATTGCATGAACAAAGTAATATCGAAATCTCTTGTAGTTCGAAGTGAAAAGCATGATTCCAAGGGTCTGCAGTATAGTTTCGTGTGTCATTGCAGAAGCCAGAGGGGCAGCTACGGTGAACTCACCCGTCAGAGCACGTAGGAGACCATTTGGCGGAAGGCCCTGTGAGTACCTGGAGCCCGCCTCTCGGAACGCGACGGTGCTGGAAGTGAGCCATTTT
The DNA here is from genome assembly GCA_031308135.1 of Acheta domesticus. NCBI lineage: Eukaryota > Metazoa > Arthropoda > Insecta > Orthoptera > Gryllidae > Acheta > Acheta domesticus. The sequence continues at coordinate 173,589,857 of JAHLJT010009419.1, forward strand.
AGGGTGATGAGCATGAAGGTCTTTTCTCGGCACGGTTTGCTAGGAATGCAAAGGAACCCTCTTGTATCCTTGGTATTGCATGGCGGAGAACGATTCTAGCACCTTTTGTACCTCAGACCCATGGGATTGAAGACAAATAAACCACGGATGTTATATTCAAGCTCGTCGCACGTGGATGGAGGCTGATGGGGATGTTTTCCAGTTGTCACGTCACGTGCAGCAACTAAGCCACAGAGTATTCTGACTCCTGCAGAGGCTTTTAAAGAAATAAATACCTCCTGTCGTACACATTTAAGCTACCCATTCATACACAAATAGCTACTTTCGTACACACGTTCTTTCATTAGCTGCCTAACGTGCGTGCTGGATGCGTCGACATTTTTGATATTCCTTGGCGAGCTGGGAAATCTCAGAAACCATGACTTTGACTCTGACACAGATATGCATGGAGCTTTTTTCTAGTTAGACTACACGATATATTGAGTTTTAGAGATTTTCAAATGCATGTAGTAATAATAAAGAGATTATTTCACACACGTTACATAACCTTTCAATATCTTTAAAACTTATTTGTTGGATGCGTCGAAACTTTGATATACCTTGGCGACCTGCGAAAATTTGTTAACAATCACTTTGACTATGACACAGATATGCATGGAGCTTGTTTCTCTTTACGTTTGGAACATAATTGATCTAAACCCAAGTTACTAGGTTTATTCATCGTTATTGATTATTGAATTCATGGAATGGGTGGAACGAAACTATTATCTGAACGGTTTGCATCCAAGTAATCAGGTGCAATTTTCTTTACACATTTACTGAATTGTAGACTTTTGTAAGCAATGTGATCTGCATGCAACGAATGCAGCATGAAAATGTGTCTCTGCATGGAAATATATTTTTACGTTAATTTTTAGATTAATTACAGAACGATCAAACGCATGGTCAACAATGAATTGAACAAAAGACAATTATATGTTCTTATTATGTAGGGAAGAAATATCGCCTGCCATATATGTCATTCCTATCTGATACTTTTAAAAAACTGAACAAAAGTCAGGGCATTATACGTTTTCTAAGAAGTAAGTAAAGGCACAAGACATTAAGGAATAGAATTTTGGATTAATAATCCGAAATTTCTTGCCTTATAATGGTGGTTCAATCCCAAAAACACGACGAAAGTTTTATGAACTAATATTTTCACTTCTCCTGAGCACATGAAGAAGAGATGACGTCTCCTTCTCGATAGTTCTCTCGCGATTCATGTTTAATTGAGCAACTTTCTGCTTGCAGCCCGCAAGAAGAACAACAACATGGGCCCTCTCCTGGCTGCGGGTGTCATGAAACTCGGTCTTATCGGCGGAGTGGCGTTCAAGGCCCTGGCACTCCTGGTTGGCAAGGCCCTCATCCTTAGCAAGATCGCCTTCCTGCTCGGCGCCATCTTGTGGCTCAAAAAGGTACGGACGTCTACATTGTTTAATTTTCAGATTATTTCTCTACTTCTTAGGCAACATATCAGCGTTTCGTTTTGAACATGTAAAAATTTAAGAAAACTATTAATAATTTCAATCATTGTGTTTCTTTAATACTGGAACTCTATACTGCGATTTTTTTAACTTTGCCCCTCAAGACGCGTCTTCACGATGGAGGTCACGGTATTTCGCGACGTTCTCAGTTGTGCCATCAGATATCGCATGATTGCGACTGTATCAAGCTGTGCTTTGCGATCATGCGACTTCTAGTGGTTCAACGGAGAAAGATGCGAAATGCCGTGTGATATTCCATCGTGGCCATAGAGGCTTGAGGGGCAAAGTTAGAAACATCGCACTGTACCTGAACTAAAAACAACAACAAATTTTAAGTCTTGACCGTTATTTTACAATACCTTGTAATACTTTTTGGTACCCAACTCCTCCCAAACCTTTTAGAAATTGTTTGTTTATAATCCATTGTGAGATACCTGTAAAATGCAACAGCTTTATAAACGTTTATATCAAAACTTCGTTTTTCGAGAATGTGCCAGTATTGTAGCTTATGAAGAAGTGTAATGCAAATATGCTTACAACTCTTATATTGTAGTAAAACACATCTAATTGTGTTACTGCTAATATCGTGAAAGAACTGAATATTTTTTTCGTTACACAACACAAGTCCAATCTTTTAGAAATTTGTTTAAACTACAATATTTTGAAGAATGTTTAAAGTTCAATATTTAAGATATCAAAAGTAGCCTATCTAACTGATTAACTCTTGATTTAAAACTATTTAATTATAAAATTCCCTCTAAAACAAACACATCGAAAAATGCATTAGTGCAAAATGCACTGATAAGTAGAGCACTTTAATGCTTCATCTCACATAACATATTGACAATACTCATAAACGGTCATTATCTCCGAAGTGATTTGAACGACTATCAAAATAAAACGAATGAAATCGGAAGCGGGAAGCGGGTTCGAGTCCAGGCCAGCCGAAGGCAGTCGGTCAGTCAGAGTGGGTCGCGAAAGGACAGCATTCCTTTCCGGTTCAGAAGCACACTTCCCCAGGAGGTCCCCGGCCCGCCTCCAGACGGCGTTGCAGTTGCTTCGACCCGCCCATCGACGGAACTGGGCTGAGTCCTCCTCTTGCTCCGTTCCTTGGGGACGTGATCCCGGCTTACCTCGAATCACAGAAGCCAGTTTCCTATTAGAGACCTTCCGCTGCTACGAACTCAGGAGTGGTCGAGGTTTCTTTGAACACTGTGACAGGTGTAGTTCTTCTGCTGTATTTCATGACCATTTTCTGTAGACGATTCCATTTGCGAGTTCTCGGGTTTTGGTCCAAAATAATAAGCTATGTCAGTTTGTCGCCGTTTCGGAGTTTATTATTACTCCATCCTCAGGGCCTGCTGTGCGTGGGAAGTTAAGTAGATATTATCAGATGAAGTTAAGTAGATAATATCTACTTAACTTCCCACGCACAGCAAGCCCTGAGGATGGAGTAATAATAAACTCCGAAACGTCGACAAACTGACATAGCTTATTATTTTGGACCAAAACTCGTGAACCCGGTGTAGTTCTCCATTCGCCTTCGGACGTTTCCTATCTTTGTAGAAAACATAATGTCTTGTTACTAAGAAGTACTTGGTCTCTATCGGGTCCGTTGTCATTGGAATAATCCGCAGTAGAACAAGAAATATTTCTTAATTTCTTTTAAACAAAATTCTTAAGTATTTAATTCCACAATTTTATCCATTCTCCTGCCAAGACTTTGAGTTGAGACACAGGTTTCTTTGAACCTGTGACAGGTGTAGTTCTTCATTCTCTTGCTTTGTAGAAAACAAAATGTCTTGTTACTAACACGCAACACTCACCGTGCAGGATACTCGGATTGACATGAAATTTTACCAGCTTGTTCAGCGCTTTTCAAAACCTCTACATATAAATTTGTACGCTGTGAAGTATTTGGAAGTAGTGTTTTGCGACAATTAATAATAAATAATAATTGAATAAGGTCATGAAAGGTTTCAATATTAATTGCCGCAAAAACACTACTTGCAATGCTTCATAGCACGTACAAATTTGTATATAGAGATTTTGAAAGGTGGTGAACAAGCTGGTAAAATTTCATGTCAATCCGAGTATCCAGCACCGTGAGTGTTGTGTGTAAGAAGTACTTGGTATCTACCGCGTCAGTTGTCATTAGAATAATCCGCAGTATAACAAGAAATATTTCTTAATTTCATTTAAACAAAATCCTTAAGTATTTTATTCCACAATTTTACCCATTCTCCTGGCAAGACTTTTTCTAATTGTTTTCTAATATTTCATCTTTAAAACTAATGGAAATAATGGAATATGAATGCTGGATCATAAATGTGTTTGGATCCTAAGCAACGTTTTCTTTGAAGTAATTTATATTTATGATATTTTTAAGACGTCAGCATTAATAAGTTACGTCAATATTAATGTTTATGAAGACATCAATATTAATGTTAACGTCTGCAAAAAATTAAAAAGTGATAATTAGTATTTGATGGAGTTCCGATTGCATCTAGATGTGGAAAAATGAAACAAAAAGGGGTAACTAGTAAATTATTTTTTGTTTACTTTGTATCTCAGTGGATCATAATCACGCGGACTCTTTCGCTGAACTAACATGTATATCCACTGGTGACCACACATGCTGGCGACCACATGAGAGACTGAGGAGGTGGAACGGGTGTGGTTGGAATGTTGGCCGCCAACCTAGTTTTGCGGCATTGATCCACAAGCATGAAATAAACCGCGAAGTTGTCTGCGGACCGTTAAATATTCAAGCGAGGCCTCCGAAGAGATTAGAATAAGTCTGTATTCGATCCACACCGATAGACTAAAAGAAAAAGAGGCACAAAACTGGTTTTGCAGTAGTTCACAGGTCCCGGAAGGCGAGAGCGCACAGTTATAGAAAAACTGTCCAATTATCACATATTTTGTCTTGAATTTTCTTGCAGTTGTTGCATGTTTTGTATTCCATTTTCTACGCCACCGGACATCCGGATCAGGAATGAAACGAATTTGCGAGACATGCGAATGACTTAATCATGAACCATACTGAAATATTTCAAAACTTATAATTTCATACATGGACCGCAAACATAATGACGTCAATCCGTCGATTTACGATTCTTCAGTCGATTTTACATTTACGTTATTTTAATAGTTTTGGAAAGAATACTCCACATTTGAACATTGAATTAAAATTTCTATTCACTTTGTTCAATATTGTTTACTTTTTGTAAATGAATGCATTTATGTTGCATGTGAATTTAATATGAACGATGTTCCTATCGCAGTAAATTTTTTTCAAAAACTTTTACTTAGTTATGAACAACATTGCGCAGAGAAACTTCCAGGAAAGACTGCATCCGTCTTGGTCGCATTAATTTCATGAGTTCCGGATCCGACAGGTACCATAAACATCAAAACCCCGTTCGTTCTTTACGTGAAAACTAGACTCTGTTCAATTTCTCACCAGCTCACATCCATTATCATCACGATTTAATTGTTTACAGATCTATTGTTCGCGAAATCGCTCGTATTGTGTGCACTTTCAAGGTACTGCAACGATGCATTTCAAGCGCACTAAAATGCAGATCAAATCTTTTTCAATACTGAGACCCACTAACCCGATTGATTCGAGTTTACCGACAAATCGAGCAGCTTTCGTAAATCGAGAATGCGATCCCGTTGCTGACGAAATTTCCTCGTCTGCGACCGGTTTCCAGCAACTGCCTTCCTGGCCTATCATGTGCGGGGCGGCCCCTCTCCGGAGGTCCAATGGGAGATCCGGTCGCGGGCCGCCGACGGCGCGGCGGTCAGTGCACGCGTTTTTTATCACCTTGCGCTGCACCAAATGAACGCTGCTGCAAGAAATTATATATGTGCTGGTTTCAGGACACGGCAACTTTCTTGACTCCTTTTTTTTGTCTCCCCCCGGAAGGCAACAATTAAGTTAATGAGCACACCGTGTTAGTAATGAGTCTGAAAAGCGCGGCGATGTTTTGTTGACTTTGACAATATTATGCAACAGATGATTTGTATGATTACTTTATTAGAATGAAAATTCTTGGATAGTAAATTAATGTCTGGAAACGTTTCATTCCTTTTTTTAAATCAAAGTTGGGAATAAATATTCCCAACTTTGATTTAAAAAAAGGAATGAAACGTTTCCAGAACAGAACAGAAATATATTGCTGGCAAAACTTAACTTTTATTTTCATACATGTACTTTCGATAAATAACAAATTATTTTTCAAAACCAAGAATGTTAAACAATGTTCAACGATTTAATCGAATGTCACTTTATACATTTCATCTATAACTTCGTGAACTTATTAAAAAAATATTACGTATTTTCAACGCTAACGGAAACTTACATCATCACGATCTTGTAAATGTATGTAGTGCAATTTCATAAAGATAGAGATAGTTTCATTCTCCCACGATAAAAAAGACTTCGTTCTTCAAGAAATTTATAGTTACGAGATTATCGTAGATGAAAGTACAGGAAAACGAAGTATAGTAAATGATCATAAATTTCAATATTTAAGGCCAGGAATTTTTATGCCACCAAGCAACTGGCAATCGGATTGCAAATGCTTGTATTAAAAGGATTAGAATCACGATGTAAATTCTAGATAATTTTAACATTCCATGAAATCAGATACATCGCGCGTAGTTTACCTTTTTGACAATAACTGTACTGGAATAGTTTTTTATACCCACTCGCACTCCAGCTTTAACTCACGACGTGCGAGCAGAACAATAGCTAGGCAACCTGTGTATTAAAAACCTCTTTTCACATTCGGTAATAGCAGACAGGGGCCTCATTTGGACTTCCTGCACCGGGGCTACGGAGAATCTAACTAAGCCATTGCGTTCAAGTGCAAAAGAATCTATTCCGATTCTTTCCTTTATGGCAGAAATCGGAAAATGATCTAACCACCATTATCGAATTTCCTATCACAATTTCCATTTATTTTCAAATTTACTATTACTACTTCAATTGGAATTTACTTTGCCATCTGGCATTAATAAATTGTGCACCCCGTGTGTCGTCAGCTCTTCCCCCAGCAAACCCAGATTCTATCCTTTATGGTTGAAACCGTAAAAAAGATCGAAACAATATTACCTTATCTCCTATTTCCATTAACTACTTCTATTTGAATTTACTTTGCCATGTGGCATTAACGGGTGCACCCGTGTGTCGGCAGCTCTTCTCCCTCCCCCATATTCTATCCTTTATGGTTGAAATCGTAAAAACGATCGAACCACCATTACCTATCTCTATTCCATTTACTTTCTAATTTCCTATTACTGCTCCTATTCGTTGCTTCGCATTAACGAGTGGTGCACCCCTTGCGTGGCGGCAGTTCTTTTCCCATCAGCCCCAGATTTTATCCTTTATGGTTGAAATCGTAAAAGAGATCAAAACACCGTTATCGTATCACTATTTCCATTTACTTTCGAATTTCCTATTACTACTCCTACTCGAATATTCTTCGCCATCTGGCACTACCGAGTTGTGCACCCCATGTGTCGGCTGCTCTTCTCCCAGCAGCCCTAAATTCTATCCTTTATGGTTATATAGCACCATTATCGAATCTCCTATTACTATTTCCATTTACTTTCGAATGTCCTATTCCTGCTCCTATTCGTTACTTTGCGTTAACGAGTGGTGCACCCTTTGCATGTTGGCAGCTCTTTTCCCAGCAGCCCCATATTTTATCCTTTATGGTTGAAATCGTTAAAAAGATCAAACCACAATTATCTAACTATTTCCATTTACTGTCTAATTTCCTATTCCTGCTCCTATTCGTTGCTTTGCATTAACGAGCGGCGCTCCCTTTGCAGCTGTTCTCGCAGCAGCGCCACGTGACGTACGAGGTGGTGGCGCACCCGCACTCGCACTCGCACTCGCACGTGGCGTCGGACGCGCACGGCCACGGCCACGACAGCTACGTGGGCAGCTCGGGCTGGGGCCGGCAGCTGGGCGCCGCCCCCGGCGCCGCCCCCGCGGGGCAGGACCTGGCGTACCGCGCGCACGCGCCCACCGCCACCGCCGCCGCCGCCGCCCCCGCCGGCGCCAGGACCTAGTCGACGAGGCGCCACACGCGTGAGTACCCACACCTCGTAATCACACACTCGTAGTACTACTCGTGCCAGGGGCGGATGCAGACGATCATTTGGGAGTTATTGTGGGATTATTGTAGTGGCACGTATACTGCGATTTTTCTAACTTTGCCTCTGAAGGTCCGTCTTCAGGATGGAATATGTCACGGTATTTCGCGACGTTCTCAGTCGTGCCGCCAGACATCACATGATCGCGACCGTATCAAGCAGTGCCTGCGATCATGCGACTTCTAGCGGCACAACGGAGAAAGTCGCGAAATGCCGTGTGATATTCCATCGTGGCCATAGAGATTTGGGGGGCAGAGTTACAAAAATCGCACTATAGTGGGATTATTGTAGTGTATACACGAAAATATACAATATTGTTTTGAAATACTTACCTAATTCTAACATAAAAAAATATTTGTATCAATTTTGCCAAAGAGAGAAAGGAAAAAATTAAATTTCTAGGGCCTTTAGGGTGGGGGCATGCCCCCCATAACCCCCCTGGATCCGCCTCTGACTCATACCACTACTCATTCTACTATTCATATTACTACTTATATCAATATATACTCCCTCCTAATAATTTCGTATACTGGGTCTATAATGATAGTAGTAATGGGAATTTATTGAGCCTTACACAAAAATTTCTTGCACATCTACCCTAATCTACAATAATGTTCTCAAGAGCACTCTGCCGAATACTTTTTTAATCATATTAGGATTAATTCATAAGAGCACTAGTGTTTTTAAGAATTTAAGGGTTGGGTCGTAGATGATAACTCCCAAAATTGTAGTTTTTGTATTACAATTTTAAATTCTATCATTTGTTGTCTATGCCGGATGATACTTCAAAAGCTCAATTTACGGCTCAAAATTAGTCGCTTGCGATTGTCATTTTTAGTATGTTACCCACTTAAATCTCCTTGAAACATAATGTTCACTTTCTTGTAGCACAAAAGTGATTGCGCGTGGGTTATCAGGTTTTGCACCAGAATCCTTCAACTCATGACACTTTCTTTCACTCAAGACAAACGTGGTGTTCCAAAAATCAAGCAAATGTTCTGAATGTAGTGAATGCAATGCTCATTTATGAGCAGACTCAAGGGGAAGCGTAGGCCTTTACATCTTCTTCCTTCCTGGTCAGGTGATCTTAATAGTATTTTTCCTTTGCTTTTCACATGAAGGATGGTAAGGTCATGAGGGACATACGATAATGTTAGATTATCGATAGTGGCGTTCAGATAGGGCTCGCGGATGATACGACAGGATATCTCCGCCAAAAATGTTTAGAGAAACACTCATTCCCTTGTCGGGATTGGAATTGGCAGCCTTCATCTCGACGATGAATGATACTTCAAATTCCTGTGGTATCAAAGCCAAGCAAGCAACACACTTAAATAATCCATTCAAAGTCTAACGGTCTGAATAATTATGTTAATGTCAGATCTAATACAAATCCTCTTTTGGTCGCCGTAAATAATTCTGTTACAAGTTTGTTGTAACATTATGATTATACCCGCACCATTATTAACAATAATGAATTATCTGCTTGTAGGTACCGTTAGTCACGCCAAACATGTTTACAAGCTGTTTACTTGATATTCAACCCAGATATTTTGCGTTTATCTTGTCTCTGAAATAAATTACTGTAGAAAGTTTCCAGGCGTTAACTGACAACTCAAATTGATTCCCTGGGAGACAAAACGCTATCGCCGAACATGTGCAATTAGAAACGTCCTAGTTTCAATGTTCAGATATTTCTGTTAAACTACTAATTTTTTTAATTTTATTTTACTAAACGATTACACTATCCTTAAGTCACATGAAATTTAAAAGAAACATCCTGACCGAAAAACCCTAGTTTCTCGATCATTACGTTATATACTTCGAAAAATTCGTTAACAATTTCACACTGCATTCCAAACTTCCCTGCTAAAACCCGATGCTTTGGTGGGAGGGGCGTCGTAATCACTCGTGTTTTCTGGTTCGCAGAGTCGCCGCTAGGTGTTCGCCGGCGCCTGTGGGCGGCCGCCGCCGCCTCCGCTGCCGCCGCTCGCCCCGCCCCGCCCCGCCCCGCCCCTCCGCCCGCGCCGCTCCGCGCCTCGCCACGCCGCTCCGCCGCAGCGGCCGCTCAGCCGCGGGCGACGCTTCGCAGCGTCCTCCCCTCGAATTATTTATTGTTGAGTCATATTTATTTCTATGATCGTAACATATTTATTTGAGTAACTAATATCTTTCCTGATTCACTCCCATTCCTCGCGCATCATGTACAGCGACCTCGTACAGCACAAGTGACTCGGCCATAGAAGACGGAACGAACACTTCTCAAGAAATACCTTGAAGACCACCAAGAGGACAACTCGACTTTTCTCAACTACCACGTTGTCTCTGAGACTTTCAACTCTGACCTACGAATAGTTTACAAGTACAATATAGTATAGTTGTTCACAGTTTTCACTGTTACCATGACTGAAACCTCTGACTACCGACGAATACAAAGTGCCTCGAAATGATACTCAAAGTGAAATAGACAATGATACACAACTCAGGGCTTTTGATCAACTCATAATGCACACACCAAGGACCGTAACAGTTTTACTGTGTACAAGCTCAATCGCATAAATAAAATACTTATCGTCATCTAGTACATACTGTGTCACTGATTTTCACATCCTTTTTTATCCTGACATATTTCCATCGTTTAAGTTGAAATGTGGAATAGGATCTAACAAAGAGAAAATATCTATGTGTTGCAGTTAATATTTATTTTTGAAATACAAAATATGAAAGTATTCAATAATATTAAACAATACACACGTCTTCATGATTTCCAAATACTAATAATATTATCATTAAATAAATACAAATAATTTAAATAAATATTACTGTGAATCGTGTCTCGCTCTTATTTCAAAGGAACTTTGAATATGAAAAAGAAAATAATTTGAATGAGCGAATCACATATTCTTATACACGACCTTGACGAATATTAATATCTTCATATTGATTTCACCGATAAAAATCACTAGCGATTTTCGAACACAATTTTTCTATCCCAGAACTACATCACAATCCAAAAATTCAAAAAAGATGTACCTTCCAAATAGGCCACTTGACCCTTCTGCAGTTTTTGTATCAAAGACCCGTATTTCTAAACCACTTCCAAATTCACAAAGAACATTTTTTTGCTCACTTATTCGCAGGTGAGCAAAAATAAATCACAAGCAGCAACGAAGAACGCAAAGAGACACTTATTATTGCATAATAGTTTTCTGTTGTTAGCAGTTCTGTATAAAAATGCCGAAGTGAAATTGCAAACAAAAAAGCTGTCTATTTGGACTGCGCCGTGGCAATGTAATCTTGACTTACACAAAAGTCTAGCCTTAGGCATGTCCTGCCAACATCACTACTTCTGTAGAGAAGACGTAGTTTGTGGTTGATTCCGTAGTTCCTGGAGTTCAGTGTGAATGCGCGACGTCTCCGTATCCAATCAGATTGACCCTTTACGGAGCCATTTTCCGACCCGTGGTGACCAGTTTCCGATACGTGTTGACGGGAACTCGATGAGCACTGCTTTTGACGAGGCCGTAGACCGTGTGTTTGAGTCCTGGAACAACGGGAACATCATAGTAACATGCACATGCAGGCAAAGAAACGAGGCAATGTGCTTTGAAGAAAGAGCGAAAAAAAGTAGTAATTGCGTTTGTTCACAGCATTATTACATATTTCAGATTCTTCCTGCATTATTTTCAACGCTCTTTTGATTATCGTGTTGTAGAAAGACAAGTGACATTTACGTGTGTATAATAATTTTCAAGTGAGGAGAAACAAAATATTTATACAGAGATGCACCCGGAGAGGGGGCTGTAGGAGAGGGGACATTCAGCCCCCCCATAAGTCAATTATAATATTAAAATACAGATTTTTATAATTTTCTATAATAACGAAAGTCGTTTAATACATCGATATTAACTATAAGTTAACAAATAAAAATCCATTTTCTATTCAGCATAAATGAAATATTCTTTATAAGACAATATCAAGTTGGCTGAATACCGACACCTATAGACCACCCCTCTCAAAAATTCTGGGTGCGTCTTTGTATTTGTGCAATAGATGGATAATATTTACACATTATTTACATTGTTCATTTAAAAAACGTAACACATATAGCTAGTTGACGTCTGTAAGAATATTCATCCCAGTTTCATAGGCTGTCCGCAAAGATACATGAATTAAAAGTGCGTCAAGTCCATTATTTTAGTTTTCTTTTTCAAAAACGAGGCTGAGTGGTTAATTTAAAAATGTTATGTTTGGCATGTTGTGCTGGATGTTGGTTTGGCCAAGATCAATAAATTCCGAAACCGTTGGACTGATCTTCATGAAACTTGGCATATTAGTACTGGACCATTCTTTTAAACGTTCTTTTAAAGGCTAAGAACAATATTTAAAAAAAGAAATGGCTCCAATTTTTTAGAAAAGTTTGAGGCTTCGTATAAAGTACCTCCAAAAATCAAAACACTCATTTAAAAGTCGAAAGACATTTCGTTCGTGGACATCATCAATCCAGAAACATCAATTTTGGAGAAAATTGTCTGAATGGTTTAGGCCCGTCACGTCAAGGTCGAGGGGAGGGAAATAAACGTCCTAGAGCGGACGGGCGGTAAGTTACCGGATACCTGGCTAATGACAGTCTTTGGGAGACGTTACTTTACAGTTATTGTCAAAAATTTAGTTATATTAAAGCCCATTTTCTCCTTAAAGCAAAGAGATGGTGTCTTCCAATGAAATTCTACAACAGCCAAATTTCAAATTCTCTACTGAGAGTAAATTAAAACAAACTGAATCAAAAATATCTTGATTTTGTAATTTTGTTTAAGAGCGATATAAAAGGATTAACTTTCTACGTTCAAATTAGGAGGTTTAACAGACAAATATTCTTTTTGCTAAAAGCGCTGTCCATCCGTAAGCAAGAATTGTTAACTTATAGAGACTTGTTAACTTATTTCACTTTATTGCTAAATACAATATATAATTGAAAAACAGCACAAGACGAAACGAAGCAAGGAGAGAATTGGTCATTCAAACATATTCCTGTCACGTAGCAAAGAAGTTTATATAAGGGAGAACGTAGTAAGAAAATAAACATCCAATAGCAATAAGTAGTGAAGAACATAAACATAATACAATTCTAGGTTATTTGACATAAAAAAATCTGGCAAACATATTTTCGTATGAAGCCACTCTTCACCGCCTCGCGCCGCTCCAGCTTGCGCGTGTACACCCCTTCCTGGATTTGGAGGGGAAATGAGCGCGGAGTGAGGGGGAGTTGCCCGTGCCCGTACAAGCGCCGGGCTCCCGAGGCGGGCAAGTAGCTCGTGCGGGCGCAGTTTGACGCGCCTGGTTTAAGCGCTGGCCTTGACCAGTGACAGAAATAAGACGTTTTGCCGTCAGTCGATTTTTCGGTATCGAGGAGCAACCAATCGTAAATTCTGTCTAAACAACGTGTTACAGAAAGTAATTTACTACTGTTAGGAAGAAGATGTATACACTGTTTCGTTCCCAGGGTCCAACAATTAAACTTTTCCTGCCAAAAAACTGCCAATTTCCACCCCGCACGATTACAATACTTCCTCTTTACTACTTACGTAGTGAGGTGAAAAAATCCAAACAGTACAGATATAATAATTCTATACTTCGAAACGACTGCGACAATGACACTTCTTTATGCTTTTGAAACTTCATTCCATATTGCGGGCCGTAGACACTAATGGTCAAACAAAGATAGAAATCTTAATACAGCCATCCCGAGGAAGAACAGCGCAAGCAGACCATGAAGAAGATGGCTGCATGCGATCTCCTATCCCGTCGCCGGCCTCGATGGCAACCGGAAGAGAAAGACTCGCGCGCAGCTCTACTAAGCGTTGGATGAAGTCGGTGAGCGCCTCGCAGCGCCCCCGCGGCGCCAGCTGCGAGGCGAAGCGACGGCGACGGGCGCGAAACACGGCTTCAAACGCGCGTTCGTCACGCTCGCAACGCCACGCTCGCCGGGGCCCGAGCGTGTCGCCTTAGACACGCACCCCGACGACCAGTGTGTGTGTGTGTGCGAAAAGGCTTCGTTGCGAAGGTGTGACGTTGCAGAAATTCTTTTGCGGGTGGGTTTTGTGTGTTGTAGAAGAGAAGTGTTGGGGTTGTGTCAAAAACGGATAAGTTTCAGTTCACTCTGAATTTTATTTCACTCTGATTTTGACAAAAGTTAAACGTGATTGAAATTATTAAAATCTGCAATTGTCTTTATCTCCAGATTCGTGATTATTAAGCAGCTATAACGTAATTTGGTTATGTCTTTTGACAAATCCTGCTTAGGCTGTATTAATAATAGTACATTCATCCAGAATAGGTGCTTGAAAAAGGGCAAGTCATGAACTATTCTAATGTTGGCGAAATTTATTATCAATTTTTTACGTTACCATTAGCGTTACCATATGGTTACCATATACCATTGCGAAGTTTGGAAATGTTAGAAATTGATTTTATAAGTTAATAACTGAGTATTCTATCAATTACGAATTGTTGAATTTTATATTCAAAAAATAGCAAGCGCCTTGACTGCCCTGATTAATATAATGTCCGAGTTTTTCGAAGCAATGTGAATACTGAACGAAATCCATTGAATGTTACTGTAATTAAAGAAAGTAATAATCTTCGTTAAGAAAATATATGAGAAGTTTCAAGTAAATAACAGGTTCAAAATCTTCAGCAAATTGACAACAATCTATAAGATTTTACTCATTTTAAAAAAGATTTATTGCTTTATATGTACCTTTTAATGATTCCGCCACAACATAATGGAGGAAAAGCACTTGATTATTCCTCAGATGTTCTAATACCTAATCATACAACTGATGCTCTTAAAAGAATGCACGTTAGTGCGCTGTTCAGCTATTATTATTATGAAAGAAATCACGGAGAAAGGATTCATGAAAGAAGCGATTGAGACGCACAAAAGAACTGATAGTTTACGCGCAAACAAGAGAAACTCTTACGTAGTAGAGAACTGTGAAAGCACACTCTACTTGTAAAGTGGTGATAATTGAAAAGCATTCGAGTTGAGGAAAGGAGGTTTCGACAAGAAAATGACACGGCGTGGGTGGCGTGAAAGAAAGCTAAGAATTGAGGTTCACCAACAGTAAACTCAAGCAGCGTCTCTGTTTACACGGAGATATACTCAGCATGTGAATGGAAAAAGAAACCAATATTCAGCCATGTTAGCGTCTATCATCGACAGGATGCTAGCGGAAATGTAGAATCATTCTCCATGATACAAATTACATATTATCGCATGAATGTTTTCGTACTTTATGCGCACTTAAATGTCACATTGTAAGTGTCCTGAATGAAATCAAAGCATTTCAGTTTATCGAACAGGATCTACAGCAATTAGAAAGTAAATTCTAAAAGAAATTAGAAATAAAACCATAGCCATGAAGGACCAATTATACTAAAGAATTTCATCTTTCTCTTTTTTTATATACGTTTCAAGATAATCATGAATCAATAGAGTTTGACAAAGTGTAATTTTTTGTTTCCTACTCGTAAGTATTGCTGTTTACCAACTACATTACCAGTTATAATTGGTAAATGGCACGTTCTTCTGACAACTCGCCATAGAATTATTTGGAATGAAACCAATTTAGACGTATTCTTTGTCTTGATTCTGTTTATATTTCACACCAGCATTGACAATGCGAAAATTTGTTTTAACCATGTTATCAATGAATATGCGGAGCTAACAAATATAATTTACTTCTGAACAAACGATAAAAAGTACCTATCCATAAGGAATATGTAATTATTTTTGCAATAGTTTGTTTTCTCATAATAAATATTTATAATGAGGCAAAAGTGACGTCTTAAATGAGAAAAAATGACCACATAGGGAATTGGAGGAGTTAAGTACAAGTATCCAAGGAAAGAGAGAAACTAAATATATTAATGAAACGAATAGAAAATCTAAATAGTCGAACTGAAAAAGTGTCTCGCAAAGAAAACAGAAAAATGAGAAAACCTCTATCATTTTAATCCTTTGGTTTAATTATGTAAGCGTTGAGAGATAATTAATGGAAATGAAATATACAGGCATCTACATTTAAATAATCATTGTAAAGAAACCAGTATAAAAGAAGTACAATTTCGTCTTTTATAATGCAATAGCAAATATCACAAAAGAAACAAGTGCACGTTAGTGCAAATTTGTTTCTCGATAAGATCATATTTGCATACTGAATCTCCGTACTGTGTAATGATGCGTGAAGTGATACTGATCAACCTTTGGGCATCAAGAATGCTTTTTTCAGCCAAATTGTGATCTCCAGTCTACTTCACCAAACTCTTTTAAATTTATTTACATATCTTGAAAAAAAAGAAAATCGCGTGAGACTTGTTCCAGGAGAAGCGATCAAAATTTTGAATAAAGGCACCAATGTCGGTTTAACATTTGATAATAAAAGAAATGATCGTTCTCTTGTAGTATATTGGTAAATAAAGTGTAGATCCAATTTTGAGCAGTTTTGTGTTAGATATTGTTGTACGTTTGCAATTTGAAAATATTAATTTAGTACTGAGAACAATATCATATTGCGACACATAGAAATATTATAATTAAATTGAACAAAGGAACAAAAATAAAAGAACGAGATAAGGGACAGATGAAATAGAGGAAGAGATTTGAAAGAAGAAGATAATAAAATGCAAGGTAAGTTTTATAATGGTTCAATAGCAGCTTGCTTGGTTAAAAAGATTCCACAAAAACTCAAACAATTTTGTGCAGCAATTAGAATATTTTTAAAGAGCGGGAAACTGGGTTCCGAAATTCTTCTTGCCAGCGAGGAGAGCCAGAATGCAGCCGGCGTGGGTAAATGACATTCTTTAGTCCGCGAATAGATCTACAAGGAATCTAATTCAAGAGTTGAGTATTCAGACGATCTTGCAAGTCTTCTCTAGAACTTGCGCATGCGATCGAGAACGTAATGTATAAAGGGGGAAAAGTGGGATGAGGGTTTTTGGAAAGGGGCGGCAGAGAACGGAGAGGGGCCAGGAGAAGCAAGTGCGGAGATTGCGGTGGCAGGGGCGTAGCTTCATTTGGTGCTATCCGAGGCAAAACTAATGGTATCACCCCTATAAATTAAATATAAAAATATCTATTCCAGAATAGCTTATTTAATAAAAATACAAGTACCCTTGCACGTGGCATTTATCTATAATATATTAAAAACTCTATGTAATTCAGAAGAATTGAAATATTTTAAAATAAATAATCTAAAATGAAGAATTCCTAATTAACAAAAGCATATTTTTTTGTAAATAATATTTTCCGAAATTTAAGAGTGGCAAACGTATCTATAATTTCATCAAAATCTATACTACAATCTATATTCTATACAAAATATATAAAGTTTTCTAATTGGTGTCACCCCTAAAATGCTGTCACTCGGGGCCGACTGCCCCCACTGCCCCTCCCTTACTATGCCACAGAGTCGAGGGCTGAGATAGTAGCAGATTGAAAGCGGAGGCAGAAGTGCAGAGTCTGGGGCAGTGGCGGAGGCGAAGGCGAAGGCAGAGGTGGGGGCGGAGGCTGATGCAGAGCGGGGGCGGAGGCACCAGCGGGAGTGGGGGCTGGGAGAGAATGGAGGCAGAGACGCAGACAGAGACAGTGACGGGCGCAGGGCGGGAGCTGGCGGTGGAGACAGAGACAGAGGCAGAGGCTGGGACGGAGTGGAAGCTGGGGGGGGGGGAGAGGAGGAGACATGGGGGGGAGGCAGAGGAGCACGCCAAAGTGGAGGCAATGGCATGAGCAGAGGATAAGCCCGATATGCACGGTACAGTTTTCGTGCAGATTCTCGTATAGTTTCTGTACAGAAACTTCAAGATCTCCAACTAGAAGAACAAAAGCCAAAAGTCGCGCATACACGGTTTGCAAGTTTTTTGCATGAATCGCCACAAGACACCGCTAGGGGGTGTACCGGGTAACAACTGAATTGCGCCGTCTGAGTACTTTCAGTGACGGTATTTCTGTGCCTGCGTTAGGCTGTGTGATCTTTATTAAGTATTAATTAACCATTTGGAGCATAGAGAAGAAAAATAGGAAAGCAGGAATTGGGGAAAAGGAAGTTTATCACAATATATAACTTCATACAATCGCACCTTGACACACCTAACCACAAAATCGACATGGCAGATTACCATTAGTGAACGATTCTGCCGGTAGAGGCGCTGGAGTCCAACTGTATGCTTTCTACACGAAAAATGATGAGCATGTTCATAAGTTTTTCATGAAGAAAGCGTAGTCTGGACTACATGAAGAATCTGCACGAAAACTGTACCGTGCATATCGGCCTATAGAGAGTCAAAGATACAGAATGAGTCGTGTGACGTGGAAAAATGTGGAAATGGAGGCAGGGAGGTTTGCGAGGTGAAAAGATGCAGGTGATAGCAAAAGGGGGAGACAAATTAGGCGGAGGTTGGGCGGTAGGCCTTGCAATTACGCGGGGGGGGGGACTGTGTCACGCCCGCAATCCACGTAAGACATCCGCTTCGGTTAGCTCATGTCTCACCGGGCCAAGGGTTGATGATATTCCAACGGAACGTTCGACCTTGCCCATATATTGCCATCTTGCCTTATCGTAGGCGCTGTGACACAGCATGTGGATCATGGGTGCGCCATCATGGCTCAGTCATGAGACAAATGCGCGTCACAAGGAAATACAATTAGGTCGATGACACGTTTTCCCAAGATGGTGCCAGGTATGACGGTATCTGGGCCCATAAAAAGGGAGCTCGACAGATAATCGAGGGCTGTCGTTGTCGATCAGTCAGTCGGTCGCCAGTCAGTTGGATGACAGTGCCCTGCGGGTCCTGTCCGACCACCCCTGAGACCTGAGTTCGGAGGAGCCTTTCGCATGCTACGGGAGATCGGTAATGTACACGAGGGTGAGAATGAGGCGAACACCCACTTGCGAGGAAGTAAAGAGAGTTCATTACGAACACTGAGTTTGCCTGAGTGACCGCAGCATCCCCTTGCGTCCTTCCCTCTGCCCTGAGCTGAGAAGCATCCCCACTCTTATGATCACCTTCCCCTCCGGAGCGTGACAGCTAAAGCCTCATTCACAATGCAAGCTTAAACGTAACGTAATGCTGTAAACGTAGCTAAAAAATTTACACGTAAAAACAAGCGTTCACAATGACGAACCTAAGTTTCGCTTGAACCAATCAGAATTCAATGTACTGGAACTTGATCGATTCCTCTCTAACATGGTGAAAAAATCTTTCCACCATGGTTTCTAGCTTTTTTCGAGATTCCTATCGATTTGTCTTTATATACATGCAAGTAGATGTAGTAGTGCTGACATTTCCTTCATCTTATAGACAAGGATTCTCATGAACCAAATTCCTGAGTAATTCGTCGGACATAATTAGTTTATTCGCCATCTCAGGTTACAGTCACAATAAAAATTGTCCAAATTCTTACATTGAATTCACTACACGCATCAAACGCGTTCGTAAACTAGTTCTCTACATTACAATAACAATGACATAACTACAAACTACCTGAACACAATCTGAAATCGAACTTGCATGCTGCTCTCTGATTGGTCTTTGGTAGAATTCCGATGTAAACTTAACGTAAAAGCTTGGAGCTTGCGAACTCTTAAGTTTACAGTCTTACGTCAACGGTTACGTCAAGGCATTGTGAATGGTCTCGCTTAATAACACATTTCTAGGTTTTGCGGCTATGTTACGTTTACGTTTAAGTTTGCATTGTGAATGAGGCCTAAGCTTGGCGCGCGGGCGCGGCGTGGGTGGAGGGGGTTGGCAGAGTGGGGGAGGGGGCGGTGTCGGCGGTGCCCGCGACCGTCACGCTCGCTACTGGAAAGTGGCCGCGTGTCGCCGCACGGCGTCTCTCGTTTGTCTCGTGCTGTTTGCCGCGGGCGCCACGGCGGCAAGCGGAGCGTGAGGAGACGTTAATGGGCACGGTAGGGGAGCAGCCGCAAGCAAGTGCGTCTCTAGTGCAGCCTAGGACTTCGGGGGAACAGAGACGGAAAGTGAATCTGAATTTCACGTATACGAATTTCTGGTACTTGATCTCTCGTGTTTCACGTATCTGAATAACGTCGATAAGATTTATAGTATTTGACGTATCTGAATTTATCGTACGAGTCAGAATATTGCAGTACAAACATATTAATTTATTACTTCAAGTAATTTTGTTCCGATTTAAAGTAGTATTTGAAAGAATTTGGTAAATGAAACAATAAAATTGATGCATCACCACAAGGTGTAGGTTGGGCCCGGAAAATTATTTATTTCAAAATTATGTTTCTATTATTGAAATAAATTAGTAATTTGAAAATTATTTAGTATTGTTAAATTTTGCCAAATCGACTGAAATAATTAAATAATGTTAAGTAACTCATGGAAGAGAAATTGACTTAATCTTTTCATGCTTCCAATTCAACTTTGTTGTACTCTCCTGGATTCGCTTCTATAATCAATTTTATGTTAGCAAGAAGCAATTATATAGGGCACTGCATAATAATAAAAGTGAAGTTTGTTGCTTTTTTAAAATGATTTAATCGCCCTAGAAACAGCTAGGTCATTTATTGCTTTGTTGCAATGTAATCAATGTATGTTTGTAAAGACAAATAAATCCTTCTGCGTTTAGTCATATCCTCGTGAAAACAGAGAATATAATGATTAATTATTGTAAAGACGTAATGAATCCTTAAAGATCTAAAGAAATAACAAAAATGAGATAGATGTACAAATAAGATTAATTAAATACAAAAATGATGTAATCAATTTATATTTAATAAATACTTTGTCAACCCATTTATGGCGCTGAAGGAAAACAGAAACCAAATAATTTAGCTTTAAAGTGTTAATAACAATGTTTCATATACCAGGTTAACAGAGCAACGATCACTAACTCAAGGAATGGTGACTGAAAGCGAAACTTATGCTTTAACATACTGTTGCATGTGCAAGAGCTGATGTAATCATTGGGAGCGTTCAAAATGAAGAGCATGACGGTCTTGTGGTATAACTAGATTGTAACTCTGTGTTCTGTACAAGTCAGAGACAAACATCAATATCTCTAACATATTTTCAAGTGAACTGGTTATTTAAAAGTTCCGTCAATTTCATATCGTTTATAGCAGATACGTCGCATTCATGATGAGGAACTTTTTTATAAGCAACGATCACTAAATTAAAGGAATTTCAAGATATTTTGACAAACTGAATTGTTGAAACTCAGATTTCAATATTTTTTACGAATTTTAAGTCACAAACAAATTGAAATTGGGGCATTTTTGCAATAAACACAATATTATCGTGAAATCCCTTAAATTAAAAATAATCACACTATATATCAGATGTGGTAAAATGAATTGCAATGTTACTTTATAGTTAATATTGAACTTTAATCTATATATAAAACTGGATGTTGGTATGTAAGAGCTAAACTCCGACACCGTAGGACCGATCTCCATGAAAGTGGGCACTTGTATGTAGCCAGAGTATTCTGTTAATTCTGTTGTAACTCCACAACATGACGCTGTAGAACAATACTAAATATTCACGTCAAATACAATCCGCACCACGCGGGGTGGCATTTTGAATTTATATGATTAAATAACTCCTAAACGAGGCATTCTAGGGCCTTAAAAACTAAAATTTTGAGGCCTGCGGCCTTCTGCCTGAGGCATACGGCATCAAAGAAACGTTTCTCACCCAGTAATTTACAGAATGAGCTGTTCTCGAATATTTTATTAAATTTTTGCTGGTACCGCGCTTCCCGATATTACCTCACCTGCTCAGAGACGTGCAGAATCTGCAAGTAAATGTGAATGAGGGGGAGAGAGAGCGGCAGAGACAGAGACAGACAGGAACACTGTGAGGGAAGGAGGGAGAGACAGTGAAAAAGGGTGATGGGAGGGGTAAGGGCAGAACGTCTGCCGGGTTTTCCTAGTGTAATATAGGAGGGACTATTTAGTGGATAAGGTACAGATAACCGGAAGTCCCCTTTAATGTATCCCATACATAAAAAATATTGAGGGACGCGTCCCCTGGTCCCCAAAGAGGTAACGCCAGTGAGTTAAAAATTACTGGAAGCAAAAACATATTTTTATGAGTGTCTTCTACTTTGGTGTCGCTGTTATAAAACGCTCTGACCGAAAAGCACTACTCCACGACGGAAATCTTAATTAGCAGAAAGGTGTGTTTCCATGTCAGGCGTCGACATCCGTGTCGAGGGATTTTTGGCTACTGGTTGACTGATAATCAGAGCATAACCTCCAGGTACGCCCGGGCGACTTCGTTCTGGCCTGTTGTTTTCGCCACTTCGTTGGAAGTGTCATTCAACTCCATTTATTACAAGAGTACATCATTAGCTCATTCGAAACACAGAAATAGAGGGAAAATGTGAAAACAGTAAACTGAAATTAAAAAAGCAATTACATTTAGAAAACGTATTTCAAATGTAATCTATTAAACTTTTCATTTGTTTTTGTTTTAAAAGTCTCTAATTTTTGGTTCAATAACAAAAATTTGATGATTAGCACTCAGCTTGGTATCCTCTTCCCATGACAGTTGCATTTCTTCCTGAGGCTACCATTAGTGAAAGAATGCATTGTTTATAGAGTTCGATGGGATTTGAAAGAAATGCGTACCTCGACCCAGAAAGGTCGTGTGTAGTTTATTACAACACTTTATAGAAATGTACATCCCAGTTTATTATTGTAAGCATACTAATAAAATTAATCTGAAAAATTATTAATTTTAAAGAATGGTATACTTACAAGAAATTATATCACAAACGTATACATTACGCACAACTAATTATTGGCCTTCAATGATATTGAAATATGCTTCCCCTAGGTCTATACCTATATTTCAAGATCATTCTATTCTTACCAAGTTATCACGAGAAGGTTATCCAGTTTTGTAAAAATATGAATATTCGTAATAAAATTTAACTTGATATTACAGTTTAACACTATGCCTCTACGAAATCAGGCTGTAGGGTAAAGAGTAAGTGCAAAAGTAAGACGTGTATGTAAACGTAACGAACAATGCATAAAACATAATGAAATGGAAAAAGATAAATGAAAATAGAAAAATATAATTTTTACAAAAGACAATTTGGCAATAGAAGAGAAAAAGTTTAATAATGGAAGAGTGTAACAGTGAAAAATGTAAATGTAAACGTAATACGCTTGCTTTAACCTATATTGTTCGTACCAATGTGTTAATGCGACGTACAATAAAATAAAAAGCACTGCTCGAATAGTCGCAAAGCGGCCACTTTTAATAGTCGCAAACCAATGACATTCCGGTACCCAGAGAATACCAGTAGGGTGTGTGTGTTAACGCCAAACTCCAGAATAAATTACAATACAGCCGCAGAAGAACTTTTTACATTTAAAAACTAATAATGCATGTAATTAGCAATATATTAAAGTTAGGTTTTGAATATTTGTTTTAAATATTTTCAGTTTTTGAAGTACTGCAAAAGTACTATTTGTATTGAACATTTTCTCTGTCCCTTTCTGTGTCTTTCTTACGGCCCTTTCCGCAAGGACCCAGATGGCGACGTTCTTTTGTTATGAACTAGTTCAATATTTACAATATTGCTCCAATTGCACAACTGTTCACTGCAGAGACAGATACTATAAGAAGATTTTGACGTGATTAAGGGCAGGCCTACGGAGGCGGAATGCAGGAGAACGCCTGAGTGTTCACGAAGTTAATATGCATAGCCAAGGTTTCTCCTTATTTGGAAATCATCCGATGTGCATTGGAAGACGGAACTATCCCTAAGGGATCACAAAGGTTCTAATAATAAAAATCCTAAAAGATGAAACAGACACTCCTTACCTACACAAAAAAATTGGAAGAAATTACTCTCGGATCCGTCACTAACCTCCTAATTAGGAATGGGACTGCTTAGCATTAGTGATTTCGTTAAACTTGTTGCCTCACTGCTAACCGACGTTTCAACTTACGTTATTCGTAAACACAATACAGTGGTGCTAAAAAACACATCACCTCGCTCACAGATATAATATGCAATATAATCCTAAAAATACACCATCTGATTTGCAAAAATCGAGTGAGTTACGAAAGTGATGAAATCGGAAAAATCGTGTAATCCACTTAAAATATTCCATAACCAACGTCTACTAATTTTTGCTAAAAATCTGAATCACGTGTAAAATACAGAAAATACAGAATGCCCATTTTCTTTAGTGATGCGGTTTCATTGAGCACTACTGTACATCAGTTTTCTCTTTTGAGCCATATTCGCTTCAAACCAAAAGTTTAAAAACCTAATACTAAGTCCCGCTTTCTCCTTTACTTCAAATTGATTTACCCGCGCAACATCGGGCAAACCACTTCAGTCACTAGCCGAAAACCAAATCCCCGTCGGGGTGGTGTACAATAGTAGTAAATAACAACCCATCGTAATGTACCAATAGAATAATTCATATCTATTTGATTCGTGGTTGAAATGCCACGGCGTTGCCGGTTCCTCTCACTTATTTTTAAAATAACATTACCATATCAAGTAATTTGGAAGCTGTCGATAACTTATCGTATACTCCAGAGTGCGTTTTTTGCCTGTACTACGCTAATGAAAGGAAAAATCTTTCTATAGATATTGGTAATGAAGTATATTGTCATTCACGAAGATCTTTATACGCTTCCCGTTTATGCGGACAGCTTTGGTGTTCATATTATCGGCTCGATAACTTAATTATAAAGAGTGACACTCTTAATAATTAAAAATCCATTTTATCAGTTTGACGTAACCAAATCCCCGGCCCGCCAGCCGTGTGCACAGACCCCTCCAGTGCTCCCAAGAGGCTGCATGCAGTGCCCGAACTAAATTGCTAGAGCTCTACCTGCGGCGCGCGATCGTGACCCACCGTCAGTACGCGCCACCATCTTGGTGGTGTTGCGGGCGGCGGAGGGCGCCTGCTGCACCGTGACCGTGTTGGTGCTGAAGTGGCCCTGCAGGTCGTCGCCGGTGCCGACCGCGCCCTGGCCCGCCACGTTGTCGGAGACGGCGGCCGCGGCGGCGTAGTGGCCGTAGTCGCCCGCCGCCGCGTAGGGGCTCGGGGCGCCGTAGTGGCCGCCGTAGTAGCCCGTGTGGTAGGCGTAGCTCAGGTCGCTGGCGGCGGCCGCCGGGTAGCCTGCGTCCAAACTGCAAGCACGCAAGGCGGGTCAAGAGAGTTTGGTTGATTGGTTCGTGTTTCCGGGCGCGTCAACTATAGGCCCGTAAGTGTACTGCGTGTTTTTTTTCTCGGGAGGTGGTGATGATCTTTTCCCCGCTGGAGGGCGAGATCTGGCGCCGACCTACCGTCGACTAGTGGGGTTTCCCCTAAACCAGGTATCTCCCACCAGCGGGGCACCGCCCCAGCCGGGACAAGCTGTAAGTTCCCGACCGGTCTCCCGGCATGTGTGGTAGTGTAGTACATGTTAGTGTAAGTGTGTGTTAGAGGAGAGGATAGGACAAGGGAGAGGAAGGAAAGATCGCGCGCGGTCCTTGGCCCGTTTGTTAGTGTACTGCTCCAGCATTCGCCTGGTGTTCATCGGAGAAACCACGGAAAACCACCGATCAGCGCAGCCGACCGCTAGAATTCTCCTCCAGACAGCGACTGAATTCGACCTAGCTGACGAGCTAGTGTCGAAAATCCTGCCGCTGTCGGGAATCCAACCTAGGATCTCCCGGTCAGAGGGACTGCAGTGACATCAGGTTGATCTCTCCCGGTGGGTCAAGAGGGGCGTGGTCAGAAGAAAGGGGCGTTGTGGTGTTGGTTACAACGTGCGTTATACAGACAAATCTTTCAGTCGCGTTCTCCGATTATAACAGTAGAAGAACGGAGTATTGAGATGTACAATAGTAGTGAATAACAACCCGTCGAAATGTACCAACACAATAATTCAAATCTATTTGATTCGTGGTTGAAATACCACGGCGTTGCCGGTTCTTCTCACTTATTTTTAAAAGAACATAAACATATCAACTAATTTGGAAGATATTAAGAACTTCCCATATATTCCATAGTGCGTTTTTTTTCTATACTACGCTAATGAAAGGAAAAAATCTTCCTACAGATTGTGGTAGTGAAGTATATTGTCATTCACGAAGATCGTTATATGCTTCCCGTTAACGGGAACAGTTTTTGTATACTTATTATCGGCTCAATAACTTCATTAAAAAGACAGACACTCTTACTAATTAGAAACCCATTTTATCATTTTAACAGATGCACCAGATGGTCTGTCATGTCCTTTTAGTCTCGTCTCTGTATTCTGGACGAAACTCGAAGCTATTTCGCCGTTACTTCTCAAGCGAATCCAGATTAAAAACATCAGTCTGCTGGTATCTAAGAAGTATAATTCATAATATATGGAATTGAAAATGAACATTAAATCAATTTTCTGTAAATTTTTTTATTTCAAGACACTTTTATTTAAGTACGGCAACATTTGTCAGTCGATTTTTACTTTAATAAGAAATGTTTGTTGTACTTTTATGATGAAATAATTAATGGTACACCTCGATACACCGATGAAAAAATATTATTCTTAAAAAGTATATATTATCTTGGATTGTAAAAAGGAAAATTGGATTGTCAAAAGGAATTTCCATAGAACATTTTGTTATGCCATGAATCGAAACATTTCCTTCAGTCCGAAATTATCTGCTCAGCTTCCATGATTATATTGACATTTTTGGTGAGTTTTTAAAATTATTACTACTTTACACCGTCAATATATAATAACATTTAGAAAATATATTCCAAAATAGATTATTCCGACAATTCATGAATTTTCAATATCTCACATGTATAAACAAAGGAAAGGTCACATATTATATTTCAAAGTTCTCAACTAATTGCGTGATTTATTAACACTGACATGCAGTCTCTTCAGTCCTAGTGAGATGTTACACATTTATCAATATTTTGCAAGTTCAATCGTACTTCCAAGAAGTGTTATAAAAATGTGTATGGCTCTTAATAGTGAATAATACTCAAGTTCTGAAGTGTTATAAAACTATATTTGAAGTAAATAACGCCGCTTATCCCAATCATAGTTGACTTTTCATTTACATTTTTGATGATCTTTCACACGACCCCGCAAGTAAATTTTATTACTCACCCGTACGCCGGGAGTTTGTGCTGGCTGTAGAGGTACGGGTGATGCTGCACGCCGACTGCGGACAGAAGCTTGCGGATCATCATGAAGAGCGCGGCGAGCAGCGCCAGCTTGCTCACCACGAAGGCCTTCACCAGGAACATCTTGACGACGGTGATGCCCAGGATGAGCGCGCCCGTCAGCTTGAAGCCCAGCACCAGCGGGATGATCACCTTGTGCATGCGGCGCGTGCTCCGCCTGCCGTCTGCGAAGCACCACGGACACGTTTCAAAACCTCCATGGTCACGTTTCGCGCAGTCGTTTCGAGAAACGAAGTGTTCAACCACAGGATTTTCGTTTCAATATACTCTGTACGTCAATGTGTTCCAAGAGACTGGAGTAGAAGCGCAAGGTCTGCTTTTCGACTCCCAGGGTGGCAATGTCTAATTCTATTTACGAAAATTAAAAAATAAAACAACAAATAAAGCTTAATAAATATTACAAATAGTCTATGTATAAAATAAATTAACATGAAGTAATAGATAAATAAAAGTAATCATTTTGTGTAATAAAAGTAATCATTTAATCAGCATGAAAACTGAAGACTGAGAAAAGGCGCTTAGAAAGTACTTTTCTTAAAACGCTTTTCTTGTTGCCATTCTATATTTTATTAATTTGATAAAAAGAACGAAAATGTAATGACTATTAGGTGTTAGATTATATTACCATTGAATGTATATTTATTATCATTCATTTTCAATTAGAAATTGAACAACAGTTTTGTTTACAATTTGAATAATCTCGATAAATGTGTTCCCGTGTGAATCCCGATAAATTATGTTCTTCATATTTGATAATTTTTGTATGATCCAAACAACATTGAATCTAATACTCTGGTGTGATATGATTACTTATCGTTGAAGGAAATTTGAAGAGAGTATGATTAAATAGTTTAAAATCTATAAATAACTAGCCGAAATAACCTGACGTTGCCCGGGCATTTAGCACAACCATTTAGAGAGATAAAAAAGAATGATTGCTCTCTGTAGTGTGGAAGTAATTCTCCTGCACACCCTCCCGGTTCGCCTCGCTTGCACTCACCCCCGCCCACTGCCGTGCCCTCTGTCGTGCCCTAATTTTCAATTTTGACCTTCAATACCTCGATGGCTAATTGCGCAGTTGAAATGAATCGGAACGAACTTAGTAAGACATTTTATGAGCTTTCAGAAAATGTTGATCTATGTTTCAGGATTTTCTTATGTGTCGAGATATTTTCAAAAACTAAAATAGTGCTTAAGTCCCGCTTTAATTGTTTGGTAAATGGAAACAGGGTAGTTTTTACAAAATATCACATAAGAAGCTACTTTTCAGCTGGTTTGAAGATCACATGAATATCATTTCAAGAAGATCGTATGAAAGTTGTGGAGTGGTGTAAAACCTATTTCAGTGAAACCTCCATCGAAAGTGTTTCAGCTATTCCCGAGATTAGCCCGGACAAACAGATATATGATGGATGGAAGAAATAATTGTAAAAACCGATGCAATTATTCTTATATCATATCAATAACCACATGCACGTATAAAAAGCTAATATTTTGAAATCATACGTGTATATACTATAATTTTATTTATAGCATCGATGAGGTTATTTTTATTAGTTTTCACATGATACCATTTGGAACGTTTCTGGAATAACATTGCTAATAGTGCTACTCTTTGGGATTAATTATCCTCGAGCTTAAAAGAAAATGTTTGAAAATCAGTTAACCACATTATATAGCAAATTTTTATTAAAACTCCGCTACTGGATATACCAATTACTCTACTTTTATCAATTAGTGCTTTTTAGGTAGACTTATGTGAAACACTTGTTTTACACATCAATAAACAACATTAAATCGTTTTTAATCGGTAGAGTCAGAGATCCCCTAAATATAATAAATTGCCTGGAAATGCCCAATACGTCCTTCAACGAATTCAGAAAACTGTTGACCACCACATAATAAAGTGAATTATTGTATATAAAATAACTTAAGTAAAATAACGGGGGCATAAAAAACTTATTCGCTACAACCAATATCGCGAGAACAGTGCGACTAAGTGAGCATGACGTGTCAAGAAACCGCTAAACTACACATGCTCTAATAATCCTGCATTAAATACTAACTGACCATGTTCACGCTGCAAAACTTGCATAGTGCAAACATTCAATTTCCATTTAAACAATGATCATCCTTCTGACACGTGCACTGACGGTATCCTTCACAAGCGTGGCGTGAAAAAAGCGCAACGAATTCCTTTCCGCTCTCCTTCCAGAAGGAAAAAATCTGCACTTCCTCATACATGTAGGATGATCCTGTAATGTCACAAGCTTTGCACGCTACTCCTTCCAGTGATTACTATCATCAATGTCTAACAAGAAGAAATTACATTTTTAATTAATAATAAAACAAAATGTTTTCAATTTCAAGTTGATAAACCTACCATATCCTTAGCAACACATTTTTAATTTCGTCACTCAATTATACAACATATTGCGGATTCGGATGTTATAACGGTCAGCGTACCGGAATGTTGTACCCAAGATTGCGGGTTCAAACCCGATCGAACCCGTGGATTATTAAGGGCGAAAAAACCCTTCGTACGTGTTCCTTCGGAGGGGAAGTAAAGCCAGCTGTCCCATGTTAGTAGATTTACTGTATGTAAAAGATCCTCAAGCCTAAATGTCGCCTCTGAGCTAAATTGAAAATCGCCTGTTTCGTCACCCAATGAATAGCTTCTTTCTCTTCTTGTTGGTGAAAGGAACGTAGCAATATTTGCGTGGTCAGACGGAAGCGCAGGCCTCATGGCCTGAGCCTCGCCACGTAAAATAAGGCATGAATTCAATTCTATTAATATCACTTTGATACCACAGATCGTTGCCCCCAACAAGTAACTGCGTTTCGTAATCTCCACCGCGCGGGAGGCACACGCTACAAGCAGCGCACCTACCGGGCTTCGCCGACAAATCCCGCTTGGCTGCTGACCGCATCCGAGGGGGCCACGGGCCTCCGCGGGCTCTCGCAGATTACGGGTATCTGCCCTCCCAAATTGCAGCCCGGCTCGCTTTCCGGGCGGCTGCTCCCAATTACGCCCCGGGTGCTGAGCCCCCCCCCAGGTGCCTTACAGGAGCCATTAGCGCACGGCCCAACGCCCCCCCCCCCCCGCGACTCGCGCCCACCGGGACGCCAGTTGGTTTTGTTTCGTTTTGTATTTATATTTTGGAAAATAGCTATACTGCGATTTTTCTAACTTTGCTCCTCAAGGCCACTCAAATCCTATCTCCGCGATGGAACATGTCACGGTATTGCGCATCTTTCTCAGTCGTTCCGATAGATTTCGCATGATCGCGACCGTATCAAGCAGTGCTTGCGATCATGCGACTTCTACCGGCAAGACCGAGAAAGACGCGAAATGCCGTGACGTATTCCATCGCGAAGATGGGATTTGAGTGGCCTTGAGGGGCAGAGTTAGAGAAATCGCAGTATAAGTCACGAATAAGAGGGGGTGAATAAGTGTTTCATGTTTCTGGGCTCACCAACGTCTC
Organism: Acheta domesticus; assembly: GCA_031308135.1. NCBI lineage: Eukaryota > Metazoa > Arthropoda > Insecta > Orthoptera > Gryllidae > Acheta > Acheta domesticus. The sequence continues at coordinate 173,620,286 of JAHLJT010009419.1, forward strand.
TGTGATCGTAAGCCTCTCGTAAGTGAAATACGTTGGCGGTGTTCCTTTCCAATTACATTTGAGTCCCGGCGCCAACCTACACGTCGGCTTGTATACTTTTCCTTTAGGTCTCTCCCCTAGGGGTCACCGTTCCATCCGGGACAAGCTCTGGGCTCCCGACTGATCCCTCGACATATGTGGAGGTAGAGTACATGCAAGTGTGTGTGTGTGTGTGTTTACGGGAAGGAGGAGGTGTCAAGGATGAGGAAGGAAAGTGTGAGCCGCTTATTAGAGTACTGCTCCGGCATTCGCTTGGTATTGATCGAAAAAACGACGGAAAACTACCAAACAGAACAGACCGCCACAATTCTCCTTCAGTCAATGGTTCAATTCAACCCAGTTCTGTAGCTAATATCGAAAATCAGCCACCATCAGAACTCAAATCCTTGGTGCTTCCGGTCAACGATGCTGCAGAGGCAAAACGGTGAACATTGAACTATCGATGTAAGTACATATCAATATTACAAAGTTCGCATAGACACATTATGGAGATGATGGTTATTCAATAATTAGTAAGTGTTAATATTTAAGATATTCTTATTTTTTTTGCCTTACAATTGTCCAGACGATTTTAACATGCTAACATTATTAGACCCGTAGTTTTTATTCTAATGACTGTTGTCGTTTTTAATACGAAATGCTGCTCAATAGTTTCAAAATTTTAGCGAAGTCTTTTTACAAACCTGGAGCCAAGATATTTTTAAAAAAGTGTTGAAATATTGAACAAAATTAATTACTGATAAATGGTTTTAATGTGTATATTTTGAAGCAATGTTATTTTTAAAATTAATAACTAGATAACTGTCAACATACTCCTTAAAATTAGTTGGTGTTGAAATTATTTTACTAAGTAGATTGGGGAGCGTAAAGGGGACATCTTGAGGTTGATGAGAAATTCACTGGTTTGATCAAAGATTTGCTCCAAATTTGGATAAAAATTGTTCGATTAGTTAAGCACCAGTGAGTTCGTAGGGTATGTCTGAATTTAATTTGTAGTTCGTTTGATCTGATCCATAATTATTGAACATTTTTAACTTTCCGGCGGATGCGCTGCAGTGCTCCGAACTGCCTTTGTGCTTTTATTGTTCTAAAGTGGAATCCGGCCATTTGACATGAGAGGACTTCAGTATTCTCACTACGCAACATTCTAAACGAAATGCAAATATCTCCGTTCCGTAGTCTTCTACCTATCAGTCGTAAAGATGATTTGAATATAAAAAAAGTGCTGACTGCAGCACTCCGTGCTCTACCGCGCCCACTCGTGTAAGATTTTTAGTATTCCAAACGAATATTTTATTTATTCAGATTGTTCGTTCATAAGTATTTTCGATCACTGTAAGAAAAATCAAAGATTTTAAAGTTTTTTAAATTTTTTTCCCCATTACTTATAGTCTTACTTTTGTATTTCTTTGCTGAAGGGCTGAAACAGACGAAGAAATGAGGCATCTTCTTGAGTTGCTATGAACAGCTTCATGAAATCCAATTCATGCTTTTCTAAAATTTAAGGACAGTAACTGTTTCATTTAATTGTTATTTTATGTATATTTATATATTTATTTATATATATTTATATATTCTTATATTAAATATTATAAATATTTAATAACAATTTTGTAATTATTTTTTCTTTGTTGTATATTGTTTTATAAGATTTTTGAAACAGTGTTTTTATTATTCTGTATCGAAAAATAGCCATATTTCTGTGATTTATAAAATGTACTAACATTAAAAATGTAATGAATAGTTGTGAGATTTTATTCTTCCTTCTTCAATTAAATAATAGAAGTTTTGAGGGTGCAAAATATTGTTTTCTCGAGGCAGCATACAGTGCTTCTACGCGCTCGCTTATGTGACTCAAATAGGCGCGCCCGCCGAAAGGTTAAGCTAATGCCGGAGCCGTTTGTACAATGGGACACATACGGTACAACAGCACGTCACCCTGCCAACCACACGTACGGGATAGGTAGAGTTCGGACGTGGTATTTGCTTGTGCGTTGGGCACTGAGGTAAACCATTGTGACATGGAGGTCTCCAAATACTCAGACCCATTCAATTACATTCTGCGTTATTAAGTTTCGTGCACTGTATTTTTCAGATACATTTAGTTTTAAACGTGTTAAACACGCTTATAGCGCCAGGTGGAGCATTCAACTTTAAGAATTATTACGTAAACATATGTTTATAAATATCTTTTAATTCACAACAGCATAATCAATAACTAAATTATTTTGAACGAAGTTAAAAGCTTAAAATTCGGTGGAAAATGAAGGCGCACGTCTTGATAACTGATTTTACGAACTCATTACACGAGACAAGTTATCACCGCAAGACTCCACAAGGAGCACATTGTATTTCCTATCTTGTGACAAATAGAAGTGTCGTGTTTTCTTTAATGAATGTGGTTATGAACTTAGTACAAGACAAATTGATCGCACGTTAGTACACAATGCAATTTTAAAGTAGTGTCTCCTTTCTTATAAACTACCGAATGATATTCCGATTACATGTAACTCGCCCTCACATGTACGAATCGTAATACACAATGCTTTTGTAATTGATAAACATGTTGATAATGTAAGCTAGTTACAATTTTTATAATAGGTAAATATATAATTACTATTATTATGTGCTAAATTTGTCTATCTTAACAATAAAGATTAACAAAATCCCATAATCTGGAGTTCTCAAGGGTGTTTTCGGAATGAAAATGCACTTTGCCTTAGTGTCAGGAGCTGTTTCACATGATTGGTGAAATTAGGGAAACTGGAATAGGATAATAAAATGCAACAGACTGCACTGGTTCAGGATGTTACGGCGTTGTCCACGTATGGAGAAAAACCGATCTGCTCTATCCGAGAGCTAAAAAATTTGAGTCCTGTATGAAGTATTCCACCCTCTGATTAAAAAAGAGCACGAGCAAATCTTAAATATCCGATGAACTCATTAATTGTTATTGTTTCACTAGGCATTTCATCGAAAATGTGATATCCCCTTCCCGTATACGCAGAAATGCATCTGCTGGATTATAGCACAATCATTCACCCAACTACCACCACATGTCATAACTGACAAAATTTATTTTTGAAAATAGAATGAAAAATAAACGTTTTAGGATGATGGACGGAAATAAATAAATGTAAATAGTAAGGAAAAAATATGGACGGAATCAAGAAATATCCCAAATGGAACGTGAAAAACTTCGCTGAATTTCATATCAAATGACTTCCAAATATTTTTGGTGACATCCTTGAATTATGCGAGTCTAAATTATAATGAAGTACTGTCATTTCAATACTATTGAGAGCAATGCAGAGTATATGTGTTTTCTGTTCAACCCGTGTTTTAGATAGAGAAAGCTATTTAAATAAGTATTGAATTTATCCTACTACTAATGTGAACATGGCTAACAAAATTCAATTACTGTGTTGCGAAACTGGCTGAAATGTAAAAAAAATATTAATACAATCAAGAAATATTTTGTATTTTATATTTTTATGAATCAGCTCCATATTGTTGGATTAAATTTGTCAGAGCCTTTAAGTTATATATTTTGGCTCATAAAAAGTATTGAAAAAAATAATACTAATTGTATAATACACTTTATAATAAACATATATATTTTTATTTTTCAGGAAAGATTATATAATATAAACCAAATCAAACCGAGTTAGGAGACTGAACGTGACTGTGTACTATCGTAATCTGGAGACCTAGAGTATGCATAAACCATTTTCGTTGAATATAATGCACAAACTGTAAAGATGATTCCGGTAAAGTAAGTAAATGAAATTAAAAATGGATAACAACGAAACGATTTTAATACCAATATATACATTTAATAGAACGGGTGGCCCAAAGAATAACACGCAACTTCTTGGAATATCAGAAATAGAACACACTGAACGTGGTGATTGAATAGAAATAGAAACTACTGGTGTCACTTTCCCTAAACAATGAAGTGTAAATTACTACGATTTATTTCTAGGAAACTATGAAGTAGGTTAGTTCATTACTAGCGACGAGAGAAGAAAAAAAAATCTTCGACGACTTTCCAAGCCGCTCGCTCTGCTGCACTTGCCGCCTGAGGTTACCGAAGCAGAGCGGAACACCCCAGCCACCCAGACGGCTCCTCTCCACGCACGCGCCCCGCCACCTCGCCAGCGGAGACATCGGCGCAGATAATCTCGCAGCATGAAAAAAAGTGTCCCGTCCCGATGTCACTGCTAAGATTAGCACACAGATGGAAATAATATAGAAAAGTAATTAATATAGTTGATGGGGCTTGGGACATCAGCCACTGGAGGACTCCCAGTCTCTGTAAATAATAATATATCTCTTTTGATGAAAGTGTGGCTTATCTTCTTACTACTCCAAGTCCTTACTAATCGAATCCTCATTAAAAAAACTAACGAAAGACTAAAAATTTACATAAAGAAAAGCATGCTTTGAAAAAGTTGAGACATTCGAGTGTCAATAATGGTATCTGACATATTAAAATTGAAGTGATTCAATATTATTGGCCTTCATGAAGGTCTTCTCTATATTCCAAATTATTTACAAGGTAGACAAAAAACGGCTGTGATAACTCCTTGGTACGTAATGGCAAGGGCCATTTCGTGTAAAACAGCGATATCACATTACACTTTGCTGCAAAGTGTGTAATGTAAGTTTTCAGATTATTTACACTCGAATGGCTCAATTAATTTTGTACCTCAACATATGAGAAACTAAATTATTAAAGTACGAAAATCTTTGAACGTTAGGAACTCAAGTATTGATTCTGTACATTTGAGCTCCAGAATCTTTTACATATAAGATCATACCAACGTCCCATAACAAATCATAATTTAATATCATTTTAATCGACACAAAGAAGCAGTCATGCAGAAATAATAGTATCTTGATAATTGACCGATCATTGGTTTTCTAAAAAATAATGTTTTCAACACGAAATCTATCAGCGAATTATTCCCTTAGTAGTAAATAATAATAACACGGGGCTTTATATAAAGAATAGTTGCCATTTCTGATGAAACATTAAATGATTACATGCCAATCGCTTCAACAGAATAAAAATGTAAGTACGTTGAGGTAACACACTTGTCAAATAATTTTGAAGAGAGAATTAGCCTCTCAGCGAATTGGTTGTTCAGTAGTAAGAGCACAGGGTTTTCAGAAAGAACAATTTCCACTTCTGTCGAAACATGAAATGATTACATGCAGAACTTGTCAGGAGAATAAGATAGCGTGCAAACACGTTGAGGTTATACCCTTTTCAAATAATTTTGAAGAGAGTCTCTCAGTGAATTAGTCGCTCAGTAGTAAGTACACGGGGCATTTTGTAGAGAAGAATTTTTATTTCTATAGAAACGTTAAATGATAACATGCAGACCGTCTCCACAGAAAATACAAGAGTGTGCAACCACTTCGAGAAACCCTCAGTGGAACGATTTCGAAGAGAGACGCAACCGCTAGGAGCGGCGTGATCGCGAGCGCAGACCATCTCCACAGAATACAATAGTGTGCAAGCACGTCGAGGCAACCCTTAGTGCAAGGCTTTCGAAGAGAGCCGCGAGCGCGTCGCACCTTTGGGGTCGGCCTCCACCTGGTCGAGCGCCACCTCCAGGCTGTCGGGCTGGTCGGGGGCGACGCGGGCGCTCAGCTCCACCACGTCCCACAGGTTGAGGCGCAGCGCCCTGGCGCGCAGCAGGCGGCCCACCTGGCGCAGCACCGTCTGCAGCCCCGTCGCCCCGCGCGCCTCCTCCGCGCCCCCCGCGCCATCGCCCTCGTCCCGCGGGCCCTCCGTCGCGTTGGCCGGCTCGAGCGCGGCGAAGTCCGCCAGCTGCACGTGGCCCTCTCGCCCCAGCAGCGCGCTCACCGCCGCCTCGCAGCCCCGCGCGTCCTCCGCCCAGCAGCTGCGCAGCTGTTCCAGCCCGCCCACCGCCGCGCGCCCCTGCTCCTGCAGCTGTTCGTCGTTCACCGCGTTCTCGGCGGAAGAGTCGAGCGGCGGCGGCGCCTCCGCTTGCGACACCAGCACGTGCGAGCGCGCGCAGTCCCTCAACACCACCACCGCGCACACCGCCAGCCTCAGCAGCGCCCACGCCATCTCGCCACGCACAGAGGGGTCGGTCGATGCGCTGTCGATGGGTCGATCGATCGATCGATCGACGCCGGTCTGTTCGGTCACACGCACCCGCGGACGGAAGCGTCGGAGGAGGAGTTGCGCACGGAGCTGCTACTGCACTGCGGGGAAGACGCGAGCCGGCGGAGACGCGTGCGCCGGCGAAGGCGGAGAAACACTGGCCGGGCTGAGGCGGCGGCGCACACTTTTATGCTTGTCACACACCCGCAGCCAAGCTCAGAAACGGTGCTACATACTGGAACCTAAAAATGGTTGAACGCCCAGAGGTACGGTGCGCACACGCAACACGTTTACAGCGCTATTAGATGCGAATTAAAAATCCGCCGACGCCGGCGGCCCGCGGTCGCGCGCTCCGACGCCAGTGATTGAACTCCGACGGGCGATCTCCGTAATTGGAAGAGGCGCGTGGGCGGCGGCGCGTGGCGCGGGGGCCGGGGGCGGGGAGGAGGGTGGCGAGGGCGAGCGGGCAGTGAGAACGGAGAAGGTGAATGGGGAGGGCGATCCATGAAGGCGGGCTGCGTGATCTATGAGGACGGCGCCGGCGAGCTAGCAGCAGAGCGAGCGGGAGTGGGTGGTGACGTGGGTGGGTGGATGGTGAAGGTGAATGGGGAGGAAGGTCTATGAGGGCGAGGAGTTTGATCTACGAGGGTGGCGAGTCGGCAGGCAAGCTGGCGAGGGCGTGCATGTGGGCGGGCATTTGGGCGGAAAGGGGTTGGGGCGGTGGGGTGCGGAGGGGCTGGCGAAAGGGGCGTGGACGGGCGAGGGCGAGGGTGAACCGGTCAGGGGGCGGAACGGGGCGGGGCAGATGGGGCGGGGCCGATGGGGCGGGGCCGATGGGGCGGGGCCGGTGGGGCTGGGCGGGGGGCGTGGATGGGGCGAGGGGGCATGGATGAACGGGTGAGGGGACGGAACGCGGCGGGACCGATGGAGCGGGTTGAGCGAGGGGGCGTGGATGGGTGGGCGGGCGAAACGGGGCGGGGCCCGCGGGGCGGGAGAGGCGGGGTGGGAAGATGAGGGGTCAGGAGATGAGGGTCGGGGCAGATCGGGGCGGGGAAGGGTGGAGCTGGGCGGGTGGAAAGGGTGAGTTGGGGAGTAGGTGCAGTGATGTGAGGTGAGTGGGGTGGGCAGTGGGTTGTGAGTATAAGGTGGGAGGCAGCTAGCCAATTTTCCCCACAGAGTTCACGCTGAGACTACGGTAACTGAGCAGCCGTTTCCAATTGTAAACTCATTAGTCACTCTCGATGGTTGTGTATGAGAAGCGGCTCGTTGATTAATTGGGACGATCAGTCGTCCGGAAGTAACATTATACTTTTTAATTCCCAATGTTTGAATTCCTTTACTTCTTCAGAAGCACAGAGGTTTCATCCGGCTGCAGTACTTAGCGTGTGACAGTGATGAAGACAAATTATAATAGCCTCTGTTCTTTATAACTGGTGTGTGGCATTATTAAAGTCAACGTGAGAAGCAAAATATCTTAAATGAAAATACTATTTTCATTACTCACCGTTATTTCTCGACAACCATTACTTATTATATTTACATTTATACAAATCAAAACAAGAAATAATAAAGGTAGAAAATGCTGTGTCCCATTTGTGCCAAAAATCGATTAATCATTATTAAGGGAGATAGAGACGACATAAGTTTCGGAATTGGGAAAAATTAGTAATTCTCTCTTAGTAAAGCGTACAAATCACAAATTGAAACAATATTTTGGTTACAATATACCTTTCGTTTATAAGTATCGGCAATTCAAAAACTGCAGTATCATTACACAGCGTCGTAGCATCAGAGATGAACTTATTGCAGCGTCATTGATTTCTAACAAGCAGTAGAGACGGAGATCCAACTATAGCAGTCAATTGCAAGCAACTGATGCAAAGCAAACCATGGTAAACAAAATATATCATCAAGCAAATGTAACGAATGTATTCAAAATTAAGTAACCTTATTAAGCCTTAAAATTCAGAAAACATAATTCAAAATGTTATAATTTATTTAGCATTTGAAAGTTGAGCTGTTACTGAATTTTATTAATACCAGTTAAAAACTCAAGACTATTCTCGACATGTGAATATCAAGTAGAAATTTGCACAACACAGCTCACTTTTACTTTAAACTTGCGAACGATTTGTCTCTTGCAACTAATAATCTCACTGTCAGAACTTTCTCGCATATTTAGAAGGATAAAAACACTCACGTAAAGTGTGTGAGAGAGAAAGGTGCGAACAAAGAAATGCATTGATTTAATATCTTCTGCAGTTACGCTCCAAATACGACATGCTAAAGTGCATTCTCGATGCAAGGGAAAACATTAAAGATCATAAATATGTTTGTGGAGAAAATAAAGAATTAAACAGTCTGAAAGTGAAAGACAAAGATGCATCGTCAGGATTGAAAGGGAAGACTCGCCATTTATCTGTTTGGCAATGATACCCGGTTTAACCACTTTTAAATCCAAGAAATTTCCAAACCAACATCAGGAGCAGACAGCGTTAAGGCAACGTCTTGCGGCTCGAACTGATTACCCCTGATTGGGAAGTCGCGTGTTCGATTTCTACGAGATACGAGATCCAGCTCCATCCGTTTAACATCGGTGACTGTGTGAGGCGTGCCAGAGTCGAATGCTTGGCCGACTGCTCTTCAGAGAGATTACTCTAAGAATGGACCGCTTTGACAGCTACTGCTGGCAATGTAACTGTAAGCTACCACGTCCAAATTCTCAATTCGTCAACCTGTAAGTTTGCAGTTGGTTCACTTCTAAATGTCTTCGACAGTGCTTCTTGCAATGCTATCGTCCAATAGGACTTTCATTTGTTTTCCGACCTGTCAAACTGGTCCGTTCTTAGACAAACGTATCTATAACATTGGTCTTCGTGTTTTTCATGATCACCTCTGATTAAATACCTGAGCAACACTATAAAACGGGCTAAAGATCGCGCAAGATATTTCCTTCCCATTTATTTCGCATCATCCTCATTCCATTGTCTTTCTTTATCGAGACCAGGGCGCTGTGTGGGTGTGCGTTCTAACTTAATACATCCTGTCTTAAACGGCATATGCCGGCGGGGATATCTTGCAGGCCCTACAAGTGTGCGAGCTTTCCACTAGAGAAAAAATTCCCCAAAGCGCTTCAAATGTGACGTAGCCGATGGTACATAACACGAATACATGTACATTCAGTTGTGTTCTTTGATTGTGGGAGAAGCCAAAGACATAAAATATTTTGATAGTTTGTCACTAGAAACGACACAATAAAATGTAGAAAATAAAAAAGTAGACTTAGAAAAATATAATCATAATATAGACCTAACAGTTATTTATTATGCGAGTACTAAAAGAGCGGCATTTTAATTTTGGGGTAAGAAATGTAACACGAGGCCGATAAATCCAAAAAAGAATCCTACAAGTCAAATAAAATCTCTTTTACCACGTGAGTCAGTCACTAGTATTTGTACAGCTGTTCTGACGCTCATTTCATTTTAATTCAAGAATGTAAATCGTTTAATGATGGATTAAAGTCAGGAGCAGCTGATGAGGTAGACGAAAGTATTTTCTTTTCTTTGATAATTCACATATTTATCTTAACACTTGAGCATCTTAACACTTTTAGCACTTTTCTAAACATTAAACTTCTAGCAGATTGTGTATGCCCTGAAAAACCACTTTCACAAGTGTCTGTCTAAAACATGCGAATAAATCACTGCTATCATCCTTTCCAAAGGTAGAAGGAAATTAACTGTTTTGTGCGATTTATAAAATACCTTAGTCACAAACCGCTTAAATATATGTATACTTCCCAGGGATGCATAAGCAAATGCCAATCGAAAAAATGTAAAATTTGCAATGAAGAATTCAACCGACCTAGATGGCCGAGTAGGCTAGAGCACGTAACAACTTAGCGCCTCGGTCAGAAGGATCGCAGATTCGAATCCCGCCGAGGGCATGGTTGTTTGTCCCTTGTCTTTCATATTTGTGTTGTCGCGGAAGGCCTGGTTTGTCTGCTGAACACAGTCCGAGGAACCCGCAAGAGTGTCTAGTGTAATGGTTAATACGGATGCCCATGAAGGACATAGTGGGTACACGGCGCGGATAGCCGAAATCGGCATCCCTTGAAATCTGGAAAAGCCCCCGGAAGAAAGAAAAAAAAGTGCTGTGAAGAATACAGTCGTCGGGGTATATTGTGGCGTCGAGGCAACATTTCCAAGGGAGTGGCATGTCTGAGCCGGAAGCTGTAGTGAAAGGGCGCACCTGAGCTAAAAGTCCCTGGGCGACCGACAAGATGTGATTGCTCCAGGAAACATCCCACGCAAACAAAGTGTTGGGAAAGGTTAGTGACGAGTCTGGGACGATTGTGAAAGACCCCTAGAATTGGCTGGCCATCGACCCTGGGGACGCTGACAGCATGACGCCGGGTGGGGGAGACGGGGGTGGGGGAGATGGGAGACGGGGGCGAGCACTTTCTGCGCCCGCGGAGATTCAGATAGATTCTAGAGTTTGTTGTTATCTGACAGGCTGGGTGGGATCTATAGTGCACTCCAGCGCGTGGTTTCCGGGGCGGAGACCAGTTTGGGCGCCAGGCCATGTAGGTTCGTGGATACCGGGGACTTAACGTCCGATTGCATCGCATTACGCGTTGTACCTGCTTTCGAGCAGTGGCACTGGGCTGTAAGGGCCTAGGGACGGTCGCGGGTTTTTTGCGGCTAAAGGGAAGAAAAAGGTTGCCGGGATTTAATTAGTATTTGTCAACTTCCCTTAAGTGTTAAGTTATTGTAAATAAATGTAAATGCTGTTATCTTTAACGCAGTGTGTGTCATTCACTCCAGTACGACACAATATGCAATCCGCCATACACTATAGTATGCTGGGACTCACGTTACCATCGTGAATAACTCGAAATCAGTGCGTTCAATGCTATTAATACTCGGATATTTGACCCCGAAAGGGCCTGAGCCACAGTTATTAGAATACAGTAAACAAAACGATAATTTTTGTACCTTCTTTTAAATTTCTGAAGACTTAACTGGCTATAAAGAAGCAAACTTTACAAAATGCAGATACATTTAAAAATTACCATAGAATTTAAGAAGGAATGGCATATGTGTTTAGGTGAGTTCACTTGTACCTGGTAAAAATTACTGAATTTATACAAAATTGTATTGTAATTCATAAGTTAGAAAAAGTAATATGTACTATACTTAATTCCTATTACCTAAATTCTAATGTTAGAAAGAAAAGGAAAATTGTAACTAAGCATGTAAGAATTTCTGTTTTAGAGTTAAACTCCTGAAGAAGAGGAAAATACTTTCTCGAAACGTGGAGAGAAATAAATTTCCAAATTTAAAATAGATAGCCTTTTATTCACCTTTTGATTATCAAACTCTAATATAGTCTGTCTTAAAGAATGTGGACAAAGAAATATTATTAAAACCCAAAGATAGTCGGATGATATTGGAAAAGCATCTGTTTCCTGACAAATCGATTATACCAATACCCACTAACTTTATTTATTTATTTGCGTCAAAAACAGTTAAAACCTCTGTGACGAGCTATGGGGAGAAGTGAAATTTGTGCACGTTTTTATAATTCTGTGATCTCTATCCTAAACCATATTCTAGTCGAATTTTGAATACAGAAAAAGAGCGTTTTTTCAAGTTTTGTAGACAAAATATTCGCTCCGTTATAATAAAATATATTTTCAAAGGTAAATTAGCTATAAATTTCTGCCCTTAACCCTCATCATGTTCTTCTTGAAAGAATAATACTTTTTGCCGCGATTATATGGCAAACGATAATTTGAATAACTATATTTCCCATTGAAATTCAGAAGACGTGCACAAAGAATGAAGTTACAGTTATGTTCAGATTTACGTCCAGAAGCAAAACAAGGGAACATCTCAGCATTTGCTCAAAGGATCAGGGAAACGACGAAAAACCTGATCGAGATGGAGGCCTTCAACCCAGAAACTGTGGCACAATACTTGGTACAGATTCTTTAGAATTATACAGTCTAAATGATAAATAATTACATTAACTATCATTTTTAAAATTAATGTTCCTTTCCTTTTGATGCTCGGTATAGTCTCGAATTGTATAGAATACTTAGTAGAATAGAACACTTAGTAGGTACTGATTAAACTCACTTAACTCAGACATGCTGCGTTCTAGGTTTTGAAACGCAGATTTTGAAGACCAACGGTTATGTTTCCCTTAAGGTATGTTTCTCAAGCCGTAATCTATGAAATAATACCTTCTGAACCTTTTTTTACCCAGGTCAACGTGATGTTGAAATTTGGAAAATGTTGTTCCTATCGGTAATTACAATTTTTGATTATTATGTAAAGGTACCTTTGAAGTGTAATTTTTAGATAGTATTTGTATTGCCTCATTTGTGTGAATTGAGTTACTACACGTATAGTAAGTTATTTTCACAATTAAAATGATTTACTAAGAAGGAACTGTTGTAACGAGTTCAGCTAGTGAAGATGAGATGAAATTAAAACAGACATCAAATACTCGAGCTGCGATTTTATCTTCTTTTTGAGAATTTATTTTACCGTGTCTTTCTGCAAGCAAAATAGAGTTCTGAAATTATATTTTCATGAAATGCGCAATTAAAAATTCGTCGTACATTTCAGTTACCAAAAGTAATATACAACTCTATGCAAAGTAAAAAGGTGTTAAATCGTTATTTTAAAAAATCTATTTTTCTAATTTCATGGACACTATTCTTGCTACATTCGCGATTGTGACATTAGAAAATGTAATATTGTTGAAACGTTTTGAATATTCTTTTAATGAAAACCGAAATCTCACTTGTCACATAATTTTAGTATTTTATTTCTTAAAATGCAATATTTTTGTTAAATATATTTCACTAGCTAGTTTTCCACTCTGTATTATTTTGGTTATTACGTTTAACTCCCTATCGTGATTTGTAAAACTAATATTGTTGCTACGACGATATATTTTTACGCTGTGATATTTCAGTCACATCGTAACGCAAGCAAATAACAAACGTTTATAAAACCGATTTGAATTTGTATAGTGACAAATAATTAAAGAAAGCTATTTTCAATATTTGCACAGAGTCTCCTACACACGCTTCGTTCCAGAAATATGATTCAATTTATTGGTTAAAAAAACGAAACCAGTTTTACGAGAGTCTCTCAAAATTCACCCATGTCAATATCATAAAATGCATTGATGAACTTTGAATGTACTTTGAAGATTTTATTATACCTTCAACAATATCAGAGCAAATCTATCCTCATTTTGTTCATGACTGTTATTCGTCACACTCGTAATTTGGAGATCGTGATAATTAAATTTTCGGAAAATATAAAAGGATAATTGTTCACTCACCAAAGGCTGCTTTCCGCATTTTGTACACGGGAAAAGTACTAGTATATTAAGAGTTTCGCTTAGTGACGCATTTCAGTTTCTGCTTTCTGCTCGCTCGTCGTGATACATGGCCAGCAACTGCAGAACTTGAATGCATTTTTGCACTAGCAAAATCCAGTTCTGTCACGCCCTGCAAAGCATCCGGAGTTCAAGTGCTTTCTCTGTCACATACTCATTGCGTGAGTATCGCAAATGCATCCTTTGCTAGTTAAAAGGCACATACACCATCAGTTAAAATGAGAAAGTTGCTAGTGTGAACACAAACATGATAATATGCTCAACAAATTATGAAGATTACACGGTTGGAAAATTGGAACACGGAAATAACTGTCGACGTATGATAACGTTAATTATGTACACTTAATACTGCAATTCCTTCTCATTTTTCACTTACGTCATTTAAATAAATAATTGTTCCAATATTTACATTTTAATAATAATAATCACATTATCAATTCATTTATCTAAAGATACAAATCTTTGTTTATCTGAGGATTCTACATAGAATATGTTTAAATACAAAGGCTGCTTTACCGAAATGTAGTGAGGCACAAAGAAATTGATTTCTATAACAAATAGTTATCATCAAAGACAATCTTTTCTGGGTCCCAAATTTGTTACGGCTACAGATGGCCTTTTAACATTTCAGGGAAAACTATCAGTGATGCGTAAGCTATACATACGCGTTACAACTGTCTTGAGCTGTTTTACTCGTACAAAAAATCTAAAAAGAACTCCTTTTTACTTTCCCGTGTACGGGGAATATACGTAGTATAGGAAAAGTTATGTCAGGCTGCGGAAAATCGATTCCGAGATTTCAAAGGAAATACACGTTTTGGGGTCCCCTGATACCGAAAAAGTGGGTCTTTTAAAAACGTTCGTCTGTCTGTCCGTCTGACCGTCGGTGAACAACACTAGCATGTAAACCATACGTGCGATTTCTTCCAAAATGGATATTCCCTGGTCGATCTGCTTCTACTCGTGGGGCCTCGATTTTGAAAAATATTCTTCAAAATTTGAGGGTTTAATGAGGTAATACACTTTATTGAAGGCCCCCGGACATTTTAAAAATTTTCTCAAAAACAGCTCCAAAATTTTCTTTAAATTTCCTGTAAGAATAGAGTAAAATACGCTTACTAAGGGGGCGTATGTCCCATTTTCACGGTTAACTCTGAATTTTCAAAAATTGCCTGTTTGAAATTTTTTCGGCGTCTTCCTAGAACTACAAAATTGAAGATAGAGATTTTTCAAATAAAATAAAATTTAATCAAATAAAATTCAAATAAATAAAATTTAAAATAAAATTTGTTGTCCAAAGTGATTTCTTTCATTAAAGTCATGTACATTTTTTTAATAATTTTAGTAGCTTTTGCGCAACATTGCACGCTACATTCGAAAATTTAAAAAAGTAAAAAAAAAATCAGATTTTCACAAAAACATCTCCAAATTTTTTTCTTTAAATTTTTTGTAAAGATAGTGCTAAATGTGCTCTATGAGATGACATTAACCCCATATTCCTCTATTCTTTTGTTTTTTCAAAAATTGCAAAAACTATTTTTTTGACTTGCCTCTTACGTCGTTAATATTTACATTAGCACCGATTTGGTCACATTATTATATTTACGAGTACTTGTATAATGTCACTTAAATAATGTCAAATAAAGTTTCTCGAAAATACAACCGTTTTCTGTGAAAAGTAGCTCAAAATTCCGCACTTTCAGAAACGCATAAACACCATTTTCTCATATATGGCTGCAAATTGTTTCTTCAAACTTTTGTAACGGATAGTGCTAATTACAGTCTTTAATATGACATCAAGTTTATTTTGAGTTTTGTTTTTTCAAAAATTATACAAATGTAATTCTTTTGAAAGATCTCTCACATCTTTAATATGCACATTACCAGCAATTTGTAAAGATTATTATATTTCTGAGAGTAAGTGCTTCATATAACTTCGAATAAAGTATATTGAAAACTCAAAAATTATCTGTGAAAAAGAGCTTCAAATTTCGCGTATTTAGTAGCGCTAAAACGCCATTTTCTTTAAAACAACACAAAATGTTTAAAAGAAAATAGCCATTTAGGACTAACTTTTTGTGTTTTTTGATATTCTAAAATGAATATTTCCGTTCTACCATTAGGAAACCGAAAAATTAAGAAAATATCAAAAAATTGTACTTTGGGTGAAAGATGGTAGCTGGCAAGAAAGAGTACGTGGCAATTCCGAATAGCTAGCGCAGACGCAAAGGAATAGGAAAATTAACGGGAAAGTCTGTGCCATTCTATAGCACCACTTTGTCGTTACCACGGCCATTTTTTTCCGTCGAAAATTCGTCATTTTTTCGCGCAGCATTACATAACTTTCCCTATACTACGTATATCCCTCCGTGTATACGTACGTATACAGAAAAGTAAAAATACTATTAAATATTATAATTTTGGGCCTCAAGAAAATGTGCGCATAGAATCTCTTCCCCCATAGGTCATATATAGTTTTTACTGTTTTGACAAAATAAATAAATAAATAAATAGGTAAATAGAGTAAATTACTGACAATTCGTAGTTTTGGCTAAACATAAATTGAAATGTTTTACTTATTTTAATTGAACAGATCCGCTCCGTTTAGAACAGATCCGCAGATCCGTTTCGGTTTTGAAATCAGATATTATTTACTTACTGTAGAAAATAAGGAAATTCTTACCTTTCTAGTTCTCAAGAAAAGACTTCCTCCTTTCGAGTCATCAGAATGCACGCCATACACAATATTAAGAATTTCTCTGGAGGCTTTAGTTTCATACGAGAAAAGAGTCATGCGTCTTGCACTTAATAACTTTTAAAGATCATTGAGACATTTCGAATTTTAGGTAGATAAGAAACCGGTACATTACAACAGTATTTAATCATGATAGGGCAAAGAATAACTCGTTAACAATAATGAGAAAAAATTTCAATTCGGAAAAAGAGCACACTGTATTTTTCAGTATTACACTTTTTATTCAGAACATGTACACTTTTTGTTCACAGCAGTCTCTTACCTTACCGTATACTAAATATATGTGGAGTCCCTATATATGTGAAATAGAAAAAGTTAAATATTGCGGCGGAAAGTCGTTTCCGAAATTTTAATGGAATTGCAGGTTTTGGGGTCCCCTAATACTGATAAATTGTTTCAAGACGTCCGTCCGTCCGTCCACGAATAAAGCTATGGTCTAAACTATTATTTTGTAAAATTAATATACTCCGATTGACCTTGCCCGCCTCCAAGCCATCTGATTTTGAAAAGAAATCTTTAAATTTTGGTGGTAGTTTACATCAAGTTCGGGGAAATTTTAAAAATGTTCTCAAGAATACCTCCAATTTTCTTTCAAATTTCTTGCAAGAATAGAGTGAAATACACTAATAAGGAGAGATTAGACCAGATTTTCACTTTTAAATGTGAATTTTCAAAAATTGCACGAGTTTGAAATTGCTTGACTCCCATGCACAACTCTATTATTGAAGAGAGATTTTTCTCCAAATTAAATTTGAGCTCCATAATTATTTCTTTAAACTATATCATACGCCATTTTAAAAATTATTTTTAAACTACACATTCTGTTACTTTATTGCTATGACTACCTCAGTAACGGGAAAGTTATGAAATGCGGGAACAAACGGGGAATTTTCGGCAGAAAAACTCTTAATACAGGGCGCTGGTAACGAAAAAGTGGATAAATCCAATTGCTAAATTTAGTAAAAAAATTCTTTAACATGACGTGTAGTTAGAATACATGTTTTGATACTGAACTAGTGGTGCTACAGAACGGCAAAGATTTTCCCTTATTTGTTTTCTATTTCCTTGGGTCTCCGCTAGCTATCCGGAATTGCCACAAACTCTTTCTTGCCAGCTGTCATCTATCACCGCCAAAAGTACATTTTTTTGTCATTTTATTAATTTTTCGGTTTTGGTATTGGTATTGGTAGAACGGAAACATTAATTTTGGAATATTAAAGAACACGAAAACCTAGTCATAAATGGCAATTTTCTTTTAAAAATTATGTGCCATTTAAGAGAAAATGGCGTTTTAGCGCTACTAAAAATGCGAAATTTGAAGCTCATTTTCGCAGAAAATGGTTGAGTTTTCAAAATACTTTATTTGAAGTTATTTGAAGCACGTACACTCACAAATATAATAATATTTACAAATTGCTGATAATGTGCATATTAAAGATGTGGGAGATCTTTCAAAAAATTTACATTTATATAATTTTTGAAAAAACAAAAAAATAACTCAAAATAAACTTTACGCTATACTAAAGAGTGTAATTAGCACTATCCGTTACAAAAGTTTCAAGAAAAAAATTGCAGCCATATACGAGAAAATGGCGTTTGAGCATTTCTGAAAATGCCGAAATTTGAGCTACTTTTCAAAAAAAACAAACAAAAACGGTAGTGTTTTCGAGAAACTTTACTTGACATTATTTAAAGCATATATACTCGCTAATATAATAATATGAAAAAATCGCCGATAGTGTAAATATTAACGACGTGAGAGACAAGTAAAAAATTTACATTTTTTTAATTTTTGAAAAAACCAATCGATAGACCAAAATGGGTTTTATGTCATTGATAGAGTACATTTACCACTATCCTTACCAAAAGTTTAAAGAAAAAATTTGGAGCCGGTTTTGAGAAAATTTTGTTTTTGTAATTTTTTAAAATTGCACATATTGCACGCAATATTGCACGAAAACTACCAAAATTTTGAAAAACATTTACATGACCTTTATGCAAGAATTCAATATGCAGAACAAATTGTAATTGAAGAAAAAATCTCTATCTTCAATTTTGTAGTTGGAGAAAGACGCCGAAAAAAATTCAAACTTTCACAATTTTCGAAAATTCAGAGCTGTACGTGAAAATCGGACGTATGTCATGTTAATAAGTGTATTTTACTCTATTCATACAAGAAATTTAAAGAAAATATTTGGAGCCGTTTTTGAGAAAATGTTGAATATCCCCGGGGGTCTTCATATAAATACCCCCAAATTTTGAAGAATCTTTTTCAAAATCTCAAAGCTTTGACTAGAACCAGATCGACTGGGGAATATCCATTTTGGAAGAAATCGTACGTATGGTTTAGGCGCTAGCAGTGTTCGCACACGGACACTCAGACAGACGGACGGACGGACAGGCGGACGTTTTCCTTTCAATTGGGTTTTTGGTATCAAGGACCTAGAAAACAGAGTTTTTGGCTACACCACGTGTTAGGGGATTTTTTTTCTTAATTTAGCAACGTTCGTTTTCACGGCCCGGCAATGAATTTGTTTCCGCCAAAAATTGGCCATTTTTTCGCGCAGCATTACATAACTTTCCCTATACTGTAACCGCTAATTGTCGATTACATTTTAGACCAAGGAGAAAAATAGAAGAGAAAACTCGACACCATATTATTAACTAATAGTTTCTCTGGTGGCGTAGAGATGGCGACAGCCAGGAGATTCATTTCAGAACGCACTCTGATAGTAACCAATAAGAAACTTTTGGGGAACAAACGGAAACGGCATGAACTGATGTAGAGAGAATTCATCCCTATTCTAGTTCGAGTCGCCGAGGTGAGCAGTCAAAAGAATTCGCTTCTTATCGTGTTTGAGCCACCGAGGTGAACAGTTAATTTTTTTGTGCACGGCGTAGACGACGAGCGTCACGTAGTAGGCTACGACGTATAAGAAAGTCTGTATTATTTTCGGAAATCTCATTCTTGAAATGTACTTATTGAATCTCAAGAATTATAAGAACTCTGTTTGATATTACAACTAGTTTGGCTCATTACCATTACGAAGTCATAATTGGAAGCTCTCAACTTGCATTCTTATGCGACCATCATCTTGGAGTGATCGATGGTAAAACGTCGCTGAGCAATGAGAGACGGCGCTCGGAGGCATCCCACTTTTCAACACGTTCAACACGGAGCGGTGCAGAAATCCAGCGACCTTGGAGGCATGGACGCCGTTTTGCAGCCGGCTACGCAGCGCAGAGTATTCTTCGGGAGGTCACCGGTCGTGAGTTAAACAAATACCGAAAGAACTTTCACGAAATTTCAAATTAGAATTTCACAGAACAGTTGTCTTGGTAATTAGTCGAGTCACTTCTTTTTCTCATAAAGTCGTAATTAGAATCAGATTCAGATATTTCTTGTGAATAATGTAAAAATTGTGTTCTTACGTAAAACTATTTAACTGAATTCTCGTATAATTGATTTAAGTGTATAAATAACACTTAGCAAAAGTGAGCTGTATGAAATACTGAATGGGAGGAAAGCCGTCCGATTATTTATTTCATTATAGCATTTGAAGGACTGGCTAAAGACTTTGTTAAACGAAATTTTTTTATACTGAAAGGCTAAGGATGAGCCAAATTTCAATTGTGAGAATTAAGTGTTATATTAATTATTGATTCAAAGGTGTTAAAAAATTTTGAACATTGTGTGTGCATGTATTTCTTTTTCAGGATCATTATTTGAATTGTATTTCGTGTGTTTTATTAGTGATTTTTGTTATGTAAAGTGTATATCTGTGTGTATAAGTTATTATTAGAAAACAAGGGATCGAAGTTAAGATTACATTAGAAAATCATAACTGCAGTTTAGGTAGGAAAGGTAGCTACCAGGATTTAATGGGAAAAATATTGAGAACATAGGTAAAATTTGTAAATACAATTGTAGATCATATTTCATTCATTAGAATATACGTTCAATATTGTTTCAAACTAATGAACTGTGTTTACTTGCTAATTGGTAATTAGTTGAACCATGACGAACCCACCCCTGACAGGGAATTTTACCTTTCATTAGAAGTATTCCCAGGTTTGCGTGACGGTGCAGCCGCACGTCACGGAATAAGTAAATTAAAGATTTACTTTTGTAACCAAGTAGAGAAAGCGGTTACAATACTACGTATATCTCTCCGTGTATACGTAAGTATACGGGAAAGTAAAAATATATAGGGGCCGTGACTATTACGTCAGTGAAGGGTCATATTTCGTGCAGAAATAACGATGACTTAATGATTCGTGCAATAATATGCCATACTATGAACGATTTTGTTAATGTAAAAGGATTGCTTATAATACTGGTATACAAAAAAAATGTACTTTTGGCGGTAATAGATGGCAGCTGGCAAGAAAGAGTATGTGGCAATTCCCTATAGCTAGCGAAAACCCAAGGAAACAGAAAACTAATACAAGAAAGTCTGTGCCATTCTGACCACTAGTTCGTTTTCATGGCCCGGTAATGAATTTTTTTCCGCCAAACATTGGCCATTTTGTCGGGCAGCATTACATATCCTTACCTATACTACGTATATCACTCCGTGTATACGTACGTATACGGGAAAGTAAAAATTGATTGACGGCAAAACGTCTGTCTGTCTGTCTGTCCGTCCGTCTGTGAACAACGGTAGAGGTTAAACCGTTTTGTCTATTTTTTCCAAAATTGATACTCCCCGATCGGTCTAGCTGATGTCAAGGCCCTTGGAATTTGAAACCGATATTTTAATTTTGAGGGGTTCTTTCCATGAAGTTCCTTGGACATTTTTAGAATTTTCGAAGAAATGGCTTTATCGTGTTTGATTATATTTTGCTGTTGTATAACACAAAGAAGTTAAGGAAAATGGTGCAGGTCTCATTTTCATCGAAAGTTCTGTTTTTTGAAAATTGCAAAATTACAAAACTTTATCGGCGTTTGCCTACTACTACAATTACAAAGAGAACATGTTGGCTGGCTTGCTTACGTGACTGACGTGCTGTGGCTGTGCTCCAATATTTTACTAATTTTCAGCTACTTTTCTACATATTTCAGGTGACTTTTGCTGTTAAACTGTCTTCTTTACTTGTTTACTTGTTACAGATAAGCTGAAAGAGATTTATATTGTCCGAAGCAGTGAAAAAAGAAGTAATCCAAATATTTGATTTAAAAGACGGCGTAACGGACAAACGTTCATTTCAACAGTGTAAAGACCATTAATATTAAATTTTCTCTGTAAATTAATTGAAATTTGCGTAAAGTTTTAAACTATTAGTGAAAGTGTTGTGAAAATTGTGAAAACATAAAAATTCAAAGTTTCGTAACCACAGTAACGGAAAGACTTGAACTTTATATTTAAATTTGTGGAAGTGGTGAATTTCGTGGCCTTTCAGGAGGTAAAGTATAGTAATCTAATTGTATTTATTAGTTTGCAGCTTCAATCTTTTAAACACACTGAACGCTTTTTGAATTTAATTAATCACATTTAAATACTCATTAGAATCAGATCAACGTTATTTTTAAATAAATACGTAACGCCATTTAAATAAGTTAATACAATTAAATTTAAAAGATAAGTTAGGGAGTAGTTTTTTTGTAGTATTCTGAATTATCTATTTACTTATTTTCATATTTACCACGCACCTGACACGCATTCGTGACATGGCTACTAATCGTTATACACTCTCTACTCTCTACGCTCTCAAAGCCGATCTTCTGAAAGCCTTCACACACATCAACAGTAATTTAGATGAACATATCCGAAGGCTCGAAGAGGTCGTTCAAAACACAGACGGTTGGACAACAATAGGCAACACCGCAAAAACCTCCAACCGTCCATTCGCGGAAGCAAAAACACAATCACCACCACCAATCACGACTCAAAACAGATTTTCTGTATTAGACTACTACAATGAGTTTCCTTGCCTTCCCAATCCTCACCACCCCCACCCATCATCGACACGTCCATTCACAAACCAACGCAAACAGGCTAGCAAGGGCAAAGTAACAAAGACACGTAGAGTTGCGCAAACTGGCTCACCAGAAAACAAGGACATTCCCACTGAGCCCATCAAAAAGGTACTCATTTTAGCAGATAGCCATGGGCGACAAATCTCCTCCCTGCTCAGTGAGAAACTCCCAACCAATTTCTCTGCCATGTGTGTGTTTAAACCTAACGGGAGGTTTGCCGACGTGACCAGTGAGTTGGACACGCACACAAAAACCCTCACCAAACGGGATACTGTAATCATCATAGGAGGGCAGAATGACATTAATTTGGGTGGTCACTTTACACCTGAAGAACATGTTGACAAATTACAACGTGCCGCCCAAAACACGAACATTGTAGTCTCGACTCTGCCCTTCTGGTACAACAAGCCCACACTATGCAAAGAAATTAGTCACGCAAACAACCAATTGAAACTGCATCTGAGAGACACACATGTTAAATTGTTTGAGCTAAACTTTCTCTCAGAAAAACACTTCACCCGACATGGTCTTCACCTGAACCTTGTCGGAAAACATGCACTCGGTAGTGAGCTTGCAAAATACATCATTTCACAAACTTGGCAGTGTCCTGCCCAAGACCCATCCCCACTCACACCTCCTAGTTCTCTTCCATCCCCTGGGACCCCTTTGGACCCAATTACCTTATCCCCTGAACCTAATCCGTGTATTACCTCTCCCACTATTCATTCCTCTACATCTGTCACCCCTCCTTCCTCACCTCTTGTCACTGCTGGGACACGATACTTCCTTCGACCACGCACTCGAGGTAAAAATGAAATAAATAAATAGCAACTACAGTCAGATGCAGCAGAAAAACATCCGTGTAGGTACATGCAAAAGATTCGAATAATGCATCATAATGTGCAATCTCTTTCAAATAAAATTGAATTTATCGAGGCAGCATTACAATGTGATCTAAGACAAAAAGATGTTTTTTGCTTTACAGAACATTGGTTGTCTCAAAATGATATAAATACACTCCAAATTCCTAGCTTTTACCTTGCAGGTTCATATTGTAGGGCGAGGGAATCAAATAAGGGCCCTGCTTACGGAGGTTCGTGTATTTACATAAGAAATTATATTGATTCTACCTTCTTGTCAGAATTCAATTTATATGCAGTTGAAAAAGTTTTTGAAACAACAGTAGTACATCTTACAACGCTCAAAATTATCTTACTTTGCATTTACAGACCTCCAACAAAGCGAGCTTCAGATTATTTCACTTTCTTGGAAAATCTAGAGATAATTCTGAACAAAATTAGTAAACTCTCTTTTAAATCCATTGTTGTATGTGGAGATTTCAATATTGATTTTCTGAGCGAATCCCACGAAAAAGAGCAGTTTCTCAATTTACTTCATTCTTTTAATTTAGACATTACAGTGAATGTACCTACACGGAATACGCTTAAATCACAAAAAGCATTAGATCAAATTATAATTAACAAAACCACAACTACATATGAAATAATAACGAATAATCTAGGATACAGTGACCACGATGCACAAATTCTTACAATTACTAAGAACATAAACACTGACACAATAAATAATACACGCATGTGCAGAGCATTCACTAAAGTTAATATAAAATTATTTACGGACTACTTGATGAAGGAATCATGGGACGAAGTTTATAACGCTGTTGACACAAATGAAAAATATAATTTATTTTTCTCCAAGCTTTCAATTCATTTTAACGCGTGCTTTCCTCTTAAAAAGAGAAAATTAAATATTTCAAGCAAAAGTAATACTTGGATCACACAAGGAATTAGAACATCGTGTAAAAACAAACGTACGCTTTACTTTATTTCTAAACATCATAACGTATCACCCGGTTTTCCATATATACTTCCGAGAATATAAAAGAATTTTAAGAAAAGTTCAGGCAAAAATAATGAAAAATAGTCAGGACATTTTGAGCGCTAGTAACAAAACTAAAGCAATGTGGGATATCGTAAAAATACAACCACATCATCTCGATACCTTGTAGAGAATGTTATTTTAAAGGATAATGAAAGAGAAACGAGTAATCCGGAAAAAGTTGCCAATCTCTTCAACAAACACTTTTCCAGAATTGCGTCTGATCTCACGAAGGGACTAAAATCACAAAATTCAACATTTTACACTTCCCAAAAAATTTCAGATACGATGTTTATTCCCGAAACTTCTCCCAACGAAATCCTCAGAATAGTCAGTAAACTAAAAAATAAATATTCATCTGGTTTAGATGAATTTCCGGATTGTTTATTAAAAACTTGTGCACCTGCCTTTATACATCCGTTAACTCACATTTTCAATGCTTCTTTATGTACAGGAATATTTCCAGATATTTTCAAAACAGCAAAAATTAAGCCACTTTTTAAAAAAGGGAACAAAAATGATATTCAAAATTACCGGCCATTTTCTCTTTTGTCAGTTTTCTCAAAAATATTAGAAAGGCTTTTCTACTTACGAATGGAAACATTTCTCAGGAAAAACAGAGCGTTTTTAGACTCACAACACGGTTTTAGAAAATCAAAATCTACGGAAACTGCCATTTTTTCTTTTCTCAAAGATGTTGCTTCATCAATAGACCAAAATGAAATACCCATTGGAATATTCTTAGATCTCTCGAAAGCTTTTGACGTTATTCTTACCTTAAACATCGGACTCAAAAAGTAGAAATACCATACTGGCAGGAAAGGACATTACATACTTATATTTCCAATTCTTTGCCAATTGTGCATGGGGTCCCGCAAGGTTCGATCTTAGGTCCTATTCTCTTTCTGTTATATGTAAACGATATGCCCTCGTCTATTAAAAATGGAAGAACGGTTCTGTTTGCTGATGACACGAATGTTCTTTGCAAAAAAGAAGCAGTAAATAGTACAATTTCAGAAGTTTCAAATTGGTTTAATAATAACAAATTAATTGTTAACGAAAGAAAAACTGTTTCAATGCATTTTTGCATCTCAAATCGGAAATCGCATGTTCCATTGAAAATGAACAATATGCAATTAGCTGATGTTGAGGCAACAAAATTTTTAGGTCTTTCAATTCAATCAAACCTGAAATGGAATGTACATATAACAGAATTAAACACTAAATTAAGTTCATTATGCTATGCATTCAGAATTCTTTCAAATTCTGTCAGCCTTCATGCAGCTCGTTGCGTTTATTTTGCAAATGTGCATTCCCGCCTGAGATATGGCATAATATTCTGGGGAAGCTCATCCTGTAGTATTCAGACCTTCAGATTGCAAAAGAAAATTATTCGAATAATGAAAAAATGCCTTCCACGTGATTCCTGCAAGCCTCTTTTCATTGAGCTGGGAATCCTACCATTGCCTTGTCTATTTATTTACGAATCTGTAATATTTGTCAAAAATGACCTACTTAACGGAGGGAACATATTTTCATGCAATATTGATATTTATAATTACAACACACGCCGTAGAAATCACGTGCATCAAGTGTCAGTATCAACAGCTCAGTACAAGAAATCAACATACAATACATGTACGTTACTTTACAACGCATTGCCAGATGACATAAAACAATTAAAGTCGGTATACAAATTTAAGTTAAAAGTAAAATCATTTCTGCTGCAAAACTGTTTCTATACAATTAGAGACTATACTGATCGTGAAAAAGAAAAATAATGTAACAAAACAAAGATATATAATGAATTAGTTTATGTTTGCATTGTATACATTTAAAAAAATATTTAATACGCCTGTAACAAGTAATGTACTTCAGCTTCCGGGTCAATGACCCCCATCTCGATCAGGTTTTTGTCCAGTTTCCCTGATCCATAGAGCAAATGCTGAGATGGCCCCTTGTTTTGCTTCTGGACGTAAATGTAGCTTCACGGTGCGCACGTTTTGTTGAGCACTCCTTTTGCTTGTAGTTCATTTACAGTTGAAATTGATTTTCTATAACTCGGGAAAAAAACATTTTTCAAATATCTTTATTTTTCTAAAATAATTATTTTCTAAATTAATTTTTTCGTTTTCGTTTTTTTTTTTTTTAATAAAATTCTGGCCCTCAAGAAAATGTGCGCAGATAAATTTCTTTCCCCACACGTCATATACAGTTTTTACTGTTTTTTGACTAAATAAAATAAATAAAAAAAAATAAACATTTTCCTTAATAAAGTGTGTTCATCAGAAACAGATCTTCAAATAAGGTCATGTCGAATTTTTTGAAAATATGAATATTACTTGTGTAATTCGACGACAAGCTTAATCGCCCACTCCCTATTTACTGCGCTTCGTGAACGTAAAATGAATTACGCAGTTGTATTCTATGGAAGTTAGAATTTGTATATTATTTGATATTTTATTTTATTATATTTATATTATAGTTATATTATTTCATTTTTAATTGTGTCTTTTGTGTTAAATGTGAAAACGAATAAATGATATCACTTTGCTGAATAAGATGTGGGAATGAAGAGAAATACATGTAAAAACTGAATAATTTTGATGAATATAACAACATTATATTGAATTATCATATTTTCTATGCATTTTCATTTCCTTGCTGACGGTATCAAAAATGCTAATTGGCAAAATCTGTATCTCATACGAATTACGGTCATTCCTTCTTGTTGTAACGTCAAATTTTGACAATTTTTGAAAGTTGGGCCTACAATAAAAATGAACGACAAATTGCAGCAACTGAACACATAATAGAAGTTGCTAAAAAGTTCGCCGAAGAAAATGGAATTTTGTCCAGACCTGAAAGTAAATTCGGTAAGAACTGTGCATTGCGATGATAGTTCAGGAATTCTATGGAGAGCGAGGACATATATTTGAAGATTTGATATTTGCAAGGGAGCAGCGACAACTTCAAAATGTCAGTCAAAACCTGAGTCAAGAATCTATCATTTAATAAACAAATACAATCGTGAAGTTGCACTACCTCTAGTAGTACTTAAATGACTGCTTCATCGAAAGAAACTGACGGCCTGTAACTCAAGGAACTCGTATTGCAGCAATCTACTACACACTGGTTCGTAGAAAAAATAGCATTTTTTAAAGTTAATGAGATCCCACTTTGGTTTTTTATGAAGTTGTCAACAATTCAGTAGTTTTGCATACTTTTTCGAGAAATTAAGTCAATTTTTAAACTTTATAAACAAAACGGCTCCAAATAGACTCTTTAAATTTTCTTCTAGTGTATATCAAAGTACGGTAAAATATCTGATCTTTAAAAATATTTATGCAAAGTGTTTTGAAAAAATTACCATTTTTCTAACAATTCCTGCTTAATGCACATTATAAGACGAAACGTTTTCTCAAAAACCGCTCCAAATTTTTTTCGCGAACAGAAAAAGGGAGGCTAATGGTGCTGGTCTCGTTTTCACTGAGACCCATTAATTTTTTTAAGTTGTAAATGTTATAAATAATGCCAGAATGTATAGACCGAGAATCTCTCTTCAGGACACTGGCGAAATTTGGACTGAACAAAAAAAATTACAAACATCATAAGAGAAACCTAGGTACCGTATCTAAAGTCAAATTTATGGGAGAACAAAGCAAGGGATTTAAAATAGACACGGGAGTGCGACAAGGGAACGGTCTTTCTTCTTGACTTTTCAACTGCGCCTTAGAAAAAGTAGTCCGAGAGTGGAGAAAAGCAGGGACACCGACACATCCACTAGAATCATATGAAAAAACAAAATTTATGACATTTATTAAAACAGACCCATGAGAACTTAAAATTGGAAGTAAAGTATTCCGCGTTAAAGGATTCAAATACCTAGGCGAATGGATCGCTGAAAATTGTAATTAAAAGAAATCCATAAAAACAAGAATTCAAAGAATGGAAAAAGCATTTCAATTAACTCTCTCTCAAAAAGCATTTCCATTAACTCTCTATCTCTCTCTCTCTCACACACACACACAAAAAATGCTTGTCAAGAAACTGCAAAATTTGCATTAGCAGACAGTAATCAAACCGGAAGCACTCTGTGTATCAGAAACTCTTAACCTTCAACATAGAACCTTAAAACATAAGTTAAAGAACGCAAAATAATGAGAAAAATTCTAGGCCCTCAAATTAAGAATGATATAAAATAACCAAAAACCAATCGACGTTATCTGCAAAAATAATTCTTAAAATCACAGCTTCAATGTAAATAATAGGAATTCAATATATGGGACATTTAGAAAGAATGAATGCTATCAGGTTAACAAAACATATCTATGTCTTCTTGAAAAGTAACAGACCAAATTGGTACAGACAAACAGAAAAGGACCTTAGGAATTGGAAGTTCCAAATTTACAAGATCGTAATATAATTAGAAAATTTACAAAATTGCAGAGTTTCCAGGTAGGAAAGAAAGTCAAACAAAGCATACGGTCTGAGCAGCAAAGGCAGACCCGTTCGTTGCATGTAAGAGATTAGTGGGCTAACAAGAGGGCCATACAGTGTTGATTACTCGTGGTCTTAAGAGACACATTCACGAAGACGAAGACGACGACGACGAAGACGACGACGACGACGACGGCGAAGACGACGAAGACGACAACGATGGCGAAGACGAAAAAGGAGAATCAAGAATGTATGTGCAGTTCTAACACCACTAGTTTCTCTTTAGTTTTCTTCTCGCCAGTTTTTAAGTCTCTAAGATTTCTCAACCGAAGTTTCATTGTTCCCAGTGAGATGGGTATATTACAGAAAATAAGATTCACCTACTGAACTAATTTCTTTGGAATGAAATACAAACGGAGTAGCAATAAACTAAAGTGCACAAGCAATCGCCAACGTTGTAAGCAGTATAAAGCACTGCACCGAAGAATACCTTCACCGTAAATGCAACAAAGCGAAAAGAGAGATAAGGATGAGTTCGCCACCGCATACTATTTTTAGATCGAATCTTTGTTCGAACTTTAGATTGCTTTACCAGCTAAATCAACAGAATTAACTAGTGGTGCTACAGAATGGCACAGACTTTCCCGTATTAGTTGTCTATTTCCTTGGGTCTTCTCTAGCTATTCGCAATTGCCACACACTCTTTCTTGTCAGCTGCCATCTATCACCGCCGAAAGCACATTCTTTGTCATTTTCTTAATTTTTCGGTTTCTTATTGGTACAACGGAAATATTAATTTTATAATATTAAAGAACATAAAAATTAGTCCTAAATGGCAATTTTCTTTTAACCCTTTCACTGCTACGCATTTAGAGCGCTGGCCGCCGCGCAGTGCTGAGTCTTCTGGCCGCCGCTTCACGCCGTGTGCTAACGGCCCGCGGTGCATGCAACCTATGGCTTCCACAATACGTGAAAAATCTCACAACAGAAGCATTGAAATACTATCTAGTAGGCACCAAAATAAACTTGAAAATGTCCAGAACAAGACCCATGTTGTAGCAATGGACTAGTTTTGAACGCGAACTAACAACGGACACGAGAAACCAAAAGAGCAGCGCGACGCGCCGGTGCGTCGTTAGCAGTGGTGGCACGGCGTGCTCTGACGCACCGGTGCGGCGTTAGCACTGCGGGCACGGCAATGCTTGACGCACGGGTGTGTCGTTAGCAGTGAAAGGGTTAAAAAATATGTGTCGTTTTAAAGAAAATTGCGAACAGACGGACAGACAGACGGACGGACAGACGGACGGACAGACGCACGTTTTCCTTTCAATTGGGTTTTCAGTATCAAGGACCTAGAAAACAGAGTTTCTGGCTACACCACGTGTTAGGGGATTTTTTTCTTAATTTAGCAACTGGTTTTGTCCACTAATTCGTTTTCACGGCCCGGCAATTAATTTTTTTTTCGCCGAAAATTGGCCATTTTTTCGCGCAGCATTACATAACTTTCCCTATACTACGTATACGTACGTATACTCCGTGTATACGTACGTATACTGGAAAGTAAAAAGAAGTATTGCCTATCGTTAAAGACTTGAATAAAAACTTCAAAGAAAAGTAGATTAATATTATTATCCTTTATATATAACTGAATTTCAGAAATTTATTTATTACCGACAAGTAAATAAATATCATTCATTCTATCATTCCCAATTAAACAAGGTAACTCAAATTTCAAACGATATATCCACAATTATTTCTTCTGCAGTAGCAAAACGCCGGGAACAAGATAGTAAAGAGATAAAAGCAGATACAGCAACACCTACTTTTCACTTACACTTTCATTCAAATTGTTGAAACCTTCAAAAAATACCTTGATATTAGAACAGCGTGTTCAACAGTCATCCTAATTAACTGTTAACTGGGGACGTGCCTTCAAACTTCTCTCACCGGTGGCGTGTGGTCTCTGAGACCCTAAAAGTTTTAGGCTGATTATTTTCAGTGTTCCATTTCATGATGACAAGTTTTTCACATTAACAATGCTATAATAAACAAGAAAATAACAGTATTTGTTATTGATATGTAAAATGAAAAAAAATATTTATTACTCGCCGAGTAAATTTCTGGCTATAATTTGTTCCATACTCTTTCTTCACTATTAATTATCTTAAGAACTCGTAGAATGGTTTCAAATATTATTCACTACATTCAAAAACCTTCAATTAAATACGATAATGCATTGTTGCACGAAAATTATCCATTAATAAAAACGTTACAATGCACATTCACTGTGGGAAGAAAAGTCCCACTACTGGTGTTGTGAGGTCTGCGAGACCGCTCCAGAATTTCCACTGGGCCTCAAAGGCGAACGGCTGTCACTCGATCCGCTGCCCCGCGAGTGAGTGTAGTTTAGAAAGAGATAGGAAGGTACTGTAAAGAAAAACTTATTGCAACGTACCAGAAAGGAGGGCTACGCGTTTATTTTTCCTCAGCGATCTCAGAGACCTGACATCACCAGTTAAGGGTTAATCATATTAGCACGCGAGTCTTTCGTCCTTCACAGGAATCACCCGTGTTCCTCCTCCACATGTCCCATCTGATGGCGCTTTCACTGCAACGCCGTCGCCCAGGTGTGCAGCAGTTAGCGCCAAGGAGAGCGAGAACAATGCGTCGAACTCCCGACGCAACGCGTCGCGACGCATCATACCTCCCATCGACAAGGCATGCGCCAGCGCACTCTTCCGCTCGCGTCCGGAACGAGCGTTGAGGAAGTTCAGCGCCTCGGCACATCCAGCGCCCTGTGCCAGTTAATTTGTAGAGAATGCCTTCGCGTAGGGGAGATGTGATGGGGGAAATGATGGGCGAAAACGGGACGCCAGGAGGAAATGTGGACGTCGAGTATGGTTCTGCGCTTGGCTGCGGAAGAAAAGGAAAGCGAGACAGGCAAGGACGCGAAGAGACAGCGATCGAATCTAACAGGTGGTTATGTCTAGGACAATATGCAACTCTAATATTCATTGCCGTGATGACATAGAGAAGAGAGTTACATTAGGGAGAAAGATCTTTGAGACCAATTTGTAACGTCACTAATGTCTCAGAGAAATATCCTTCCTGAGAATAACATAGAGGAACATAGTGTGTCGATGAGGAAGAAAAACGAAGAGCTGCATTCATCGCAAGCTCTACACCCTATTCAGAAAGACTTGACAGACTTTTATCGCCAAGAAAGTATTTGGGTGTGGAGTGCTTACTCCGTAGAGGCAAGCATGTTGTCTATTGCCTTTATTAGTGAGTCATGCTTCACTTTAAGATACAACGGACGCATGACAACCTGGCGTCACGCAGGTCGGCCTAACTATCTATAACACTAAATGGAGCGGACTAGGGGCCTACTCGTGAATTTATAGAGGGGGGCTAAAACATTTTGATGAATTTTGAAGACTGATTGTTCCCCGATATGTTCACGAGATTCTTTGGCCTCCTTTATGCCCTGCTTCCTAGTATACCTACCTAATGACATTTGATAGCTCGAGGAATGAAAATACCATATGTTTCAATACACTCTACTGTTTACGAGACTTATCCTCGGTCTGGATAGCAACCAGACCTTTTTCCAAAGCAGTACAAGAGCATCTGTAGAACCTGTTAATTACGTGGCAACAGATTTGAATTTTGTCTTGCCGTGAGATGAGAGTACGTGTTCTTAACTAAATCACATACGCTGATTGCGAAAATGAAATCAAAAATGTTCCATCACGTATCGATTTTTCTGGAGAATATACACCACATATACCACTTTCGAGAAACGTTAATGTACAGATCATGCAATAAAAATTATTTGTTTTATAAACCTTTTTTGTATTAAATTATTTGTACAATTAATTGTTTGTATTACAAAATATAAAATGAAAACAGTACGAGAAATCTGAATAAATCTTGAAATTTACTTACAAGTTAGAAACTGTTCCTGCAAACATTCCGTTTGCGGGTGGTTGCAGATACATCTTGTAGTTGAGTCCAGCAGTAATCCGCCAAAAGGTTTGGTGACCATCTTCCCTCACATCGTCTTTCCATGGCAGCCGTAACTTGGTGAAATTGCTCACCGTGCCATTCGTCACTCACATCTGCAAGATTAGGTGGGAAGAAATCCAAATAGGAATGAACGAAATGTAACTTCAGAGACATCTTTCACCCCACAGCCTTGTAACAGTCTAACATGTGTTCCGTCAGTTCCCTGTAATTATCAAACATTACCCCTGGTCCTCTTTGTCCATTGGTTTCACAAAATTCTTCATTAGTCCAATTTCAGATGTAGTGGTGATAACAGCACTGTCTCTGTCAACAGGGGATTCATGCGACACATCTTTTTTCATTGGATTGAACATTTTTATCAAACGTCACTCTTTGACTTCATAATGTTCTTTCCTTGCTCTACTATACGAGTGGCACAAGAAACAGCAATATATTTCGTAACTAGTCTGCATTCCTAGAAGTACCAGAACTTTGAGATCACCACACAGTTTCCATTTGTGATTAACTGAACGGAAAGGGCCAGTGATATCGGATGTTCCTCTTTCCGTTAAGTAAGAGAATGGCTTTGAGATTAGTCTTTGAGGAATCTATAAATAGGCGCCATTCTTCCCGACTGTGAATCACCCCAAAATTTCTAAGGAGCTCATTTATGTCATCACAATATACCAAACTATTTTTCATGGGGAAAAAAGAGGAAAGATCAAGCGATCGTTTACGGAATGTAAATACCAGAATTTGGTTGTAACAGGTTTTTTTCTCGAAGAAGAGAACCATGTAATTATGCTTGCCTCGGAATGATTTAGATATCTTACAAGATCATTCAATTCTGCCTGTGACAATGGCTGTATTTGTAGTCGTCGTATAGATGGCGTGTAGATGGCGTGTTAAATTAAAGTAGCAATCTGTAATGTGGTCACTATGTTCCTTCCACAACTTTGGTGCGGCAAAAGGCATAGAGAGGTGAGTTCCATGCAACGAGCCTCTTAAATAGCGGGAGCAATATGAGAAAAAGTTCTATGATGACCAAAACTTACCCTCCTCTACCTTTGATTCAAAATAAAACTCGAACCCTTTTTGACATTCGGAGAAACGGGTATATCTTTGAGACTTACAGACGTAAACTTGCCACACACGTAACAAAAAAGATTTGGTGAATGAACAGACTTCCTAGACATCGTTGAGTGTAAGAAACACAAGAACATGCACAAACAATATTCTTTACGTCAGCGGATGCACACACTTCAAAAATAAATACTGTGTGATCTCACTGTCGATTGACTGACGCAAGTGCAACTTACCTTTACCTACCTCAAGTGTCTATCTCCCCCTCACCTCACTACTCCCAGCACTAGACAATAACACTCCTAAAATAACAGAATGTGATAAGCGCCGCAATAACATAACGCAGCCGAGCGTAGATAAAATTACGTTTCCAGAATAAAGTAGAGGTGAAGTATAAAGTATAGGTTCCAGAATAAAGTATATGATTTGCACCATTGTTATCAGGGCACTGAACTACATAACAATCACGTTTTTGTTCTGCGGAAAATTTCATTGTCGCGTCAAAAAGATGACTGATTTTACAGTAACAATGATAGCCACACCAACGTATGGTTGATGTGTCCATATATGGTTGGTGAGGAATACATGGACACACCAACCGAATGTTGCACCAACCATGTGTGTAACGTATGTACCAACCAAAGAAAGGTTGGTACATATGTTTTTAGCTTTTACATATGAATCAAATAGAAACATATTGTGATATACCAATTATTCGGGAAAAGAGTAAACAATGGCAGGTGGTTGCTAGGGGGCTTTGTTGATAATAAGATGGAAGTGGTCGACTTTTTGTGAGGTAGAAAGTTCTGTTGGTTTTTGAATGAGTGATAGTTGTAACCATATGTTCTGCGAAGTTATAGTCGTTCACTAAAGTAAAAAAATAAAATTGCTGAGTGTAGTGTAACCTGACAATGATTTAAGTTATTTAGGTGCAGCTACCGCCAAGATCAGTCAAGAAAAGTTGCGCGGCTAATACGTATTATGGAAACTACAGATGGTTTTGCGTGTAGAAGATTCTATTAGTAGTGATGAAATCCCACTGTATTGTGAGTATTATATTACGGTTTATTAACAATGTGAACTGTTACGAAGAGATTTGACATTCAGTAACAGGAGAAGAAGCAGATCTGTTACAATATGTACATCTACCATCTATATATGGTATATGTACATATGTTTCTAGATCATCGTCAGTGGCAGGCGATGATCCACAACCTTCTATTACCCTAAGAGAATCCCGTAAGCAATGGAGAGAACGGAGAAATCTGCCTCAAGCCTACTCACGGCACCCCAATAATGACTTAAAATATAATAGAAGTATCCAGATTTCTCCCCAGCGGAGAACCGCCCCAACAGGGACAAGTTGTAAGCTCTCGCCTGGTCCCCCGAGATGTGTGGTAATGTAGGAAATGTGTGTAAGGGGAGAGGGAAAGGACAAGAAAGAGGAAGGGAAGAAGAAAGCGCGATCCGTGGTTCGGCAGTTAGGCAATAATCACCTAGCATTGACTCATTTCCGGCAGGAATCGCCTGATACTGATCGAAGAAACTACGGAAAACTGCCGATCAGAGGAGCCGCAAACTAGAAAATAAGTCGCCGTCGGGACTCGAACCCTAGGTCCTCTCAGTCAAAGTTTCTGCGGAAAGAACGACAGGTTTGCCGAACGTTTCATTATCCTTAAAATCCAATTCCTTACACAGACTTCTTTAAATTTTAAAGTCGTTGATGTAAGGAATTGACTTCTTTCTTCCTCTTAAGAAGCACACTTAAGACGTCTCTGGTGTTCATCGTAAATGTGCATCAGTGTTGGTAGTGTCGAGTTGCAGCAACGCTGTGTGAAGATCTGATAACTGTAATTATGCACTGTAGCACGCGACGTGGGGTCGCACAAAGAAAATTCATGCTCCGACAAATCCACAACAATGCATTTCTTGACTCTTTATTTATTATTTCCAAATGATTTCCCAATATAGAAATTTATCATAGGTAATACCATGAGTGCTTTGGAATTTATCTGAGAATTTCCAAAGCACGAGTGGTATTTAAAAGAACCACTCCAGGAATGAAATTGTGTCCAACAGAGTTCCAAAATGTGACAAATATTAATATTATATTAATTTACATTATCAATTACTTTTCATATTTTCATAGTTCTACCGTGGCCATCTGCTAATGTAGCAGAGGCAAGGTTAAGCCGTGAGGTTGATATGTAATCAAAATTGAGATAGAGTAATGAATATACAGACGATAACATGAAATGTATGGTTATTTTGCTTTAAAGTAACAAACTTTTGATGTAAAAAACATTAACATTTAAAGCAAAAAACATATATTCTTTCTGTTGAAAATACATTTATTAAACACGCACTTTTTAAAATTAAATGGTGAAGGAACTTGTTTATTTTCATTCTCAATCGTGTTGGATTCTGAAACGGATGTATTTCATGATGAATGTGTCTGCCTTTATTAATGATTATCGAATGGCGTTGCTCATTAATTTTCAGGTAGGAGTTCAGTGATAATGTAGTAGCACCATCTCCTGAATTTTTTCAGTAGAAAACATACCTTTTGCGGCTCTCACACGCAACCAATCTTTATAAATGAGGTCTCTAAGGAAATAATTTAACCGAGACATGAGGAATTGCACTTTAACTTTAAAAAATATGAAGGGTTTGTTAAAAAAACGCATCTAAATATTCATGCCAAATATACTCTCTATTCTTCTCCGTGTTTTCTGGAGCTTTACGAGTTATTTCATTGATTTGTTTGTCACGCGCGTTACCGAATCTCGCCGTGTTATTGCTATGGAAAATAACTGAAAATGTTAAAATAAAAGAGGTTATAGTATATATACGTGGTTTATTGCACGGTTTGATACATACCACCTCCTAACTTACCCGAGTCGGAGCTTGTGATTGGCCAGTAGGTAGGAGAGGAAAGAAACATGGGAAAGAAAAAAAACGATAAAGTTCTTGAGATACACCGCCCTGCTTGGGGCATATTATATTGTAGCGGTACGCTAGTTTTACTGCCAATTATTTTCATAAATAAAATGCCGATGCAGAAGGCTAGTGCGTGGAGAGAAGCTACCGCGCCACGCTGACGCCGGTCCCCGCTAGCGAGCGCGAGACACACGCCCTCCCCAATGTTTTATGGCACCAGGGGGCGAGGGGAGACCTTTTGTTCGGGATCTCGGAGGCCCCAGAACTATTTGAATAGATTTGCGGCGCGTGCCCGTCACGGTTTTTGGATGTCACCCGCGCTGGGAAGCTCAAAGCAGTAATTCACTGCAACCTTCGGGGGTACAACGATCATGTCTCACACCCTTCTTGACCTACTTTCTCCGATAAACGAAGAGGGCTTTTGGAATGAGACAGAGTAAGCAAAAATTCCCAGAATCGCCGGAGCTGGTTGGCTAAAAAAAGAGTTAAGAACCATCACACTCAACCAATCAGGGGTAGGAATTCTGTGGGGAAGGGATGATTTCGAAATATCTGCGAAAATTTGGGGGGGGGGGAAACAGAGGAACAGCACACAAAGTGAGGGTACGAGAGACTTGGGTGACGAGAGCTGAGGAGGGAGGTCGAGGTACCTCGGGCATCGCGTGCTCTGGGGAGCGATTTGGAATTGCCCCGTGCAATCCAATTCTCTCTTGCTTAATCTAGGTAGCCGGGAGAAACTCTTTCCGAGTATCAATTTTTGAACTCTGCCACCACTGGCTATTTAACAAATACTCTCCGAGATTTGTGCTCGCATAGAGCTTATTGGAACTCTCAGATCGCGCTGTGTGACATTGTGCGTGAGATACGCGATCGCTCGTTATTTGGGCGAGCAAAGTACTGCCGTCGCCGCCGCCGTGCCGACACCGCCCGTTGTTGTGGACACCCGCCGGCGAGCGTCCTTTCGGCCTTGGAAGGTCGACCTGCCGCCGTCGCCGCGACCAGCTGCCACCGGTGCCATTTGACGCCTGTTCAGCACCATCCTTATCAGGCATTGTATTTGGTCAACGACCGTACAAAGACTTTTTCTGTGACTTGCGGTGCCGCGCTGAGGCATGTAATCGCCAGTTCAGAGGGCGAATGATCGTTTTCTTTATGTAATCAGTAGAATAATTGTATTGTGAATTTTTTTTCTTTTCTCTTAGATTTAAGTATTTTTGGTTCTAACCAGAGCTCACTAGGTAGGGCATTTCTTCTAAAATTCCTTATGTAACTTCTCCGGCCTATCATTGGGCGGAAATAAACATTCTATTGTGTTACCAGTCATCCAAATTGTTATTGTCATTATATTGTACCTTGCAGTTCCTTCCATCACCGCCTATTTTCAGAAAGGTAACTAAATTGACTGACTGAGCTAAACCCGGGCCGCCCTCACGGATTTCCGGCGCTCCCACGCCGCCGGGGACCGCGTGCGGTGCGTGACAATATGTATAGTTGAACACTATTGGTTTTAATTTCACGAGTGGAATAGTCAACCAAAATCTCGTAAGAGCGGTGATTTTCTAGCTCAAACGAACAGAGTAGCCCTGAGGTTCTATTTTATAATTGTAAATTGAGCTAGCTAATATCGTATTGATGACCGGGCATTTATTGGCTCGTAAGTTATAGCTTGAAGGAAATAATTTAAGAAAACATTCAACTATTTTTACTAGATCATGGGGTATGCCAAGATTTATTTGCTTTCATATTAATCCTGACTGTCAAACTCTGCCAAAATACCTAGGTACAACAAGGAATATTTCAATGGTGATTTTTTTCTCACGACAATTATTTGCTAAACATTCAGTAATGAATAGGAGTTTATTTGTAATGAAATAATTGATTCCAAATACACGTTGTTCGTGGATAATTTAGTTTATTAGTTAATATTGGTTCAGTGGATTTTTTAAAGTAATTAACCATGTAACTAATTAAATTAAAAATCATGATTACTGATAATTAATTTATAGGTCTACAGTTTTCAGAATTACGTGGCTTTTTCCTGGTGTAAGTCTTTCCTTGAGGCGTAATCTAAGATCTTCTTCGTACGCCTTTGCCTGCTAACAAACTCTCATTACTTATTTTCCTTTAGATTTACGGACTTTCCGGATTGTTATCTTTTATGCACTTTCATGCCGGAGTGCACTTTTATGGCATATTACATTTTCACTTCTCTCTGGTAATTTCAGATTTAAAGTGAAATAAACATTATTTATAGTCTTCAAAATTAAATTAGTTTTATATATTTACATCCTGTTACCATCCGTATACGTTGTTCAAGAACAAAAGTCAATATTTTGGGAGGCCATAATATGATCATTCATTGCAAAGAATTGTATTTGAATGGGTAATCTATTCCGTATGTTTTCCGACAGTACGGAATTTTGGGTTTTATTCTCGTTGTGTTTTTTCTTCAGCCCTAATGCTCCAGTTTCAAAAGATATCTGCGAAGATTCCGTGAAATATCAGTTAGCTGTTGAAACTACGTTGTAGGTGTATTGTAAACAGGTCTCTCTTAACAAATGAAGAATATGCTGATTTGTTGTTTGTGCTGATAGTTCGCTTTTGCTTTTGTGTTGGTAGTGATACAGAGAATGTAGAAAATACTATCATTAGTTTCCTACGTGTTTATCACAGAGTGTTTTTCACAGTGTCAAGGATATTTCATGAATGTGGTAAGTTTATCCAAGTACTCGCCTTTCATCTAAAAGAGCACATCCATATTTGGAGGAACGAAAACCATCATTCAAATTAAGGAATGTAGACCCAGAAATAGCACTCGAAGACTTTCTGCACCTCTCACTGTTTCACAAACACTTGTTTGGCGAACATAAAGACGGCCAATACAAAATGTTGCTGAGAAAATGTTGCATTATTGAAGAGATACCGTACATTTTCTTTAAATAAAGTTAGCTTCCTATAATTTGTTCCTTATTTAATGTCATACACATTTCTTTAAAATATTGATAGTTTTGCAAAATTTCGAGAGAAATAAATGCAAATTTAAAAATAACATTTTAAATTTTACTAAATTTTAAATTTAACATTTTACTAAATACATTGAGTACCATCACATCAACGTCATTTTGATGTTTTCATTGACTTTTCCAAAATTATATAAATCCATTTTTTCAGACTCTCGTATACGTAGGTAGTACAGGAAAAGTTCACGTTTTGTGGGCCCATGATATCAAAAAAGTTTTTTTTAAACGTCTGTTCGTCTGTCCATCAGTCTGTATGTCTGCCCGTCCGTCTTTGAATAACACGAACTCCTAAACTATTCACAGGATTTATTTCAAAATGACTTTTCTCCGGGCAATCTGGTACTCCTCGGAGCCTTTCGATTTTGAAAAAAAGTATTTTAGGTTAATTTAATTGAATCCACTGGAACATGTTCAACATATTTTTCAAACATGTTCCCAATTTCTTCTTTAATATTTTTGTAAGAATAAAGTGAAACACACTTAAAATTATGTAACTGATTTTCTCTGTAAATTTTGGATTTTTGAAAATTACAAAAGTTTGATTTTGTTCAGCGTCTTCCTACAACTACAACATTGAATATAGCATTGTTTCTTCAAATGAAATTAGTTCCCCACTCTTAGTTATTTAACTTATGTTATGATTATTGTTTTGACAGTATTAGTAGTTTTAGAGCAATTAAAATGAAATATGAGCATATTAAAAAATATTTTTTAAAACATTTTTCAAGAACGGCTTCCAATTTTTTCTTCACACTTTTGGTACGCAGGCAAATGCACTATAAGATGGCATAAACGTTTACTTTACCGGCAATTTGTATACATTATTGCATTTGTGAGATAATTGATTTAAATTATATCTGATAAAGTTTCTCGAAAACACGAAACTTTTCTGCAAAAATGAAATCAAAATTGGGCGTTTCCAGGAACATTCGAAAAATGTTTTCTTAGAAACGGTTCGAAAGTTTACTTCACAAAATTGCTTGTAGGACCAGGTTTTAATATCGTCCCCTGTATTATTTCAGTAGTATACCTTTGGGTTCCGGCTCTCACACCCAACCAATCTTTAAAAATGAGGGCTCTAAAGAAAGAGAATTTCATGGAGACTTGACGAATTCCACTTTGACTTTAAAAATATGGATGATTTTTTTAAAAAAACGCATCGAAATATTCATGTAAAATGCAGCCCGCATAACATGTCAACATACATCGGCACGATCGGCATACAAAATGTAAATTTTTGAGGCCAAAGGTCTCAAAGAAGCGTTTTTCACATTATAATCTACAAGATGAGACATTTTTCGATCCATTCAATTAACTTTTCCGTTCCACGCTTCAATACAATCAAGGCCACCTCAATATTTCAGCCCTTCCTGCTGGTAGCAATTTTTGTGGCGACACGCTTAGAATGCTTAGATTCGACAACCTTTATTTACGCTTTCTGTTTACACCGTAGTTTGTGCAGTCTGACGAGGTTTATTTGCATAATCATTATTTCAAGATTTGCTCTCCAGCAACAACTAGAAGTACTATTATAGTTGCTTGATACCTATACCTATGAAGATTGTTTCTTATGCATGTAGTGAAACTATTCAATTAACGTTTTTTCATGGTCTATAAGTGCTGCGTACTTAATTGTGGAGGGATGTGGATGTTCAGAAAAGAGTGAAGACTTTGTTTATGTTTTACCTGTACCAATATTTTCGTTATCATTCGTTGAAATTTTCAAGTCAACGGGTTCAGACACGTAACTTTCTCAAAAGTAAAAAGCTAATATTTTTGTGACTATCACGAAGAACTAAAACCTAACTGACAAAGAATATTGAATAATTACTTCAAATGTCCTTAAGTAAGTGTTGGGAATTGTTCCAAGCAAATTCTCCATGATATTGAATAAATATTTA
Source organism: Acheta domesticus (assembly GCA_031308135.1). Taxonomy (NCBI): domain Eukaryota; kingdom Metazoa; phylum Arthropoda; class Insecta; order Orthoptera; family Gryllidae; genus Acheta; species Acheta domesticus. The sequence goes on from JAHLJT010009419.1 coordinate 173,661,915, forward strand.
TTGAAAATTTCTTTTACACATTACTTGCATTGTTTTTATTTTATTTGTAATTGTGTTAGTACATTGCAAGTTACCTTTATAGATTTTAAACAAATAAACACGTTTCGTTAACTACTTTCCCTCTTAGAATGAATACAGGGATAGGGATGAGTGTGGGGTCTAACATGCGAGAGTTCTCGCACGGGTACGCAGAGGTAGTGGGGGAAAACGTGTGCTATGGCACAACACAAAGAACAAACTTTTTTAATTAGCTAAAGTAAAATGGCTTGAAATAAATGGAAAACAAAAATCAAAACGCTCTAGCCTACAATACTACGTGAATCAATTAAAAAACAACTAAATTTTAAATTATAGAAAGAATAGTGCAAGTCACCCGACAACTGCCAACGATCGCAGTCCAAACGCACGATTTAAATGTTCGCGGTATCTGGAAGTATGTACACCAATGCCCAGCTGCAAACTCATATCGTAAATAAATCACCGTTTGATATTAAACTCAGAGTGTCGGTTCGTTAAGATATTAAAAATGCAAACATTGTTTGAGCAACATTCCCATGTACCGAAGTGAGCTTCCTAATGCCTACTAAATTGTTTCCAGTGCTAACAAATGGTATTTATTACTCAAAGGTGAAAACATTAGTTTGATTATTTTTTGGCTTGGAATTGCTTTTCTTGAGGTACCAAAGGACGCAGAAAATAATTCAATACATTTTAGTATACAAATAATTATTCAATTTTCTCACCCCAGCAAGCTGGCACCCTGACTCTCCAAAACCCACTCAGTTATTCATAACAAATCAAGGAAAGTTAAATAATATTGCAATGAGTAGGTCTGTTCTTGCCCGATCCGGTATTTTCGCACTACTTTACTTGACTTTCTCAAGAGTAAAAGCCTTTTCTATTATTTGACTATCAAGGAAAGCGAAAAGATAACTCTCATGGAAGATTGAAAAATTTCTTCAAATGTTGTTTTTAAAGAAGTATGAATTGTTCCAAGAACATCTCTTTATAATTCTGATTAAACTTTAATTGAAAATTTGTTTCAAACATCAATTGCATTGTTATACATTGTTTGATATTCTGTAAGTACATTAGTAGTTCCTCTCCTTTATGGAAAGGATTGACAAATGGATAAGGAAAGGGTGGGGTTTAACATGCGAGAGTTCTCGCACGGGTACGCTAGTTATATATAATTCTTAAAATCACATTTCAATTCTACTATTGAGGGACTGAAAAATTGAGAAAATATATTTTTTAAAAAGGGGCTTATTTAACTGCAGCTGGGATGAGGGATGAGTGAAAATGAAAAGCTAGATCCAGACCAAAGAAATTATGAAACTAACTTCTACATGAAAGTCCATGACATTCTATTACAACACTGGCAACTTTTAAGTTTCAGACTTGAAAAGCATGATATAAATGGTCATGAAACGAAACACATCGAACACAATCTTAAATGACTACGTCGGGTATCGGGTATCACCTGATTTTTCTTTCAATATGCCAAGAGAAACTATTGATGCTTAAACAGCACGTAATGTTTTGCGTTATCTGTAAATTTTACGTAATATTATACTAATTCATCCCCCAAAATATTCAACCACGCAGGGAGACGTCACGCGAAGTGTTCCCATGCCAGTTGTAGGCGGTTTGTTTGCGAGTTAAGACCTGTGTTCTTTTGCTCCGTAATCATTTCGTTTCACAGTTTACAGTGCAATAATTGATTGTAAGCTTGCGACTGCAATTGTGCATCATGTTTAAGTGTAAGTTATGAACAGTGTTTCTGATACTCGCATTACGCGAACTCATCCATTCTTGTCTTGCCAATCGCCACATTTGCGTACAGTGTTCTTTCAACTTAATTGTAGTAACTTAATTAACTACAAATTTATTTACCGTGACTTATTGCGTACGCAATCACATAATGTCATCAGCAAAGACAAACTTTGAATTTCTGCCGTTTCATCTTAAACTGTGCAAATGTTAATATCATTAACCATGTGGCAATCCACGAACCATAAAATCCATCACGTTTGTGTGTCTGCTCATACGTGTGAAGTGCTCTGAGTTCCAGTGCCAGCAATGTTCACGTTGACTTCAGCGTAGCGTGGCTCCAGTTCTCTTCATAAAGTTATTGCACAACACGTCTTCAGGTGCCTCTAGCGATCTTATCGCGCCGCTCGGCGGGGCCCAGCGCCAGCCTCATCCTTGGCACCCGCCGGGTAATACCATCCGAGTGCCATTACAGCCAACATTACAAATTGTATGTCTCTGAGCTATGTTCTATTCCAGGTTATGAACTCCAGTAATTATCAACTACAATTAAATGAACATTTTTTCATTAATTCAGCTAACTTCAAATAATACCATTATGGCAAATGCAATCTATTGCTCTTTCTCACCAGAGAATACCTGATTTTTAATGTTCAACTTTATTTCTTTACAATATACGTCCTAAACTTCATTCGAATTTCACTGATTGCCTACTAATGGAAACAACCCTGAACTAGTTAATTTCAGGGAACGGGCATTATCTCTCGTTAATCAGGTGGTCCTCCGAATAAGGTAAGTTGGGAGGTGAGACACCGTTAGGTGCTGAAGAGGTGGTATGCATATTATGTTAAGCCTAATTCACAGTCCACTGCTCGTATACCCCCTCCAACACCGTAGTTTACAAAAGTTGTCACTAAATCATTCTAAACCATTTCATGTTAAAAAGTTTTGAAAATATGAGTATTTTTCGTGAAATTTTTAAATCTAATTTAAAACAATGGTTTTACTAAGAAAAAAGCTCTCTTGAATACTATATTTTTATCACAAGCCTAAAATGATTTTCCTGGCGTGATTTTTGGAGCTTTAATTCAACGAAAATCGGACTTGAGCAATTTCTATAAGAATATCTAATTCTAATAAAAATGTTTCCAGAAAATCTTTGGAGAATTTTTTAGAAAATATTGTTTTAAAAATTGCATCTTTTTTTGCACAATTTCGCGAAAAGAACTCAATACTGAAAAAATTGTACATGATCTCATTTATACTCGTAGATATAATTTTACAAACGATTTATAATCCATTTGTTGTAGTAAAACGTGGAAAAAATTCACTTTGGTAATTTTCCAAAATTTAGAGAACTCAACAAAAGTCTGACAGGTTCCAATTTGTGACGAGATTACTCTCTCCAATAAACAAATTAAATCCCAAACTTTTAAGCTATTTTTGATAAAAAAATTGAAAATGTCATTGAGGCTTCATACAAACTACTCTCGGCAGTTGGTTGTCGTACCGAACACATCGCTGTATCGTGCGCGACTCGCTAGTTGTGAAAACTCGTAATTAACTGTGTCACGAGGTGTAAACTGTGTTAATTTCAGTGCGATATAGAATTACTAACTTCATATCAGTAATATTAAGCAGTGTCTACCAGGCAGCCGTAGATACGGCTTGCTCTTCTGTGCCATGGCATCCTCCGAAAGTGTCAACATAACCCAAGTTTCATCAAACGTTCAACCAAATGTGGAAGTCAAGAAATCCTACGTCGCGCTGCATCGACCGAAATGTTCCCGACTAAAGACCAGGCCATTGTAATTGACCCTCAAGAAGGAATCACTATAAAAGACTACATTAGTAAGTTAGCCTCTATTGTTAATGCCAGTGACATACGATTTGTATCCCGTATCTCCAATAGTAGAATATGTGTCTTTCTCAGCACTAAGAAAATTGCAGATTACATAACTGATAATTTTAAGTACATTATGGTATGTAACAAAGAACTGAGCATCAGACCTCTCATCAGTAAACAAAAGAGAGTAATCATTTCAAATGTATGCCCCATCATTCCCCATTCTGTAATTGAAAATGAATTTGTCAAAAGAAATATTCAATGCTCATCTAAAATCAGTTTTCTCAAAGCTGGTATCTCAGATCCAGGATTTTCACATATCATGAGCTTTAGGAGACAGGTATATATAGACTCTGATAATGTAAACAAACTAGCAGAATCCACATCTATATTCTATGATAGTACTACATATAGAATATACTTTTCAACCGACACAATGACTTGTTTCAATTGCAAACAAACCGGGCACTTTGCCAACTTATGCCCAAAGAAAACAATTGCCACTGAAGTTATGGAAACTAATGTAATGAATCAACCACTAATGTAATGGATCAACCACAACTCTTCAAAACCAAGTAATAGAAACTAATGTAGCTAACGAATCATTTATACATAATCAGAATTACAACCTTGCCATTACAAGCCCCCCAAAACAAGCAGAAGAGCCTTGGTTTAATCCAAGTGAATTCCCTGCCATTCAGAAAATAACGCTTTCCTCGGAAACATCCTCACAAGAGCCAAATGACAATAAATCTAAATTGCTGAGTAATGATTCTGCAACCCCAAGCACAAATGAAGTTCCTGAACTAGTTAATAATGGCAACTTGCCTATCCTCCAAAAAAGAGCCCTATCTGATAATTCATCAAAAGTTGAATCCAAAAGAATTCAAGCTGAAAATGGAAAAAATGAAATAACCAAACAACCAAAGAAAAAGAAAAAATCAGACAAGAGTGAAAGTAACTCTTTAGCTGATGACACCCAGACCAAATCAATTGAAAAACTCATTGAACCCATTAAGAAATTCATTGAATCCAACACTGAAAGATTTTCACTGAATTATGTGCAAATGAAATATTTTCTAGAAAATTCACTTGGTTCTAGCAACCCTGTCTCCACAGCAAAAGAATTTACTGATAACCTCCAATCCATTATACTGATGCTGAATGTCACATACCCAATGTTGACTGAAACAGCCATCAAAAATAGGTTTACTAGAATAATTAACAAATTTAAATTAGAAATTCATACAACTGAAAACCATGAAACCGAGTCCTCTGACTAATATCATAATATCCTCACTGCTGAGTCTGAATCTGATCACATTCATATTTAACAACTAATAAATCATAAATATATTGCAATGGAATATTAATGGTTTTCACCGCAAAAAAGAGAGACTAGAACTAATGAATGATGAGCATCAACTGGACATAATGTGCTTGCAGGAAAGTAACTTCAAGTCTAATAAATTTGGCAAATTTAGTAAATTTAAGTGCTTCTTTAAAAATAGAAACAGCACCAATTTTGCTTGCGGAGGAGTGGCAACATATATTAGAGAACAGTTTCCTGTTTTGGAGCTTCATATTAACACTCATGTTGAAGTTGTTGTTATTCAGATTCAGGCTCCAATCATTCTCACCATATGTAACATTTATCTTCCCAACAGTTATTCTTTTGAAGCTTATGAAATTCAAGATATTATCAATCAACTCCCTAAACCATTTATCATACTTGGAGATTTTAACAGCCACAACACATTATGAGGATCTAACAAAACTGATCCAAGAGGCAAAACAATTGAAAATGTCATCGATGGAAATAATTTGATAATCTTAAATACTGGACAACCCACACACTTCAATATTAGCACTGTAACTTTCAGCTCAATTGACCTTACTTGCAGCTCTACAACATTTGCCCAAAAATGCAATTGGACCGTATTAGACAACTTAAATGACAGTGATCACTTTTCAATAATCACTACTGTAAATGAACCAGCGAAAATACCAACCAATATGGTCTACATCCAATCAAACATCAAAATATGGAACTTCAAGAAAGCAAATTGGGAACTTTACCAACAAAGAATAAACGAATACATCAATCAATCTGAAACAATTCACACTGATAATGATACTGAGTCATTTTTGACTACATTCATTAATATTATAAACAAAGCTGCTAATGAAGCAATTGAATTATCTAAACCATATAAACCTAAGCCAATTCCTTGGTGGAATAATACATGCAAAGAAGCCATCAAAAAGTACAAACATGCTTTCAACCGCCTCAAAAAACACTGCACTTCAGAAAATAAAATTCAATACAAAAAGGCAAGAGCTATTGCTAGAAGAACTATCAAAGAAAGTAAATCGGAAACCTGGTCTAAATTTATAGCGAGCATCAACTCCAACAACAATATCCAGGATTCATGGAGAAAAATACAAGCTATACAAGGAAACAAGAAAACTAACAAGATTCATTTTCTCAAAATGGATAACAATTCAATCTTAACTGAACCTCAAGATATTGCCAACAACTTAGCCGACACCTTCGCCAAAAATTCTAGTTCTAACAACTACCCCGATGCCTTCAAACCGTACAAAGAAGAACAAGAAAGTATGGAACCATTTATGACTGAAGAAACACCATCAAATGATCATATCAACAAGCTTATATCTATGGATGAACTCATAAAATCAATTGAATCTACCAATAACTCTTGCCCAGGACCTGATAATATTTCAAATGTAATGATAAAAAATCTACCAATTCTTAGAAAAGAATTACTTCTAAAATTATTTAACTTAATCTGGACAACAAATATTTTCCCCAAAAGTTGGAAAGTGGCTACGGTTATTCCTATCCCGAAACCAGGAAAAGATACCACCAAAGCTGAGAAATATCGACCAATATCACTAATTTGCAACATGTGCAAAATAATGGGAAAGATTATTGATGCTAGGTTAAGATGGTTGCTTGATACTCATAATTGTATCCATGACAATCAATTCGAATTTAGACCTGGGCATTCAACCACTTCCCACCTAGTTAGTATCTGTAAATACATCAAAGAAGCTTTTGTCAACAATCAACATGTAATAGCCATCAGCCTCGACATTGAAAAAGCATACGATATGGTTTGGAGTCATCGCATATTGCTTCTTCTCCAAGAAATTGGAATACATGGAAATATGTATTATGGAAATATGTATAAGTTCATCAATAACTTTCTTCAAGAAAGACATATCCAAGTGAGAGTCAATGGACAACTATCAGTAATGAAAAAGTTAGACAATGGGGTTCCTCAAGGATCAATACTAAGTGTTACCTTATTCTTACTAGCAATCAACGACGTGGACAAGGACATAACTCTTCCAACAGTGTCACGAAAATACGCAGACGACATAATCATTCTGTGCAAAGGCAAGAACCTATCGTCTACTCAAGAAATATTTCAAACCGCACTTAATAAGGTACATAACTGGTCCTTGAAGACAGGTTTCAAATTCTCTCCCCGAAAAAGTAAATGTATTCTCTTCACAAAAAAGAAAAAAATTGAACCACCAATCTTAAAGCTTGGCACTGAAGCCCTGAGTTTTGTCACCAACATCAAAATTCTAGGAATGTTTTTTGACAACAAACTGACCTGGAATTCACATATACAAAACCTATCGGATGAATGCAAAAAGAGAATGAATATCCTAAAATATTTAAACCATAACAACTGGGGGTCAGATAAAAACCTATTGCTTCTTACGTACAAGGCTATAATTCGATCCAAATTAGAATACGGATCAATTCTGTATCAATCTGCCAGCAAAATAGCACTGAAGAAATTAGACTCCATTCATCACATGTGTCTACGAATTTGCACTGGATGTTTTTTCAGTAGCCCAATAGGCAGCATATTAGTTGAAGCAAAAGAATCGCATTGATCACATCGCAGAGAAGCAACAACCATTAGATACGCCATCAGAGCCGCTTCTTCCACAAACTTCATCATCTACAACGACATTTTTCCATCTCAGAGTATTATCAAGAATATTAAACCCAGATATAAACCTCTACATTACAGAACAAGAGAACTTCTCTCAAACCTTGAGGTGAACATTACTAGAATGGAAAAACACAGAAATTTCTTAATTCCGCCATGGATTATACCACCGCTCATTTCTGATTTGTCCCTCTTAGAATTACAAAACAGTAACCTCACTCAGACTAACGCACAGATGAACACCAACTCATCCAAAGAAGAATGGAATAAACAACTTAAAGAAATAACCATCAAATATAAAGATTACTGCCCAGTTTACACTGAATGCCAGAAAAATGTACAAGGAACTGAAATCGCAGTGCACACCCCTGACACTACCTACAGATACCTTCTACCCCAAAGCATCGGTCCGAAGTCAGGAGAACTCTATGCCTTTCTGACTGCATTAAAAGTTACTGAAAAGTTATTCTCTTTTAAAACCATTCTTTTCACAAATCCTTGGAAGTCATACAACAAACTTGCAACAAAATTTCCAAAACTGAAATGGCTAAAATGATTTAAAAACAATACTACCACATTAAATCTGCTGGAATAAGTATTATTGTTGCTTGGCTTCCACCTCAACTTAAAATTCCAGAGGACATGACAGTAAAAAATTCTGTAACATTAATAGACCTATGGAAGGAGAATAATATTCATAACATCATGCACACCACCTATGATAAATTGAAAACAATAGAAAAATGCATGGCACAGAAATGGAATAACACATGGAAGGAATGTAAAGCAAGTCAACTCCACAGCCAAATTAATAACTTTTTTAATATTACAACTTCTAAAAAGCTCAACCGAAGAGGATAAGTCGCACTGTCCAGAATAAGATCAGGCCACACAAAATTAACACATCTCCACTTAATTTCGAAAACACCCCCTCCACTTTGTGATACTTGTAACACTACTTTAACAATTTACCACATAATAGAAAACTGCTCGAAATTCAATAATGAAAGAAAATTTACTAATCTAAATAAACCTTTAGATACCTTATTGTATTCGACTAAATATCAGAACCAACTGATCAAGTTTTGTGAAATTTGTAACATCTTTAATGGCATATGATATTGTACAATTAAGTTATATATTACATAAAATATATGTTGCTATACAATGTTAATTATATATAAGTTATGACATTTTTGTTAATGTAATTATGGATAAAATTATAATTGTATAATTGTAGTCGCTAATAACCTTGATGCGACTAAAAATAAAGAAATTAAAAAAAACTACTCTCAAAAATTTATATATCGCGTTAAATTCAAGAGGTCGCGACATCATCGAGATCCCTCGGGACAAATGAATTTTGGTGAAAATTGTAATTTTGGTAATTCAGCCACTAGCGTTGTTTACATACAGACGGACGGACGTATTTCATCAAATAATCACCACTGGTTACATTTACTTTCTTTATTTTCTGTTGTTTCTCTGGTAAATTTTGATTCAAAGCATGATCATTTAGAATGGTATGTAGGAAACGTTAATGTTTGTTATTTATGACTCAACGTTCTTTATCACGTCACTGAACTATTAGCAAATCATAAATACATAAACGTGGTTATCTAAAAAATCGAGTTAAGGGAAACATGCAGCGTTCGTACTTCAAACGTGGAAGACCACTTCACCACATAACACGTTCCACGCAATGCTTAGCATGTGTGGAAAGATTGCTATCGCGGAATCCACGGATGAGCTGTGTCCATCGCAGCAAGAGATGAACTTGCATTAGATCAGATGATGGTCGTGAGTAACTCCGCTGAGTTTGCGTCGGTCATATAACATGACATCACATGAGCACGCAATATGCAGCGGAAAGATTATGAAATCACTGACAACAGTGATGCAATGCACTCAATTTGACGTAGTCAAAATGGTGCGTTGTATTTTTAGTAATGTTACTTGCTACAAAATATGAAAAAAACGTGTATCCTGTTTCCCCTCATCCACAAAGTAAGGAATATTTTTAGTGGTGTAGTATTCCAAGTAAATAGTGTTGCCTCGCAATGTTTTTACTTTTATTTTTTATGTTTATGCTTTTATGTTCAACAATAATTATTGAGATCGGAACAATTTTAGCTTTTATTTTATATATTTGAAATCTAGAATATTACAATAAACTAAAGCTAAAGTTTTCCAAGGGCCGATGCGATTCGAAAGGCTTTTTCTTGCAACATTGCCACAGTTATAGGCAGGTCCTTTGAACGATCGCAATTAAACCATCCTAAAAGAACACTGTTTATGCTTTCATAAGGCTGCCAACGTCTCTTCATAGAGTCCATATTGACGTTTTCTTCCCAATATTTCAAGTACAGCTCCCGATCGGCAAGAATTGTATCTGACAAATCACAAATAAACAGTTGAAGTAACCTTCGCTACGGCTTTCCCTTTTGGCTTCTCTTGTCACAGATAACAAGTATGGACAAAAAGGATTGCGAGATTCTTTGTGTTATTGATAACAGCCATTTGCCAGGATAAAATGAAAATCGTAGCGAAAACAGAATTCCGATTTGCACTCCCTACATAATAAAAGGAAACACTTCACTGCGAATGCACTTCAAACCTGGATATTTTTTCTATTGCAAGGTTAAATTGTCGACCCTGCCTCCAATGTCATTACAAGAATAGCACACTCTAAGTGTGTGTGTGGGGGGGTACAAATGACAGCGGCGTTACTCCTTCCGCATGAGATACCGCGATGATCGCCGGTTGCCACTAAGGCCGCAAGTTGTAGATAGCAAAAAAATGACAAAAGACATTGAAAAACATTTCTCGAAACTTGTCTAAATGTGATTGCTTTAAAAGGGAATTTTTATTTTGTAGAGAAATTGATGATCGATGGTCGAGAACAAGGGTGGTCGGCATAAAGGGTATTTCAATGCATTGATCTTACGTGAAAAATTCCGTCAACAAACAGTGGTCGGGAAGAAGGGTGGTCGCGTTGAAGGGATGGTCGTGAAGAGAGGTTTCACTGTTTTAACATCATCAGATATTTGCATTGTTCAGTCAAAACCAAAACCGTTTGATTGACTTTGTATTTTTCCAGTCTTCCCGCGGTATCCAGATACACATATTGACACCTCCCACATGGCCAGGGTCTGCTTAGTTTTCCGTCAATTTGTGTTCGAAATTGGAAATTTAAACGTGAGTGAAAGTATACTTTCATACAACTTAACAGCATTGTGCAAAATATCCAGTAATAATATGATAGAGGAAACGCAGCGAAACGTTTTACGTCTTATTTCACATTCACAAATTTGGCTTATTTTCGAGAGCGGAACATTCGATTTTTTGTCTAAGTATATTAATTGTACCTCAAATCTATAAAATATTTCGTATAAGTAAAGTCGTTTACTTATTAGAACACAAAACCAAATATGAATTGAATGTGCGAGTGAAAAATAGTTCATTTTATGTATAATGTGTGAATCTATCATACGTACTAAAGTTTTCATTAGGAAGAGATGAGTGAAGAACTTTCTTTTTACTTACGCTAAAATTTTCTCTAAATGATGTCCAAAAAATAGTAAGTTGATGCCTAAACATTAATATTTCGTGATTGCGAAGCAAAAGTCGGGGTGGTAATAAATTTATTTATTTCAATTATCTATTAAATAGTAAAATGATACAATTCTACGTCAAATGTAAATTAGAAAAAAATTCTCTAACACTTCCGCCAGGCCATCTCCACTCCGCCCAACTCCACTCCACGCCTACCCACTCCGCCACACTCGTCCCATTCCGTCCCGCCCCGCCCGCCCCTACCTCGCCCAACCCCCGCCCCCCCCGCGGCTCGCCCTTTCCCTCCCGCCACGCCCGTTCGCCCCGCGTGCCCTCTTCCCCAACCCCGCCCACCCCCCACCCCCGCGGGGCAGGCACGCCCCGCTCCCTCTCTCCCGCCCTTCCCCGCTCCACCCACAACACGCGATCACTACGCTCCGCTCTCCCGCCCACCTCGCTTCGCTCTCCCGCCCACTCTCCGTTCCTCCGACTTCTCCCGCTCTCTACATCCGCTCTCTGCTCTCCCCGCCCTGCTCTCTCCATCCAAACTAATTTTCGACTCTCATCTTCTGTTTCTCTGAATCTAATTACATCTGTACGTTTTTAAAGTGCATTTATTATGGCATTTCATGAGCGTTTGAACACTACTGATCTTCTCCGATGAATTTCCTTTCGGTTCGTCAGATATCCTCGAAATGCTGAAAGGGTGTGTATTTAAAGTCTACTTTAAAGGACAAGACAGTAGGACGGAGGTACTTTTTACAAACTATTTTGCCTCTGTAATGTATTTCTCGTTTTGAAGGTCTAGTGAATACAATTTCTTGAAGATATGAATGAAGCTTCATATAAAAAAACAAACAGGCATCCATCTTTATATAAAAGAAAATAAAGATATGAGAAAAAGAATCATAATTTTTACCTATTAACATTCTATCTTTCTCTACCTTATAGTGAAAATCTCAATGCTCCCGAGATTAGCCCGAATATTCAGAAAGTGAGACGAACATACAGACAAAATTGTAAACAACAATTGAATGGGTATTTGTATTATGCAAATAAGATTATGAGCTTTTAAAATGTCAGTTATATTAAAGTAGCAGAATTGCACGATAAGTTTATTAATAAAGATAAGTTCAAAGAAAGTAGTCCAACCTCATTTACAGACTTTTCTTGTTTCCTCATCTCGAAAAAAAAACCAGCATGAAACACCCTTTATCAGTAAGTAAACTAATGAAAATATGATAGAAACTATAAGCGAGAAGAAAGTTCAATTATATTTCGCTGGTACATTCTTATTCCAACTCGTAGAAATCATAGAATCAAGAAAGTTGAATTGTGCATCGTCTACCAGCTGTTTTCACCATCTCTAGAAGTAAATCTCTATATTCTGTCCGGTCCATGAGAAAGGGAATGACTACAGATACTGTCGAATCTAGATAGCAAGTCATAGCAGAGCATGAGATGCGACTTTTCCTCAACATGGAATAATTTACTTCAAAATATTCAAAAAACGTAATAAAGACTTCATGAAAGAAAAGTCAGACTTGGATTCACGGCCCACTTCCACGTACGAACTACTTTAACATTTTTTCACACGTGGCCCCTTTAAAACTCAAAACATTTATTCATTCACTTGCAGAAAATGAGCATTGCTTAGAATATGAATATGCATTATTAGATGCAAACACGACGAAGATAGTCAACCCCAATTTGTTGTAATATAATATCAATTTTCACTATATATATTTTCACTATATAATGTACACTGAAAATTCTTCATACATTTCTATTCAAGATTTTCCATGTACAGCTGAGAGGGAAATAGCTTATTCCCCAATACAGATTATGAACAATACGCTGAGTGGAGATTGCGGAAAGTGATGGGAGAGTATAGTTCGGGAGGAGATATTGTTATTCTGAAATGTACTACTTTACTTTCATTACCATAAAAATTAATACCTTTTTGAAAAATTAATTAAATAGATTTGCTTTATGTAACTTTGTAAGGACCCTGGTTACGGTTAGGGTTGTTGAATACAATTTTTTCCCCTTTGATTTTCTATTTAGAAAGTCGAATGAAATGTATAAATATTTCGAAATAACACTTCGAAACAAATAAATACCCACTGTCCGCACATGTTAATTGTCTCAATTAACATCTATTGGGCTTTATTTGTTAGTAGATTGGGAGAGGTGGCTCAGTGCATCAACTGACGTCATTGCATTGACTCTGACCGGGAGGTCCTAGGTTCGAGTCCCGACGGCGGCAGGATTTTTGATACTAGCTTGTAGCAGGTAGCTTGTAGCTTGTAGCTTGATACAGCTAGGTCGAATTCTGGACTAGCTAGCCCCACGCTTGCGGGAATAATTATCTTAGAAATTGACGCGCTCAGAATCACTAACAATCAATTAATCAATCAATTCAGTACTCGAATGTAGATTTGAGGGACTTTCCTTTCCAGATAACCCGCTCGGGGTATTATCACACCAATCAGGACAAACTCGAAGCTCCCGACATATCCATGTCATGTTTTGTAGTGTCTTAATGTAAAGGGGTGTGTGTGTGTGTGTGGTAGGGCAGGGAGGGTGGATGTAAAGGGGAGCAGAGCTCAAGTAACGGGAAGGAAAGATCGCATATAGTCAGGGACCCGTGGTTAGCTTCAATCAATATTGAAGCCCTGATATTGATTGAAGCAACAATGACAACTACCCATTAGACCAGCCAGACTCTAGGATTCCCTAGTTCTTGCAGACTTTTTTTCCTCTTCGTTGTCCAATCCTTACACACACACGCTAACACACACACTAACTTGCCCCTAACTACCACACACGCCGGTAGACCGGTCCGGGGTTTAGAGCTTTTCCCGGCTGGGGCGGTGCCCCGCTGGTGGGAGATACCTGGTTGGGGAAAACCGCCGTTAGTCGACGGTAGGTCGGCGCCAGATCTCACCACTCAGCGGAAAAGATCACCGCCACCTCCCGATGTAAAAACATGACTACACTTCCCCGGAATCACTAACAATCAATCAATCATTTACTGATTAGTAGTCAACTAGGACGAGGATGACCGCTCTTAGAAAATGTCTTAATTGGTAAGACGAATATTCGTTAAAATGGCTATTGAGGCAACTGAATACGTATTATAACTCATACACGTGCCTGCTTTCGGGAGGTCCGGAAAGAACATCAATCACCGCGCCATTTTAGTACTATTAAACTTCCGTAATCAAACGCAAGTCCACCGGAACAATTTACGTTATAACTTCGTACACTATCTTAATGATATCTTGCTTCTAAGATTAACCGAGTGAAGTCATTACATCACAAAACTATCTCAGAGCAGGTGAACAGCAATTAAACTAATCAGAGAACGAACGTAACGACGTAGATCATTTGCTCGAAGAAAGCCGTATCAGCGCATCTCGATTTAGCGAACACAGCAGTTGCCTCTTAAAATCGCGGGAGGGGCAACGTTACCTTATGTCGACGGCCCGTTCCGCATTGTGCTCGAACATCCGGGAAGCACGCGTCACATACGGTCTCGCACGCGCGCACGGACGAGCTAGCGTGCTCACGCACGCGCTGAACGCACATGTGCGTGAAATGTATTTTTTCTCCGCAGGAGGTTGTTGTCGCAGATAGTGTAGGACGTCAAGCCTGCGTTGCAAGTACGTAGACGTTGATGAAATGTAAAAATTAAGTTATTATATTATATATATAATATATATATATATTATATTTTATATATTTTATTATATATTTTATATATATATTATATTTTATTATAATATATTTTATTATATAGGAGCGAATATTTTGTCAACAAAACTCGAAAAAACCTCTCTTTTCTGTATTCAAAATTCGACTAAAATATGGTGTAGGATAGAGACCACAGAATTATGAAAACGTGCACAAAATTCACTTCTCCCCATAGCTCGTCATACGCAGTTTTTAACTGTTTTTTGACGTAAATAAATAAATAATAAATAAGTTTCTATCCTTGCTGTACTCGCGGCCCATTTCACAACGCAAGTGATCGGGAGACTACGTTAACAGCCAAATTATATAGGGTGTCCGGGGAGTGAACGTCGAAACCTCGAAAATAAGTTCTTAAGGCAATTCTAAGCATGTTTTGTCTAATAAACTACGCGAATATTCCGAATGGTTGAGCCGCAATAAGCACTCACAAGTTGGTTTGAAAAATTGCTTTATAGGCAAAAATTTGCATTATAGAAGCATAGAAACTCTACAGAAACATATAAGTTGTTCATTATTTACAAAAGAAATAAATATATTTGTTCAGAAAGAACAATTAGGCGAGAAATAAAAATGCACCCAATTTACACAATTCGGCTGCTTTTTTATTTCTTGCTTAATTTTTCTGTCAGGCAAATATATACAATTCTTTTGTAAATAATAAACAATTTACATACTTTTGGAAGGTTTCAATGCTTCCATAATGCCCATTTTTGCCTAGAAATCATTTTTTCAAACCAAATTTTGAGTGCTCATTGCGGCCTAACCATTCGGAATATCCGCGTAGTTTATTAGTATAAAATATGCTTAGAATTGTCTTAAGAGCTTATTTTCGAAGTTTTGACGTTTCCTCCCCGGACACCCTGCATTTTATAGCCATTACATGTTACCTTAAAACCATTCTGGACGAATACTTCGCTGTATGAAAACGTTTATATGAATATGGAGTGAAATTCATTAAACGTCAATGCAAGATAATTAAAATTATGTTTTGTCACTGAAATTATGTTATGTCAATGAAATATGGTAACAATTGTATCCCATCCGACTTTAAAACTATCTGTCAACAGTGTGCTCTCTATGAAAAGCTCATAACCAGACTGTGTGCTAAGAGTAACATGTTACCTGAAGCTAGTAATACATAATTTTAAACTCA
Organism: Acheta domesticus; assembly: GCA_031308135.1. NCBI lineage: Eukaryota > Metazoa > Arthropoda > Insecta > Orthoptera > Gryllidae > Acheta > Acheta domesticus. The sequence continues at coordinate 173,677,999 of JAHLJT010009419.1, forward strand.
GAAGAGATTGAATGCTAACAAAAAAAGCCCAGGCTACATCTGTAGCCCGCATGAGTAATCGAGGGCTATTGAGGTATTTTTAAAATTAAGTTGACAATTGTAATGGTTAGAATATTGAATAAAGATCAAGAAAACTGAGTGCCATTTAAACCTGAGTCTGTACAGTGAATCAAACGTAGCTATTGCGTTAACAGCATCACTGGAGGTGAGAGAAAAATCCCATATGGGTTTGATGTCTGCAAAATTTCTGGAATGCTTGATCAAAACCAATGGAGTCGGTTTCAGACGCCAAAGGAAATGAAAGTGTAAAGGCCATACCATAGCAATGTAACTGTGTAACAGATTCCTGATAGAGATATTGAACACATTCCAAGTCATATGCATAAAAAAATAATGTATAAAAATATGTAAATATTATACATAATAATATATTTACACCATATAACATTTGAATAATTAGGAGCACAATTAATGTCATTAGTGCGTAAAAATAGATTCACGAATGTCTCTGTAGGTATTGCTCAAAACTGACTTTACAACAGCTAATACTTTACAAGCCACAGAGAGTGTACGTGTACGACTACTTCTCTTTGGGGTATCGTTCCAGAGTTAATTCTTAAATAGTATAAAAATTGTTCCCTATAAATCCGGATCTACCCGTTCGAAATTGAAACATACAAATGAGAAAAAATTGAATTACTACTTTTGTTTCGGCGTAGCTTTCATAACAAACTACAAAATTTAAGAGGGGATAGGCGGCATAGACAAGTTAAGTGTAGTTTTTCTTCTTGAAACATACAATCAGATGGAGCTGCTTAACAATGACAACTACCGAATAACACCCTGTGTTATGTAAGTAGGTCATTTTATCCAAACACGTTCCACTTACTTAGCTGCATTAAGACCCCTCATTACAACAAGAATGCATAATGTATCACTTCGCATGCTTGCTCACGAAAAACGACGAACACAAAATGAAAATTAATTTCTCAATGAAGAAGAATGTATTTTTCACCAACTTGTAAAATTTTAATTATGATTGTGAGAACATGAATACAGACATTTCACAACGAATATACATGTTATTAATAAAGACAATTCAGCCGTCATGGGTTGTGAGTAAAACCAGTGGCCGGACTACGGAAGAGAATCCCACATAAAGCACGGATGTTTCCATCGTGCGATTGTAGTGTGGTTGATCATTCATATCAATATGTATCGATAAAATGACATATTGATATTAGGACATATTATGGGATGACGGGATCACTGAAATGGCTGAGTTTGAATAAAATGGGATTAAATTCCTGCAAATACTGCGATTGGTGGATGGCATCCGGGATGAAGGTCGTTCACGACAGGGAGAAAAGCTACATTTCATAAAACTAAGTAACACGAATAAAGATTAAAGACTATCATGAGTTACGCACGTGGTATAAAAAGCAATACAAGTATTTAATTGCCTTAGAAACGGTTGAATTTTCACTTAGTATTTTCTTACGCATGAATTTGGCTCATTTTTTAACTCATTATATTTTGGAAATAAAAATAAGCGTAGCCGCGTTTGACCGTTCATTTCTCCTAGAGAACAATCTATTTTAATGATTTTAAGATGAAGACAAATCATGGCACAGTTTAAGCTATTAACATATCATTTCGATGGTCGGCTATCAATGTACAGTTATAGAACAGTTTAATTTTTGATATAGCTCGACCAAGCGAAGAATGAAGGAGGTGATTGCGGCACGTCGTGGTACTAACAGCGTAAACACTGGTCTGTACAGTCAGTCTCGCTAACAAAAGTCGCGTGGAGCATGAAGCGAGTTGTTTATGGGCGTAGCTTTGGGAAATGCGAGTTATGGATGAATTCAAACATTTTGTATTCTTCTGCATTTATCTTTTTTTACTTTGTGCAATAAAGTGCCAAACATTAAATTTACTGTCGCAAGTATTTAAAATATTCTTCATTACAATATTTTAGAGTATTTGGATGTAGAACATACTATAGGAATGATGATATATCCAGAAAAAATTGATAAGAGAGCAAAACAAGCTATCTTCGTAGGTTATTCGAAAAATAGAAAAGCTTATCGTCTTTTTGATACAGAAGGTAAAGTTATTCATGGGAATAGAGATGTAATAGTTTTAGAAAATGAGAAAGAATTAATAAAAGAAAAAGATTGTCATTTAGAAAATTTTAATTTTCGTTCGCAATTTCTAATAGTAAAGAACCATAGTAAAGACTAATAAAGTTACAAATATTGAAGATATAAATATTGAGGAATATTCATTACGGTGGTAGTTGCTTCTTAGGTAATAAGAATTTGATTTGGTATATATTCTGAGAAACTACTTAAGTTAAATTAAATGAGTTACAAGTATATGAATGTTACTGTACAAATTGTGTGCTCATCAAAGGAATTCAATCAAAATTGAATTATTCTACCGAAAAAAATAATATTTTATTTCTTCTAATATGAGGTGCAGACACGTCCAAATACAGTTAAAATATTAATTGGGAAGATAACAGAATTGTGACAAAATAAATCGCGCTTTTCCTGAAACAGTTTCGCAGGGTCCCATTTTTAATTGGATTTGAGTGTCCTTATATCTCCGTCTCGGTCGCTTCTGCTGTAAACACAAACGGTGGCGCGCTCCTGTAAACATCATTCTCAACTTGGTGGAGTTATACTATCATTTTACGAGAACATAGAATATGTATTGCATTAGATGTTTAGAGCTAAATCTTGCAAAGATGATTGTAGCAAAAGTGACAGGGTAGGACCAAGGACGTTGGGATAGAATTAAACGATAGGAAGGGGTTGTAAAATATCGGGCAATGTTTTTATTTATCTCTACTTAGCAACAGGGTATCATGTTGGAAGACCGAGATTAAACAAGCAGAACACTTCGTCAGGTCGTGGACACTACTTCTAGGACTTCTTGATTCCATGGAATGTGAGTTTTATGCATGATTTAGTAAAGGTAGTAGCAGAAATATCTTCATAGTATTTGAAGAAGTTAATAAGACTTGGATGTAACTTGTGAATCATCTGTTACAAGACGGAAGTATTGCAATTAAAGTTACTTTCATTGTTGAGGAAGACTTCTTCTAAGCAGAAGCGATCGACAGGAAGTTGATGACGTACTGTGACTGACAATTGAAGCGTTACCAGCTGTCCGTGGTTGGGGCGGGACCGGTCCAGGCAGTGCGATGCGGGCAGGGTTCTGCTGGGAGGGTTGAGTGATGTAGGGCGGAGCGGAGCGAGCATAGAATTCATCAATTTTTCTATCTAATAGATTGTTATAAATATCCTCGCAACTCGAGATACTTTAGTTAGTGTTTTCATAAAATCATTTGGAAATTTTACAAGTATTGCATTGTCGCACATGAAGCATAAAAACGACACGGAATGTTTTACTTATTTTATTTATTCATACAATTGCAAAGTTACACTATACAAAATTATAAATAACACATTGGTGAAAACAAAACATCTTTTGATGAAGAGGTTAAACATTAATGTAGATTAATTCCTTAAGAATTTTGCAGAAGATATTGAAGGGATTAATTAAAACTCCCGAGAAACTATGCGTGCATAAAAACTATTCTCTATTTCTACAGTGAAGTGAGAAGGAAGATCAGAAGAGATTTTCAAGCACCTGAAGAGAAGGTCTGGGAAGAAATCAATCGTGCAAAATGTGAATGAAAGTTGAATAGAAGAAAGAGTGCGATTTCACGACAGTGAAATAGAAGAAATGATGAGAAGGTTCCCTGCCAAAACAATAATTGATTTTCTTACGGCTGCGAGTAGATCTGAGAATTGTGTCAATAAATATGAGATAATAATATAACAATCTTTTTAAGTAAATCTTTATTGACGGAGGAGAAAGGTTAGGTCCCGAGCGGGATAGAGAGATGCAGTTAATTTTTCCGAGGGAGCAAATTTCTTATGTATTATATCCAGAGATTTAATTTTTTATTGGTCACATGCGTCTTTAACCCTTCTTAACGTGCAACCCTTCAGGTTTGTTAAGGTCACTTGTACCTACCTGTATGTTCAGAAATTTAACATCCTTAGCAACTTTTTTTAACATCCTTAGCAACGTAAAAAAACAACCACCGATTTATCGCAAGCCAACTTTATTACGAAAAATCATAGCAATTTTCAAGAGAAATAGGATCAATCTCTTCGTTAATTGTAATGCTATTAATTGTGCAATTAGAAAAATATTGGATAAATTAGCATCATTTTCATGACATTCCATAAAATGAATTTTTTCTCCAGTTTACTGACTATGTGGTGTCGTCACTGGAAGTCGAAGCACCACCTTACTCGCCGATAGTCTTTTTTTGTTACCATTTTCACCTTAATTATTTTTATTTAATTATTTAATAATTTAATTATAACACATTGATACATAATTTAAATTCTTTTAACTATGTGTCTAGGTTGAAGGCCTTTAAGCCATTACAATACCTACATCCTACCGCATTCTAATCTTTCGAATTCTGGCATTCACCCTAATGGTCTCTTCATCGCATCAAAGCCGCGGACAGGAGACCATAAGGTACGGCTGAGGAAAAAACCCCTGAAGGGGGAAAAACCTGCCGTCAGAAGACGAGTACATGCTAAACTACTAGTTTTTTTCTAAACTATTTATTTATTTCCTGGCGTGGGCATCTTCTCCATCCAGTCTTTGGCCTCCTCAGCCCCTGAAATCAAACACCGCCACCGAAGATCGCCCGCACCACCGCCTCTCCGAACAATTTACTACTGATTAACTTAATTATCGCATACTTATTAATTTAATTATTACTGACTTACTAATTAATATTAATGATTAGCATTACTGATTACCTTACTAGTTAAATTAATTATATCTTGCTTATTGAATTAATTATTTTATCTCCAGTCTAAGCTCCGCTCGTACTACTAACCAGTGTTGTTTTCCCACTCCCTGATCACCGTTTCTCTAATAGTTCGAACCTTTCCTAAAAGTGTTCGTAATTCTTTCATGAAGTGAGATCTATTAACAGCTAATATGTTTTGAGCGAGCGTTATGTTTCTAAATTGGAAGCAATAGTTCCCCACTCCCATCCATTTTCCTCTCCAAGTTTCTGTAGCGCAGCGATTTAACAGGAAGTGGATCCAACCTTCTCTATCACCGCACAGTACACAGATTCCATTGTCATTCGAATCCTTCATTCTACGTTGCATCCACCCTCCTACCCTAAACCAAGCGTATCCCCCTCTTGCATCCCTTTTTAGTGTGTGTACGTAACTTTCGCAATCCCACACAGGACTCGTGTGAATTTGTACCACTAACGAACATTTTTCTGCCGATGTTTCCAGAATATCTTGCCTTTTAATATCCGAAAGTCGATCTGAAGTTAACCGTTCTATTTGCCGTGTTCCCCTATTCTCAACAATTTCAGGAGAAACGTCTCCCAGACCTGCGCGTTCCCGTTTCACTTTGTACGACCAATACCGCTGATCGTTTTCCTGTAATTGCTCTCTAAAGCACCTGCGAATAAGCGTGTCAGACTCTTGCTAATCTAATCTAAAGCTTAATGGCTTTCATTTTAAAATCTTTCCAAATGCCTACACTACCTACCTCTCTTAAGACGCTGACATTTGCTGCGAATCTACAGACTCCGAAAATTAATTTATAATAATCTGTTTCGATACTTTCTAATCTGTCTATTCTATCCACTCCCCAGATTTCCGCCCCGTAATTCACTGCTGGGAGCACTAGTGATTTAAACATTGGGTCGCACAACTTTTAAGGCAATTTCGGTACTCTACGCATTACGCAACCGATTTCTTTGAGAGCAATTCTTCCTTTACTATGAGCCGCAACTATGTGTTTATTCCATCCCCCGTTCATAGAGAATTTTGCACCAAGATAAGTAAAAGTTTTAACACGGTCGAGTTCTCCTGTGTGTAATACCATTTCTCTTTGTTACCCCAAATAAACCCATTCTTGAAGACAACAATTTTCGTTTTTTGAATATTTACTTTTAGTCCCCATGCTACATTATATCTTTCTAGGATGATTAAACTCGCCTGTAATCCCTCAATCGTTTCTGAGCATAGAACTAAAACGTCCGCATCAAGTAATCCGGGAATTTTCAGGCTATCAATTGCCGGTGCAGATGTGTCGGTTTCCTGTACCCATGTCAATAAATCATTTATATAAAAGATAAACAACAGCGGTGAAAGAGAACAACCCTGTCATACCTCTACTGTCGATTTTATTTTTGCGTTGTACTTCCGTCACCGCACTTGACGCAGAAATTTACTTCTCTGTACATACTCTGCAACATCGTTAAAACTTTACGTGAGATGCCTAGTTCATTTAGTTTTCGCCATCACGATTCTCTGTTGATTGAATCAAAGTTAATTACCACGGGCTCAACATAGGATTCGGCTACAGCAGAGCTCCGCCACCCACCAAAACGTTCCAAATCTGTAACCGAAGCTCCTGAATAGGCCAATGTAGCCGAAGTTGTTCTTAAAGAGTGACAGGTGTATTTTTGCGATTCTGGGAGACCAAGGTAGGTGGTCACAATCGCTACTGCAATCTTGTGAATGTCACGTTGATAAGGAGCTGCTTTTTCCAAGCCTTAAATTCTTGGTATAGCACTTCGTATCGTCCTTTGGATTTTTCTGGGATTAATTCCCGTGTGGCTTCCGCAGCGGGATCTAAAATGTCTTGCGGTAGAGACGAATTTTCCGCGTCCATCATCTTCGAGCCACAGTATGTGAATGTATTGCTGAAATCGATGTATTGCAAGCCAGCAATATCAATTAACATGTCGCAGCAATGGAATTCATTTGTTTCATATCGCAGTAATGCATATTTTTCATAAAAATCTTGAGATTTTATGGTGATTGATGAAACGCTGAACATAGTCTCCTGTATTATTTCAGTAGTATACCTTTCCGTTGCGGCTCTCACACGCTACCAATCTTTATAAATGAGGTCTCTAAAGAAAGATAATTTTACGAAGACGTGACGAATTGCACTTTGACTTTAAACATATGAAGGATTTGTTTAAGAAAACGCATCTAAATATTCAAGACAAATGCCATCCGCAACACTTGCCAAAGTTTTCGTCAAATAACTCCTAAACAAAGCGTTCTAGGGCCTTAAACACTTACATTTTGAGGCCTCAAAGAAACATACCATAATCTACATGATAAGATATTCCTCGGCATTCAATTACATTTTCGGTTCCGCGCTTCAATACTAACAAGGCCACCTCAATATTTCAGCATTTGCTGCTGGTAGCCATTTTTGTGACGACATGCTTATAAGGCTTAGATTCCTCAATCTTATATTTACGCTTTCTGTATACACCGTGGTTTGTGCAATCTGACGAAGTTTATTTGCATAACCATTAATTCAAGATTTGCTCTCCAGCAACAACTAGAAGTATTTTTATAATTGCTTGATACCTTTGAAGATGTGTCTTATGCGTGTTGTGAAACCATTCAAATAATGTTTTGTCGTGGTCTTTAAGTCCTATGTACTTAATTATGGAGGGTTGTGGGTGTACAGTGAAGAGTGAAGACTGTGTTTGTGTTTTACCTTTACCAGTATTTTCGTTATCAGCAGTGATTCATTGAAATTTCGAAGTCAGTGAGTTCAGACACGTAGCTTTCTCGAAAGTCAAAAGCTAATATTTTTTGTATCACGAAAATCTAAAAGTTAACTGACAAAAATATGGAATAATTACTTCAAATGTAGTCTTTAAGGAAGTGTTGTGAATTGTTTCAAGAAAACTTCCATAATACTAAATAAATCTTTGTAGAAAATTTATTTTAAAGGTCAATTGAATTGTTTTTATTTTTATTTGATAGCATTAATACATTGCAAGTTATCTTTATTCATTTTTAAACAAATAAACACGTTTCGTTAACAAATCTCCCTTTTAGAACGGAAATAGAAGGGATGAGTGTGCGGTTTAACATGCGAGAGTTCTCGCACGGGTACGCGGAGGAAGTAGAGGAAAACTTGTACTATGGCAGAACACAAAGAACAAACTTTTTAAATTATCTAAAGTAAATTATCTTTATATAAATGAAAAACAAAAATCAAAAAAGATCTATCCTACGTGAATTAATTTAAGAAAGCAAATAAATTTAAAATTATAGAAAGAACAGCATATACTTGAGTTTTTATTTCTTGGTGTGCCGCTAGGAGTCGCCTCATTGCGACTGTATCAAGAAGTGCTGGCGATCATGTGACTTCTAACGGCACGACGGAGAAAGACACGAAATGCCGTGTGATATTCCATCGTGAAGACAATTCCCTACACGCCAAAAAAAAGTGTAAGTCACTCGACACTGCCAACGATCGCAGTCCAAACGCACGATTTAAATGTTGGTGGTATCTGCAAGCATTTACATCAACGCCCAGCTGCAAATTCATATTGTAAATAATACACCGTTTGATATTAAACTCAAGGTATCGATTCGTTAAGATATTCAATACGCAAACATTATTTGAGCAACATTTCCATGTACCGAAGTGAAGTCTAAGAGGACTGTCATCAGAAGATCTACGTGGCGACATCTGAGAAATGAGCTCTTGGTACCGTAAAACCTGATTAGACATTCAAAAAAAAAAAAGGTCTAGACCAAAATAATTTATCAAAGAAAATCAGTTGAATAAATCAATCTGTTACTGTTTAATGAATATCAGATCACATGAGTATGCAATCTTGCATAATCTGTAGCTAGCAATCTTGGCATAAAGAATAACTTTCAGAGGTTTCTCGTCTTCCGTATGGCTTTGGCAGGCGGATCGAGTGGCCCATGCTGAAATTGGTAAGCAAATGGTAGATATTGGAAAATTACGAACCCATTGTATAAATTATTAATTTATTGAGCTGGCAAGGACAATCAAATTTTAATATCAGAAAAAGATTTGATATAGTACATTAGAACGCAGAAAATAATCCAATACTTTTTAGTATAGAAATAATTTTCCAATTTTCGCACCCCAGCAAGCTGGCATCCTGCCTCTCCAAAATCCCCTTTGTTCCACATAACAAAAGGAAAATTAAATAATATTGCAAAGTGTAGGGTTGTACTTGCCAGATCCGGTATTTTCGCACCACTTTTCTTGGCCTTCTCAACAGTAAAACATTTTCTAATATTTTTGTGATAATCAAAGGAAGCGGAAAGCACACTCTCGAGAAAGATTAAATAATATCTTCAAATGCTTTTTTAAAGAAGTATGAATTTTTCCAAGAACATCTCTCTATAACGCTGAATAAACCTTTATTGAAAATTTGTTTCCAACATAAATTGTATTATTATTTTTGTTTGATATTCTGTAAGTTCATTAGAAGTTACATTTATACATTTTTAAACAAATAAACACGTTTCATTAACAGCGGTCCTTCTTAATAGAAAGGATAGACAAAGGAATGGGGTTTAACACGCGCGAGTTCTCGCACGGGTACGCTAGTACCACATAATGTTATCAGTGTTATTACTGCCTCGTCCAAACTAAAAATCTCGGCTCCGCTACGCCCCGCCTCGATTTTTAACTTGTGTAACTCGGTAATAATAACACTCACGACATTTCTAGATATGTTAATTGCCATAAACATATATTATTTAATTTTAAAAACTCCTAAATATATTATTTATGCAGATCACTATGTAAAACATGTATACGTACTATTTAAGCAATACAATAAGCAAGTTTAAGAAACTTCATTTACTTTTGCAAAATGTAAAATTTGCACCAGCGCTGTCCAAACTTTTTACCTACTCGGACACAACTGGCTCATCATTCCCAGGAGGTACCATCATATTACAACTAATCTTTAATAATAATAATAATAATAATAATAATAATAATAATAATAATAATAATAATAATAATAATAATAATAATAATAATAATAAGTGAGACTTGTCCTGCAGTCCGCTCTGAACTCAAAGAGTAAAATATCAGCAATGGGTAGTTTGGCGGTGCCTGTAGCCGAATACAGTTTCGGACTAGTAGACTGGACTGAACAGGAAATTCGCATCATGGATCGAAAAACCAGAAAACTGCTTACAATGCATCATGTCGCCCACCCGCGAGCTGATGTACATAGACTTTATGTTTCACGTAAGGAAGGAGGAAGAGGACTGAGACAAATTGAAGCCTCCTGGCACAATGCAATAACCGGGATGGGAAAGTATGTAGTCAGCCATCAAGATGACCCACTAATGAGGCAGGTCATGAAATCTGACCGAAGAATGGGAAACAGAGGCATTGTAAGTGTAGCAAGAAGCATTGCGAACAAAACTATGCAAGACACCCAGAATGACAGAGACACTGAACTTCTGATGCTACTTAACATGAAATTTGAGACACAGAAAATGTTAAAGAAATCGTGGAGAGACAAACCACTCCACGGACAATATCTGAAAAGAATGGACAAGGTGCAGATCAATAAAGATCAATCATTTATGTGGCTTAAAAGGGGAAGAATGAAGCCAGAATCGGAAGCACTTGTAATAGCTGCCCAAGATCAGGCCTTGAGAACACGACATTATGATAAAGCGGTTCTCAAAATTTCCCAAGATGATAAATGCCGCATTTGCCTGGAGCAAGTAGAAACCATTGATCATATTGTCTCAGCTTGTCCAATCCTAGCAAAGACCGAATACCTTAAAAGACATGACAGGGTGTGTAGCTACCTCCACTGGCAGATCTGTACCGCCCTCGACGTTCCAAACACATGCCCCAAGTGGTAGGAACACTCACCGAAACCGGTGACGTCTGTTGGATTGTGTACGATATTGTACGACCAACAAATTCAAACTGATCGCACGATAGCGGCAAACAAACCGGATATAGTTATCCGGGATTTGGCGAAAAAATCGTGTTTACTTGTCGATGTTGCTGTACCTTGCGATCAAAACGTCGTTACCAAGGAGGCAGAGAAACGTCTTAAATAAAAGAGTTTGGAAATCGAGATCAGCCGAATGTGGGGCGTTAAAGCACAGGTCGTCCCGATAGTTATCGGAGCTCTGGGATTTGTTCCGCAAAATTTGAGTAAGAACTTGTCTAAACTCCCTGATAATTCAAAAGACTGGGAATTGCAAGAAATTTCTTTATTTGGAACAGCCCACATTTTGCGTAAAGTATTGTAGAGGCACTCACAGTCACCGGATCTGCTGCTTAGGTAGCTGGTTGCAACCTGGAGTAGATTTTATATTCAGCCGACTCGTAAGATCTTTAGTCGTGATATAATGGAATAATAATAATAATGTGGACAATTTTAAATGAATGAACATGCATATTGATATGGACTATATGATTTCTGAAAGCTTCTGGTATCAACCGGAAGTCATCAGAGTGGTCCCAATGTTTTCCTCCTTAATAAACACAACGTAATTTATTTGTGGAGGTTGCCGAGAAATACACCACGGGGACCATGACATCTGTGGACACCAAGTTAGACAAAGCTGATTTACACTATTTCATATGCAATGCTACTAGAGGATTTCTAGTAATCGCTTAAACAGAGTTGAGCACCTGGCAATAACACTCATTGTGCAGGTATTTCTGACCTTGGGGCACCGAGACCGCGCGGCTAAAGCGGCGTATGCAGAATTTAAAGATTCTTTGTATGTGGGATGAGCGTCCGTCGCCGCCAAGCGAATTAGCATCTCGCACAACACCCGCAAGCTAATGAAACAGTGGAAACGATGGAAAGATTTGAGGGGCCCATGGGCAAAAAATATTAATGTATGTCGTATGAAATCACTGCATAATTTTTCTATCTAAAACTAAATCATAATATGAACATAAATTATAATTTTGTCTTAGAGAAAACAGAAGAAAAGGCACACATTCAAAACAAAAATCGACCATAATGTTAAGAAATGTTAAATAGAATTCACGTTTACAGTAGCAGAATGAAAAGTAAAACGTTGCTGTCTGCAATTTTTGTTTTAATATCTCGTTCACTGAAGCTGTTCGTTATGATTAAATTAATTTCAATTACTACTATATTTATAAATGCACTTCTTCTGTTTGAAAAAACATGAAAAATTTGCAGCCATTTTTTCAAACAAAATTGAAAATACACGAGTAATGCAAGCTTCGAGTAAAGTATCCCTGAAATTTAAAATACCTCAAAGATTTCGAATCGGCACGAGTATATCATACTCGTCATATTTACCAAGTTTTGGCTCACAAGCTTCTATTCTGACAGTTATTCCTGACAAATCCAATCATTCATACAGATTTTCCAGTACAAAATTGCGTGTGATTTCTCGTCACTTACACTTAACTTTATCTGAAGCATTACCAGCAAGAAACCATAATCCAGACATGTGTGCGAAGGCTTTAACACAGATTTCACGACCCAAAATTCGAAATCATGGTAAAATGATTAAACTTTTCCTCACTGTACAGTAGTTTAGAGAGTAAAAGTAAAAATAAAGTTCCTATTGAAGCTGAATAAAATATCCAGGTGTTGCATGGAAGGCGCTTCGTTGCGTCCGTTCTTACTTGAAATCTTACGCGTTCTCAGGTTACTCTTCAGGAGTCCACACATCTGAGAATTCCTTTAGCGAAGTTTCTCGGCGGCAATTTCACTTTTTGAGACCTGTAATGTACAGTGCTACTTTTTCCCCCGATATTTTAAAAAAAACAGAATCTGCCGTATCAAAATTGTTGCTAGAAAAAAGTAAACTCTTTATGAAGGCACGTAGAACTTATCCAAACGGATGTAAGGAGAGCGTGTGCGTTTTGGAGGAGATTTTACTTTCAAGTTTTAATAGTAAATAAAAAAATCAAAGTGCATGGAATTATTATTAAATGTCCAAAGTAAAATTACCAGTAAAAGAATGTGCTACATTCCCTCTCTTACGCCACCACTAGTTTATTGGTGTCGTTCTTGGTTCGCAGAACTTCCGTCCCGGCGCTAGCGGATACAAAAGCAGCTGACAAGTTGCCACAGAGACGACACTCACTTCTCGCCTGGCCGTGAGCAAATGTTGACCTCTAGTGTGTTCTTCTCTGGTCGACATAGCTTCTATCGCTGGAAGTCGCGAATGGTTATTCTGCGTGGCAGTTGTGTTCCACCCTTTGTAAATACTTTTACTTTATATAAAATACATTTTTTGTATGAAAACTTAAAAATTGCTGAATAGCACGAAACTTCAATATAATAGTTAGTATTTGTACACATTCATTCATCTAAAGAAGAGTTTTGATAATATATGAATATAGTTGATATGATAAATCTGTAACCCCACCACGAAAGAAGTAGGGGAGTCGGGAGTAATGGGGGGCACGGGGTAATTGTAGTCAGCGGTAAATTATCGATAAATATTGTAAACAAATCATACTGAAAGGCAGAAAAATGTGCTTCTACCTACCATTGGTCATAAAAACTATAGCCAGATGATTGACGCAGCCAAAGAAAGCTTACATCGACGATTATCGCGTTCGTGCCAGGAAAGTGAGTGGTTGATGTAAAAAAGTGCTCTTAGAATATAACATTCTTCTCACATGAACTTGAAGATTTCTGGAACAATTAAACATTTTTCAAGTAAAGTATTTCAACAAATCATTTGATAGCAATTGCGAGTAATTTTAAACATTCTATAAATTTTAATGAGCACATACAGTAAAAATGTGCTTGAGAGGGAATGGTGATCAGTGATTCTCATTATCCGCAGCGTGATTGCCATTGCCTCAAACAAAATAATTTATTGATCTGAATGAGTTTGCTTGCTAGTAAGTGTCGAGAAATTGCAAACGAACGATCGATAAAGGAGAATGGTCATCACCACAGTTGGCTACATAAAGTAAAGCAATTAATGAAGGTGCAAAGTCCGCAAAACTGCCCGTGTCCCTAACATCCCAATTAGCTCGCTACAGAAGGGGTAAAAATCCTTGAATGTATATTGTGGCGTCATACGTGTATAATCAAAACACAGATTGTGGTGTAACCCCGAGAGTGGGTTGTAATACCAGTGATTTTATAAAATAGACCGTAGTCACAAATAACAAATTTCACTGCTTACAATTAACTAACTAAATAGATCCCACTACTAGGAGAGATTTTAATCGAACGGCTACCACACCGCTCTGCATCTGAGACCTAATTCATTTCTCGCTCGTCACGACAATGAATTACCGGCCCCTTGCCCACGTGCGCCACTCGCACAAACTTACGCAACAACTGCCCGTCGACGTTGCTGAGAACAAGAAGAAGGGAGGCCTTGCTCTCGCCCGTTATATTGGTCTTTCGCCGCCCCCATTGCCTCTGCTCCGTATCCGCGCTAGGCAGAAATTCCCAATGCGTCATTTTCTGCGCCTTTGTTCAACTTCCTGCTCTGAGCAGGTAGGCACCATTTGAGCGCGCTACGACGCTATAATATCCATCTCGTATGGGAAGCAAACATTTTTTTACCAGAAAGAATTTGCTAAACACTTAAAGAAGCTTGCAAATATGTTTTATGGAGTTACGATCTTTGAGTTCAGGAAATTATCTTTTTAATTCACTGATAATTTGAAACTACAACATCAATTTAATCAAGAAACAAAGCTTACAGGAATCGGTCGATTGAAATACCAGAGGAGACTAGCCTTGACAAACGTGAAGGAATTTGTAAAGAGGAGGTTCATCTATTTTTTATAATTTAGAAGAACTTTCAAAGAAACCTATATTTTCTCCTCACATTATTTTTAACCTCTTACGCTGTAGAGAGAAAGTTATGTAATGCAGCGCAAAAAAATACTCTAATTTTCGGTAGAAAAACTCTTTTTACAGGACCCTGAAAACAAAAAAGTGAATAAATCCAGTTGCTAAATTTAGGAAACAATCCTCTAACACGTGCTGTAGCCAGAATCCATGTTCTATGGGACCTTGATACCGTAAAATCGAATGACGAGAAAACGTCTGTCTGTCCATCCGTCCCACCGTCCGTCTCTGAACAAGTGACTAAACGGTTCAGCCGATTTTCTTCAAAATGATATTCCTCAATTGATCTGGCTGATGTCGCGGCCCCTTGAATTTAAAACCGATATTTTAATTCTGGATGGTACTTTGTATGAAGACCTTGGGACATTTTCAAAATTTAAAAAAAACTCAATAATTTTTTATTAAATTTTGTTTTTCGAGTGTGTATAACTTTTAAGAGAATAGCGCAGGTCTCATGTTTGTTGAATGATTTTTCAAAAATTGCAAAAATTCAAAATGTTTTACGTGACATTATTTCATAATCTATCATTAAGGAACGGATTTAATTAAGAAAAGAACTCTATCTTCATAATTGTATTTGTAGGAAGACATCGAAAAGTTTACAAAAATTTGAGTACTTTTCGCGCAATTTTGCGTAAAAATACGGGCGAGAAAGTTCGTGCTGTTTTATTTATTTTTGCAAGAGCCTGAATGTCTGATGCTCTTAGTTAAATTGGTATCCCTGGTGCTATTTACTCATGTATCAAGAATCGCTGAACAGATGAATTCATCGAATGGGTCAAACACTTTAAAAGCCATACTTGACCAACTGACCAGGAGCTAGTTCAGCTATCTTGGGCAACCTTGGGAGTCATATCATACGATAATTTGGAGAAAATAAATGAGAACCAGGAAGAATGTTGGAAGAATGTTTCACCGCATGAGTATCGTTTTACGCTACCCGCGTCACTCCGTGTTTTAATGAATCAACACAATGCACATGGAAAATAACCTGTTTGAAGAAAGATGGCCAAATTGTAGACAAGTAATCCGTTTATCAATTGTATGCACTGACTTATTTCAAGACCGATTTCACTTTCTTGATGGAATAACTGGCGTGAAGCAGAAAAGCTTTGATGAATCGAATGCATGGAAACTTGAGGTAGGCCAATAACCCGTTGATATCGAGAAATTATGGAGAAAATATTAATTTCAAATAGTTTCCCATCCAACATCGCTAGAATGGTCAAGTAAAACAGTAATGTTTTGGGGCTATAATCAGATTTTACGCCACTTGCACGCATTTCATTTTTCGACTTTCGCCATTATACAGCAGACGGCGCCAAAACCGGATCTTACAACATATCGTGACCCACGATCTTCCTAAGCTTCGGCCATTCACACTCAACATTGTTTGCTCTTGCCAGGAGCATGTGTCACTAAACAAGCAAGTGGTAGTTCGTTACAACGGCTCCTCGATAGTAAATGGCACCCATTAGAGGTCAGCCATGTCGGAAGAGCTCTATTAAAAGCGGATAACGTGGCCCTAGCGCGTCGAACACGGCGGTGGGCGCGAGGCGAGCCGTGGCGTTGGGCAGCGCGCCGCAGCGGTGGAAAGGAACCCGTTCTGTTGCAGATCGCCTCTCCCCGTGCGCCATTCTGCACAGCTTCCATTATCTTTAACACATTATCTTTCCTCTACTTCTCTTCCTTCTCCTACTTTCCTTTTTGTTTCTCTTCTGTTCACTCTCATACTTCCGTTCTGTCTTCTTCTTCTCCTTCTTGAATCCCTCTCTTCACTTTCTTGAATACTTTGCTTCATTTCTTGAATCCCTCTCATCTTCTTGAATCCCTCTCCTCTGATCAAATCCCTTTCACCTGCTCGAATCCCTCTCACCCGCCTGAATCCCTCTCCTCTGCTCGAATCCCTTTCATCATCTCGAATAAATCTCCTCTGCTCAAATCCCTCTCCTCTGCTCGAATCCTTCTTCTCTGCTCGAATCCTTCTTCTCTGCTCGAATCTTTCTTCTCTAATCGAATTCTTCTTCTCTGCTCCAATCCTTCTCCTCTACTCAAATCTCTCTCCTCTGCCCGAATTATAACGGCCGGCTGCTCTGATCGGCAGTTTTCCTTCGTTTCTTCGATCAACATCAGCCGTATGTGGGAGCAGTACCCTAATAAATGGGCCACGGACAGCGCGCGATTTTTCCTTCCTCATTCTTGTCATATAGTCTCCCTTAACTCACACACACACACACACACACACACACTTACAAACACTACACACTACACCAATCGTGAGCTTCGAGCATACATATGCTGGTTGAGGTTTAGTGCCGCTAGGAGAGACTTGGAGGTGGGAATTCCCCGCACGCCCTCGGTAACTAGTGGGTTAGCGTGCTGGATTTCCACAACGCAACCTTGAGTGCGACCGGGCCAAAATTATAACTTGCGCTCTCCTTATAAATGTCCCAGTACCTATTACTGTGTGACGATGAGAAAGCCCAATCTAAGTTTAAGAAGACCAGTATATACGGTGAAGGGATGTCTTCGTGCTGACCGCACAAACCCCGTACCCCATGGCCGTGAGGCAGGGTCACCGCTGGTCGGCCAAGGCCCGTAGTGGGCCGTCGAGACAAAGAACAGGACAGCGAATACCCCGCAAGGCGACGGGTAGGTCAGCGCCGAATCTCATCGTTAGGCTGGAGAAGATCACCGCCCCTCCCACGATACAACATACACTACACTTAAGGGTATAATGACCTTAGAACCTATCACTACACAATCAATCAATGCTGGCGCCAGATGTACTGCAAAACCACACAGTTCCGACCACGGAGAAGCGAGGCAGTCACAGCGAGCGTGTGGGCGGGTGGCACAGCAAAAAGCACTATTGCTCCAAAATCCTCTGCCGCACGCTGGAATGAGGACGCCAGGGTGCATGAGAGACTGCACACTTGGGGGTATGAGCGCCAGGCTCATGCCGAACGGTGTGTTCGACAGGTGGATTAATTAGATGCAAACGGCGGTGTACATATACACAAGTGGTACGGTATACTGCTGCGTATGTAAATAAACTCTGAATACCCAAACCAACATGTCTGTGATTTGTGCGGTCCACGACGGGCCAGAAAGTATTTTACTCCAGAGGTCATTAAAAAGGTCCCGAGGTCAATGGGTTAATTAAATGTTATGGGGAGACGACAATATGGCGATAACCTTACAACTGATACAAAAGGGGTGACGATGACGATTTGATGGAAAACTCATTCAAATTATTTCCACTCATATTGGATGTGTTGGTAAATTACACGTTTTCTGTTTTCCAGGTAAAAAACGAATGCGAAAGAAATCTACTCATCAACTTTGATATTTTCAATATCACACTTCGGACTTTCGGAAAATTTTCCGGTGCCGCTCTTCACCGAAGCGACTTTTTCAAAGGCGGTTCCCTCGTTCATGGACTCTAACTCGAGAACAACGGCTGCCTCGACAGTTGTTCTGAAGCAGCCGCTGCCCTCTAGAGCATGGAGTGTTCGTGTTGAGGGTGCAAGATTTACATGCATAAACGATAACGGGATAAGAGTGCAAAAACGCATTGCGTGGCGTAACATACTGAAATGTTAAGTGTCGGCACACTAACTTTTGCTGGCAAATTACTTATCCCAGAAATTAAGCATGTAATTGTAATTGTATGTAATTGTAAAAACTGTAACTGAATAATTCGTGCCAACTGATATGTCAACAACTTCCGAATTTTCTCGGAAACCTAGTAATGGACATAATGCTTATTTGTTTTACAGTACAATCCTATTTTTTACGGACCTCATTTCTTTTTATCCACTTACTCAAAAACTTTTTGGAGTCTCATTTCTTTCTTCTGGATTATTTTTGTTCACTTGCTCGTTCTACTATATACTTTTTGTATTATCATTTAAACACATTCAAACATCCCATTTAGGTGAACAATGCATGCGAAATAAATGAAGGAAAGGTTTCCATTCAACGTGTCACAACGTTTTCACCAACTTTTCTTGACCATAAGAAACCAAATAATATGCGAAAAAAGGGGATAAACTATAGACATGATCACTTCAGAAACTTTATTCAAAGCAGCTGCACATAAATAATGCAAACATTTGCTTTTAATAAGAGATCTTATTGCCATCAAATTTTTCCGTTTAATGTTGATCCAAGGGCCCAAAATTTCATACTCGTATGTTGATGCCTTGAGTAATTCTCTTAGAAGACAAGAATTTGTAATTGAATAAGATACTTGTGTTACCTCGATATGTTAAAATTTACACTCCTGAAATACTTTTCGACACCATAGAAATAATTTTCATTGTTGAAAATTTTAAACAAATATAAATTATGTAAAAATTGAAGGGGAGAAACAAATTAAAAATAAATAAATGAAATAAAGAAACAAAATGAAATATAATTGAAATGAAACTATTAAATTGCTTCCAGCTACTGGGCGGAGACGCGATGTTTGCGATTTCTGAAGGGCAGAAGCCCTGTTAATACACGTAAGGAGATCTGAAAGCGCAGGTGGGTTTCTTGATGGCCATGTGAGGGTGACAATGGGCGGAGAAAGGTAAAATTAGAACTGAGTGTGAGAAAAGAAAGTTAGAGATATGAAGGTTTAGTATGTATAAACTGGGCTAATTTTAGCAGCGGAAAAAATAGTTATATTTGTTGAGTAATGCTTGCGACGTTATAATTTCAGAGATTATTGAGTTAATGGAAGATACCTAACTTTGGTATCTGCCTATTTTGAGATTTCCAGATCATGAAAATAAGTTTTTTTGTCGAATGTCTGTTTTGAGTTAGTTTATCAGCGAAGTGTGATAATGTGTTACTATTATTATTTTTCCATGTCTGTTTATGTTCTTTGATTGTGTGAATTCCTGGGCAGTTTGTCCTATGTATACAGGATGCGAGTATACAGTTGATGCGAGTTGTTGCCTCACTACAATAACTCGCGACCTGTTTGCATAGGACTTTAGAGACAGAGATTGTATCTTTTATGTTGACGTGTTATTTGTAAAATATACACCTACAAACTAAACTATATTGTTTAGTTGGCAGAGTCGGTACCTATTTTTTGCATGTGGTCGCAATTTTGAGAGGTCGTGATCCTACATAGTAACATACTTCAGTAATTTAACTATAGCAACAGTTTGGAACTTTTCAACAACTATAGTAATGTGTGTATGAATTTTAAAATACTGGCAATGCATGACACACTTCCCAATATTTTTCTAAATTCAAATCATATTTGAAATAATAAGTTACTAGCTGAACCTTTGCTATTACGTCGCTCAAATGCTGAGCAATGTATTTATACACTTGCATATCTTTGGAATTCAAAACTGTCAACCTTCGAATTTATAAAAATTACTATCTTCGTTTCGTTAACTTCACACTCCCGCGTAACTTCACACTCAACTATTAGTGGTAGAAGATGACTGCTTCCTATAGATTTATTGCAACTCGCACAACAAACTGACCAGAAACCAATTACATTCTAACTTATGTAGTCGATCTTGAAAATGATGTATTGGAAATCATCCAAACCCGGGCCTTTTATTTTGTTTTCGAGTATTTTTATACCCGATTTTCTGCACAGTTAAATTAAAATATTTTCAATGCATACCTTACTTAGCTATACAAATGTTGCATTCCACTTAAAATTATTGGTCAAGTAGTTTGAGAATAAAATATGTTTTCGTAAACATTCGATTTTATGGATTTAAAAAAAAGATTTCCTAATGTGTCTCCCGCAAACATTTTAAGAAATGGGTAAAATTAAGTGAAAAATCTGTGTATAGATGGAATTCTGTACAATTTTACAAAATACCTGTTTAACATCTTATTCATGAGAATTTGTCTTATATCTCTTGCACACAGTGTGTATATTCCAGTACGACAAAGTCACATATATAAGCATCTTTTTCCGCCCTTCCCCGCACATTCTCCATGAGCCCAAATTGAGCACATTAGGCACATCACCCATAGTTCTCCTCCACCTCACACTTCACCCATAGTCATCTGAAACTTTTACACTGCAAAACATGCCTACTGCCTCTTACTTCCCACCTGAGAGGGAAGATATCCCTGGTAGAATTTACAATATGGAAAAGCCAGAGGATGAGTTATTCGATTGCTCGCCGGTGATGGAATCTTCCTTTCGCTCTTTTGTTTAACTTCAGAATTTTGAATAACTTCAGAATCTCTCCCATTGTTCGACGTCTCTGTAATTTAATTCTGAAATTGTCTCTTGACATCTTCTACCTTCCTACTCGGAATGATAGGCTTCACAATAGTCTCTTGCTTTTTATTAGACTCCTACCGTAAAAGGAGTGCAAAATATCGTAGTTGATTTTATTTTACAAGAAAATAATTTGGGGGTCCCGTTAGGAACCTTTGGAGGGCTCGGGTTAGATACCAAGCGTATTTGTAATCCAAATGCCAATAACATTTTTACAAGTCAAGTAAAATATATTCCATTACCCTCCATAAATAGATTGTAATGTCCAATTCAAAATTTTGTAATGGCTAGCAGACGTACCGATGAAGTAGCAAAATCAGGCAACTGAGAATAAAATAGCACTTGTAAAAACGTCTTCTTTTCACGGTTCGCACTAACAGCCGACTGCGCGGCAATAAGTGAAGATGAAGTCACTACCGTCAGACTGGGCTGCGGTCTTGCAAAGAACTACTATTTTAGTACATTTCCAATAAGTAACAGCACTCTACAGAGCTGTAAATCAAGGAGATCGCATTAGGAAGCGGGCCTGGGTTTGAGTAATTTCCTCAATGAACAAATGACGCCTGAAAAGCATTCACTCTATTAATTTTAAGATATTGTGAAAATTTAATATTCGTACAGTAAAACCAGTTAATAAGAGCAAAAAGAACATATGTAGGGCCCAGGACCTTTCATTTAAAGAAAAAATTACGAAATTTGGTTTAACAGAAAGCTCAGCATTGTTTCTAAACGAAAGCCCTTAGTATTTTAAATATATAGATAACACCTATCCCAAGACGCTTTTGGGAAAATACAGAATAATTCTGACTTAACCGGAACAAATGATCAATAATTTTGAAAACTAAGTGTCAATGATCACACAAGATTTATATGCTGACACACTACACAGGTTAATGCAGTTTTTCGTTTTGCGTTCACACAGTCAGGTAATAATAAATCGTTTTTCAAATAACGATCCAATAAGTTAACCCTTGTTTATATACTTTAAAAAATGCATAGTATTGTACACACGCGTTGTTAGATCTTAAAGAAGCAAGATCATCAAGGAGAGATCCGTGATAAGCCTCTCACATCTAAGGAAAACAAATTTTCGCAGTGCACAAGTGCATCATGCATCTGATTAAATGTTGTTTATTGATAGGCTCCACACATTCATGTTACGTTACGATAGTGTCGAGTTTACATCTCAAGTGAGAGTGTCGACGAAGATATCAATTCGTTTCACATCCGGCGATAGCAGGTACGCGTCGAATTGGAGGCTTTCCAACAGAGGCCTTCACCGATGTTCTGCTCCGTCTTCCTATCCAGTTCAAGCGAAAGCGGCCGCCTACTTGCGCGCCTCCCGAATCTTTCGTGAGCGACACTCCATTGTCATCGCTCAGGCGCGTGAGGGTACAACTGTCCAATTAACATCATTAGGACCCTTATATTTTGCTTGCGATGCATTATAGTCGAGTTATATTCCCATGATTATCAGGTTAAATGACTTTTGTTCCACCTTTGACTCCTCCAATCGAAAGTTGTTGGGCAGCACAGGCTAGCCAACAGATTGGCAAGATTTCATAGCAAATATGCTTGAAGTTACACTTTCATTTTAACAGAAATCCTTGCCAAATGTGAAAACCGTACCAACGTAAGTATTAACAGCGTCTTTATACATTATGAAAATGTAATTTAAGTCATTTATTTGAAAAGAAAATAATTATTATTATTATTATTATTATTATTATTATTAGCGTAATGAAATTATGAGAGTCCATTTTCGTCACTGACGCCTGAATTTATAAAAGTCTTTAATTCAATTCCTCAGAAAGCAGTTTCAATTTGTATCTGCCCATTCTGACGAAGATTTACCCTCTTAACAAGGGCAAGTGCTCACTTCGCCAAATTTTGAAAATAAATGCTGGCTATTCACGAAATAAGTGTCACTTCATGGTGACTCTAAACCAACGTAATTTATCGCAAGGCGACTGAACGAGTTAAAGGACTCTACAGTCCGCGAAACAAGGCATTTCTTCCTTGTTAAGCTGAGCTAGGTGCGATCCTGTATCGGGATAATTGGCGGCCATTAAGACGGCACTGCCGCTGCTGCCGTAGTTCCGGTGCCTGGGCGTACGCGTGGACCGCGTGTTTGCCTGCGAATTGCGTTATCCGGTGCTGAATCAACCCAGATGCACGGGCGGGGCCCAGTTCCTGGAGCATTAAGCTGGGCAAGGCAGCAGCCGCGCCCCTGGCTTCCTCGTTCGCTTCAGGATAGAAAACACATACGCCCAATCGGCGTGAAGTTAACGCAAGCTACATTACAAGCTCTAAATACCAACGCGAAACTCAGGGTTTAATTGGCATGCGTGACAGTCCTTCACAGCACCGCGGCGGCCCCCATGACCATCAAAGCTTGAGGAGACGTGGTGGGAGCATATTTAACGCTGGGCCACGCTTCGCGCCCGTCATATGTTCCATGGCTGGAGAAGTGTAGGGAGTGACGCAGAATCTCGCTGACTACAGGTAGGATCCATTTTCAGGTACTGCTTTTTGACTTTTTTTTGTGAATTGTATTTTTTTAGTTTCGTCTTTTCATGTGACAGTTACAAAGTTGATGAAGTGCAAATCGGAAGTTTGGATATTCAGTGAATTTTAGTGACACGTGTTTATACCAAAATATACATTACGAGCTGATATGAAAACGACAGTACCATTTATTGCTTCTGTGTGGAAAAGCTGAGACAGCAAAAACAAGAAATGTGAATTGTAATATTCTTTCAAGTTTCAAAAATTTAGTGACACCCTGATAAATAACTTACGCACTTTTAGAGCGAAGATGATACAAATCATAATTTTGATGGATACGATAGAACCAGTAACTACCTGGAAGTTCAACATCATAGAATGTAAAACATGGCGAAGTAATAATTCTACAAAATAGTTCATACATTATTGACATTGCTTTATGTTACTACATGTTTATTTAAATTTCAAAGCTTAAAACTGTATTTATTACACATGTAAACATTTGTTTCTTCCAAATATTTATTTTTATATTATGTATAAGCTTAACTTTTATTCACTACCAACAAAAATAATTACATCATACCGCAGAATGTAAAGTAATAATCAACAAATCGTATATGTTGGTTTGAATTGCTACCATTTGAAAAAGAACATAGATGGTTTTGCACAAAAATATATTACAAAGTACAATGACGAAAGTACTATCTTACAGTCTCCGACAAAAACATACTCTTACAATTCATCAATAATCATATTCAATAAGTCTTTCACCACTTTCCATCATTCCACCACTCTTAAGTTCCGCGGTTCCTAATACGCAAATTTGGTATTGATAAGTAGGTAATGATGATGACAATAATGATAAAGGGGTGATGGGCGATGAATCAATACTTGAATGACAGGTGGAAACTAAAAGAAACCAATGGCAATCTACCGCGAACCGTCTTTTCCACTTGGATACATCGTGGTTACTGAAGGCTTGTCAGTCATGGTTCCCCCTTGCGGTCTTTATTACTACAGAGCGTTGCACGTTGCCACGTTGCTTGGCGTGGAGGGAGGGTAGTGCGAGGAAAAAGGGAATACTTCCCACACCACGCTTCTCCCACGTGTCTCAGGCAGAGTCAATTCGAAATGTCGCAAGCGCAAAAGATCATTTAGGTCTGTTAACGGGCGCCTTGTTTCTTCATGTATGAATTTCTTAATATAAATCGCCCTTATTAGCTCAATAAAGAAATATGTTTAGAAAATAGCGTAAGTACATTAATAAAAATTTAATAACATATATATAGAGATCACAAGACAGCCTGTACATAAAGTAAAACCATCTTTGACCGAAAAACAAACGATTTCTTAGCTTATCTGACAATATGTTCATTAGCTTATCTTCCTTGTGATCAAAGTGCATCTTCTGAGTTATAATTTTCAATGTCATTTTATAACGAGTATTTTGAGTCTGTCATAAATTCCACGCAGCTCGACACAGAGGTTACCAGTGCAAAACTAGGCTCGTGCTCTACGTGCCACACAGTAACACAAATGACCAGCGAACTTTTCCCCCCGCGTGCGAGTAACCAGGGCACGTGTTTGTGTGTGCGCAGGGGGGCCAACACGATGGAGCCGTCTCGCCGCCCGCCCCGCGCCGTGGCGGCGCTGTGCCTGCTCTGCCTGTCGTTGGCGGCGCTGAGCGCTCCCGCCGCGCGCGCCGCGCCCCCGCCCCCGCCCCCGCCCGCCGCCTCCACCGCCGCCTCCGCCGCCCCCGCGCCCGCGCCGGCCGCCAGCCCGGCCCCCGCCGGCGGAGGGGCCGCGGGCGAAGGCGGGGGCGGCGGGGGCGGGAGCGAGCGCGAGGGCGAGGGCGAGGGCGAGGACCAGCTGGAGGCGGACGGCGGGGAGGAGAGCGGGCGAGCGCTGTCCGCCGGCGACCGCATGCTGCGAGCGCTCTCCGACAGACTGTACGACAGCTGCGTCAAGCGAGACACCCTCGCCTGCCTCGGCCTCAAGGTAGGACTTGCGCTCTGCTCGCAAATAGCCTATTGTATTGTACGTAGTTTTCGTTCAGTTCTAAAGGTGGCTCTAAACATTCGACATTCGCCGAGCAGCGAGCTACTGCTCGCCCCAATCCCGACCAGCTGATGTGTTCGGCGAATGTTCGCTCCCTTTGATGTGTCCAGAAGACCGACACGCGGTGGGTAGGGCGAGCGCTGAATGATCGTCACTCGGCAAATTTGCAAGCAACTCATCCATACTACTCGGGATTCGGCGAGCGGTTGCTCGCTGTTCGCCGAATAGCGAATGTGTAGAGCCCCCTTTAGATGTCACATTCTCGAGCAGAGATTCCTAAACTTTTTTTTGAATGATCTTTTTCTTGAACGTTGCTTTGCTTTATCGATTCCGTTCAAATTTTTTCGCTAATGTACAGTCTGTACATAATTTATTAAAATTGATTTCTTTAATTAATTTTACATTATCATTTTTAATATTTAACATACAAACGACTTTTCAAAAGCAAAATCACATTTTCTAATTGCAAAAGTTTGATTTTCATTCATGGGAAATATGTGAAATTCCAGAAGAGAAGGGAATTTGTAGATGTTTTGAAGCTTTATATAAGAAAACATTTAACTGACAACTTTCATTTATTAATAGAAACTTGATTACACCGATCAATAGCATATTGGTCGTCGGTCCAAATCTAGCTATCAATCCCCATTCGCTCCGTTCATCATCAGTGACACCATTTATCTTCCAAAGTCAATACCGACTGCAACGAGCACTCCTTTAACTCTGGTTCGGATATTTGCGCTTGCGTTGGTTTATCTAACTTCAACACGAAGAATTGCCAGAGTTGCTCTTCTTACCGTTACCAGACCCCAAAGAATTGAACAAAAAACACTGATGTGACCTGATATGTGCGCCCGTGGTGCACACTAAGCAACATTGTCAATGTCTGTGCATCTCTCAAGGCGCAATGATTGAATGAATTAATGAATGAATGGCAACTGAAAGATGGTGATCGAAAGGACTCCTGCACTATCCAAAACGTTTCACTAAGAGTTCAATTTTCCTCTTCTGCCCCGATGCTAAAACTACTAATGGAGCCTTTTGCTGCAATAATGTTTTTGTTTGGCTACAAAGAATCGATGTAGCTCAAATATTTATAGTTAGACGGTATTATTAAAAATGGATGTTAATAGTAATTATAACAATAATTATTATTACCATTTTTCGTTAAGTAAAAATGTGAATTTCGTTGAGAATAAATCGTGAGTTTCACGAAAAACGTTGATTATCATAATATTAATTACATCTGAGGGTCTAGTTTAGAAATTTCCCGACGTTCAGAATGAATGTGACGCCATCGAAAGTAAGCCTCGAATGGAAAAGATCTAGAAATGAAATATAGTGAATGTAAACGAGAATATAGGAATGCAATCGTGGATAAATAGATATAATTGCGTAAATGATGGGCACTAAATGACGTAATAAATGACTACAGATTACATGATTTTGAATTTCTTTGAAGTAAAGTAAAATATTGTTTACAATTCTTTTGTCTAACACATTCCATAGAAATCATGTCTTTAATTATATATAATAATTAATCACGTAAACTTTTTCTAAATATGAATTTGACAGAATAAAAATAAACTTTTCAATTGAACACACGTCTGACGCTCGAAATCAATTAAAATATTGACATCACTTTCTTTCGTATAATTATTATATTTATGCATGAAATTATTAAATATAAAATAAAACAATCTTCTCAGGCTTAAATTTGTTTATATGGCACAACCATCAAGTAAATAATTGTTTTTAAATTCTAAAGTTGTTTTCTACAAGGCTGACACATACAAAGATTGGTAAACCTTAGAAGGCAAGATAAAATATGAAGTTGAAAATAACACCTAATTTTCTTCTCATAAACAATTGTAAAAAATAAACTAAATTAAAGAGCTAAAAACAGTTTTTTATTGTTTCGACTATTAATTAAAATGCAAAACGACATATTTTGCTTTCATTATAACTTAATAGAAGTATTGAAAAACTGATATCGGCAATATCACAGAACTGACAAGTACATAACAATTACAAGTGAACTACAGTACAATTAGTGAGAAGGAACGGTCTCTTCAATTATAATATCACTGAATTTTTCTAAAAGTTTCTACTAAATTACCACTTTACTATCAAATTCATATACGCATTTCAAAAAAACGTTTCTCCGACGTTTTAAGATTTCCTTATTTCTCTGGTCTTAACTACTATTTATTACAAGAAAACGGAATATCACCTCGTAATCACAGCAACAGAGCTAGCAATTCCTCCTCCTTGGAGAGCAAATCTGCACTTAACTGTAAATGAATGAATATGGATTGGGGCCGCGCCAACTTCTTAGGACATACGTCCTGTAAATGCAGTGCATGATGTATCCCAGGAAGTGAGAACTTCCTCCCCCGATGGAACATGAAATCCGTTGCTAACCCACACATCGGCATGTACTTCCCCCAGCGAGGTACCACCCAAGACGGAATGAGCTCTAAGCTCCCCTCTGATCTTCCGATTTGTGTGGCAGTTAAGGACCTCTAAATGTAAGTGCGTGCATGCAAAGGAAGCGGATGAGAAAGAAAATATCTCGTGGCCAGTTTATAGGGTACTGTTCTGTTCAGGAATTCGCTTGTTACTGATCGGAGAAATGACGGAAATCCAATCAGAGCAGACGTGAGAATTCTCCTCCAGGCAGAGGTTGATTTTTTTTATTAAATATTTTTTCTTGGTACAGCGTTCTTAGCCGCTTTACAGAACAGATTAGAATAATTACAATATATATGCACACTGTAATTCATAGTAACACTAAGAAGAGGGATGACCCCACTGGGCTACTCAATCGGAAATCGAGGTGGGTATTTTAGATACAGTTGTTATGTGTTAGTTAAATGGATGAGATATCGGGTTTATGGTGTGGAGGTAGAAGGTTGATTTGGAGCCAGCTCCATATCGTGATGAAGCTCCGCAATCGTCAGCACTCAAACCCTAGCGTCTCCGGTTCAAGATGTCGCCAGTGAGCTATCGCGGTCTATCTCTCCTTAATGAGCGTGTGTCGTGCTGAGAACAGGGAGCGGGGTTTTGCAGCAGCAGCAGCGCACGAGGTGTGAACGTAGCTCCGCCCCCTGCGTGGTTCGGCCCGCTTATTTGGGGCAAGAGAAATTCGGCGCATGAGACGTCTCGCACGCCACTCCCCTCCCCTCCACTCCACTCCACGCCAGGGCCCCCTGGAGAAAAGAGAAGGGGTCGCGGAGACGCTGGAAAAAAGATGAGCATCTGGCGTGACGCCTGAGCATCCGGCGCTTTCATGGTCACTGCACCCAAATGTAGGTGACACCTTGACACTCGCTGCGAACTTCCAAGAATTCGCGTTTCCAATCACGTCGGGTGCGCACTCGAAAAAGACAAGGCTTTTGATGGTCTTGTTGCGACGCATCGTTGGTTTTAAACAGGGCGTTCACCCGCTTTTAGGTGAAACGTCTTCGAGTTTTTATTTACAACATTCTTCAGAATTATGCGATAAGTACGAATATAAAAGACTTAGAATAAATTGTTAGAATCAATTAAATCAGTTTCTTTACTTTTTTACCATTACAAGGCAATCAAATGTTCAAATCTTTCTAATTTTAAATTCTTCGCATTAAATATACAAAATACAGTCTGTTCATTAAATTAGAGTGGTTAAATAAATATACTAGAGAATATAAAAAATCAGGTTTCTTTCTTTCAAGTTTCATACACTCGACGAAAGTACTATCAATTCGAAGTTGGTAGTTATTCTTCGTTTCCCATAGAAATTCCAATTACAGAACTTCCCAGATATCTCTATTTAACTGGGAATATTATTCATGAAATCTCTGACTCGGAGTCCAAAGTACGTATCTGCGGATTTTATATATGTTCCCTTCATTTCATTCAAAGTTAATTTTAATTCAAAAAGAGCATTGTTATAAATTTCTGTTCTCAGATTCACTTCATATCGCATTTGATATAGCTCAGAAGTGCGCGAGAGAGTGGTCCAGACTGAGAACAAAATGAAAACAAAATGTCAGGGCATCAAAATTACTTCAAAATTGTGTGCTTACAATCAACGTATGCATTATTGTGGGCATATTAGCAACACTGAGAGCTTGGGAATTGAGACGCGAAACAACAAAAAGACAGTACCCTCTCACTATGCTATGTATTTACCCTTAAAAATCTCAAAATTATTATTTTCAGTGGCTAAGTCGGTAAATTTCCATGATAATTCAATACAGTAATCCCTCAACATAGGTTTCCAAAAATCATCGCGAATGTTAAGGCCGCGAATGTTGAGTCCATCTTTTTGAGTTGGGTTAGGTTCCTGGATATCGAAAAGCTGTTTAGAAAAGAAAGAAAAAATATTTGAAGCAATTGCAGCAGAACAGAGTAAGCGCTACTACTAACAGAGTTCACAATTAAGTCCCCAAAGATAAGAAATAAAGCAATATTGAAAGTTATTTCAAAGTTAAAAGTGATTAAGCATAGTATTTGGCAATTTTTTATCACCCTCCTCGTTGTTTTAATATCCAAATATGAAAGAATTGCTGCTTCTATTTCTCTCTTAAATTTCGAAGTTATTTCTATGTTCGGATCAAATTCGAACGACCAGAGCTTGATGAAGTTTTAGAACGCCATTATCTGTTTCGATGTTCCTCCAGGAGGCAGTTTCGCTTCCATTACTTCATCATTGCGTTCGAGGAGGTTTTCTTTGCTGAAGATTTCCTGAAGCTCCTCTTCAGTGAGGCCATTATAATGAGAATTGCACAAGTCCTGGATATTTTTTCTGATCACGGGGCCAAAACACTTACTTCCAATTTGACGTTACCGAAATGAATTATTTTACAATTTTATTATTTTATTAATGTGAATTGACATTCCAACTTTGACATTTTTGCAGAAAATTGTACTTTGAGCTTTAGTATCTGCAGAGTTCGGTTTCTAAATGACGCTGATAAAGGAAATGAAATGTGCTCGCTTCCAAAAAATGTAGTATGAACAAAATGTAGTATTAAAAAAATGTAGTATGACACATTCGCGCACATTGGAGTCGCGAATGTTAAAACCGGTAGTATTTCTCTAGTCGCGAATGTTCGGAACTCGGGAATAACGAATTCGCGGGTGTCTGGGATAGCTATATATCGGTTTGCACATGGTATTTGTTCTCTGGGAACTAGTTTGTTTCCGACCCGCGAAGCACGCTGCTTGCGTCGACCTGATCTGAGGATCATTCGCGCTGTCCTCTGTCGTACGCCCCTGCTTTAGACAACGCCATTATTCCGAAATCTTCCTTTTTTTCCTTGCGGGTTTCTTGAGATGAAACGAAATATTGCGATTTCGTTTTTCACTTCTTGGATTGACTGGTGGACAGATTAATTTGTGTTACCGGGCGCGCTAACTGCTAGTGGGCGCGTGTGGGAGCTGGTAACGTGGGTATAATGCATGTTATTTCCCGGGAGGAAGGGGTGTTTTTCTGATCGTAAGATCCAGCTTTACTTTGGATTGCTGCTTTCCGTCCAAGAATATTCGCCAGCGGGGCACCGCCCCAGTCGGAACAAGCTCGAAGGTATCGACTGTAGTAGATGTGTATACAAGGGTGTGTGTGTGTGTGTGTGTGTGTGTGTGTGTGTGTATGTGTGTGTGTGTCTGTGTAAGGGGAGAAGAGAGGATAAGGGTGAAGAAGACGCAGACCCTAACTCTTTTTAAAGTTACTTCTCCAGTATTACCCTAGAATCCCCTTCCCGTCCCCCTCTAACTGCGTGGTGGTGCTCAGGCGTTCTACGATGCACTTCCTATCCGAGATGTTGGAAATATGTTAGGAGACAGAAGCTGCTGATGTCGCGCTGATCCATCTCTGCCCTTTCTCTCGACAGGATGTGTGACCATTGTGTTTCCGTACCATCTTTCGTGCGAAACCGCCCTTCCCCTTCCCACCCCCTCTAACTGCGTGGTGGTGCACAGGCGTTATACGAGACAGTGCGCTTCCTATCCGTGATGCTGGATGCCGATTTCTCTCCTCAGAATGTGTGACCATGTGTGTTTCCATATCTGCTTTTGTCTGAAAGCTCGCTTCCCCTTCCTTCCCTCTGTAAGTGTGTGTGCTTGTGCGCAGGCGTTCTACGCGACGGCGCGCTTCGCGGAGGCGCCCGAGGCGCTGGCGCAGGTGAGCGCGCGGCGAGCGCGCATGCGCGAGGCCACCGCCGACCGCGTGCTGGTGGGCAGCGCCGCCGCGCTGCTCTCCACGTCGCTGCGCCAGGCGCGGGAGACCGTCGCGCACGACGCCCGACGCCCCAGCGCCGACGCCCCCGCGCAGGACGACGACGACGGCGGCGGCGGAGGCGGCGGCGACGCACAGTCCAGGGAGGGCCGCTCCCACCGCCGCCCCCGCGCAGGACGAGGAAGTGGACGAGGACGACGTCGGCACCGACCGCAGGAGTGAGTTCGGCTGAACAACGGGTCAAGCGTCACTAAGGTGTTCACAAACGTTCAGGAGGGCTAATACGGGTCAAGCGTCACTAAGCGACGGGCCAGGAGGGCTAATGAAAAAGAAACTCGTGCTAAATGCATTTAACCACCTAGAATGCGCTGTCCCGTTGATGCACTGATGACTGTGCACGAGTCCCGTTGATCGATGGTTTCATTTAATTTTGGGCAAGAAATTTTCCAGTAAAAAAACAAAAATAGCATTTTTTAGAAATAATACAACAAAATCAATTAAACATAGTATATATCAATAATAATACAACTGTTGGTGGTGTAGATACTTTTTTAATAGCGAATAAAATAATAATAATATAATAATAATAATAATAATAATAATAATAATAATAATAATAATGAATAATCGTTTTCCTCCCAGACACTGCGAGATAGTTCTGATAATGATAGCCATGCTAATCGAAAAGATTTTAAGTACAATACATATTTGATACCAGACAACACCCGTCTCTTATTCATAGTATATATTGTTTAAAAAACTTTTCGTTAAAAAATTACAAGTTTTATAAACAAGAACGAACGTATTTCACTAGGAAGAAAGGACAAGATTGATACACTCGTTTTCTCACTAAAGCAACCCAAGTTTCGTTTAACTAAATCCAGCATTCTGCGCTGTCTTGCTACTTTTTTCTGAAACATACCCTGAGAGAGGATAGAGGAGGGCTAAATATTGAAATTACAGTTTTTCTAATGCCGATGTCAATCCTGTTCTTTGGTCGCGCTCTTCATTTATGGACGAATCACGTAGGAAAAATATGTCTGCTGAACGCTTTAGTATGTCGTTTCAGAACAGCCACATTGACTGCTCCAGGACCGTATTTTCCAAACACACGACACATGCGTTTTTACTGCAGCAGATCTACTGGTTTAATTTTATTTAGTTTGTGCATTTTGTATGAATAATGTTTGAAGATCTTTCTACAATTGCCTTGCTTTCTGCACATTTTATTCTACAGTATCAAAATTCTCAAACAAATTTATATCACAAGCATGATACTCTTGAATGACTCTTTCAATGTTGGAGCATTTTGCTTCACTTTTATCTTCTTTGCCATTACAATCTTATACTTCTTTTCTGAAAGACCTTTCACAACAATTACGATGTCCAGTCAGAAGGGATTTCACCAGTTTTCATCGCACTTCGCGTCCATTACGTCTTCCGACTCGACAAACAGAATCGCCATTAATGAGCTCAAAATATTTTCTCAATAGTATGTTGCCAGTCTCACTCATTCGTCGTAAATGTTACAAAAATATCTCACGAGACCTGCAAACACTTAATGTAATTAGGATTCCCAGCCCTGAAGCGAAGTATTTTTTTCTGGTAGTTGTGTTTCTAATAAGGCAATGTGAGGTCACGACTGAGTTTATTAAGACTACGTTCACAATAGGCAATGTGAGGTGTTCATTCTAACCGAATCATCGACTGTTTATTTGTAACAAGTGGTCTGCATCAAAAATGCTGCATTCCCAGTGAGAAAATGGAGCAACAAAAATTGACTGTTCTAAAGCGGAGAACTAAACTTCTTTCTCTCTGGTCGCATTATGTCAGCTTTGCCGTAAGAAGTGACGCACTGAGTATTAGAATATAACCGTAACATCAGGTATGGTAAATTACGGATTAATATATTAAAATATGTTTCAGCCAAAATCGGCATTGTTTCATTTCTTTTGTATTCTTCCAGTCTTCCTGGTAGGTAACGAAACGACAGACATCTTTAATATATCGCCAGAGTCTGCTTAGATATATGCTTAGGTTTCTTTGAAATTCTTCGCGCATTGGAAATTAGTAATAGAGATGTATGTGGATTGGAGTGAGTTACTTTAGTTTACTGTAACCGCAAATGCATTGTATCCGAGATCACTTTATCCAGGGTGGCTGGTGAAATTGAAATACACATAACGTTAGTTTCTATATCATTGTAATTTTAAAAAATAATCCTTTTTTTTTTAAATTTGGAATATAGAACAAGCCTTCGGTAAACTCAATGTATTTCGTTGTTTCATCATTACCTTCAATGTGATTCCGTCAACGTAATTAACATTTCCTTCCAGTAACCTGTCTTGAATGTTTTCGAGTAATGAATATCCAATAATGAGATTTTTTCATATTCCTTCCTTATATTTGACAGCTTGTAATTCATTTTATACTATCTGAAGTATCCTGCGTTGCTAGAGTAATTATATTAATCACAATCATCTGTTGGGCAGGAAAAGGGATTGATGTATTCGCACCCCACTGCCATGTTCCCCCTTATTCCCGGCGGCTTGTCTGCTTCGTCACTTCCTCCTCTAGTACGATCTCATCCTGCCTCGACCCACCCACTTAGCTCCAACCTGTGCCCCCTCACCGCGCACGACTGCAATACGCCTTACCTCATCTCGTCCTCCCTGCGCCATCCTATCATCTTTGCTAAGATCATCGTTGGCATGAGCAGCTATAAACATATGCCTTCTTACGTTATGATTAGAGAGCGGATTTTTATGCCCTAAAAAATCTTGAAATATGCTCTTAAAAATATGCATTTATGACCTAAAAAATTCTGAAATATGCCCTTTAATATGCACTTAAAATTACCAATATTTCATTTCTTCTGCAAACCTGTCTTGATAAAATTCTTGGAATGAAATGGAAATTTGCTTGGAATGAAAAGATATATTTTTTTGTGCAAACGTAATATAATCTACACCACTTCGCGAGAGAAATAATCGAAGTAAATATTCACATTATTAATGAACATTTTGTCTTCTTGAATTTCTTCTGACTGGTTTAAAAAATATGTTCTCAAGAAATATCCCACATTTGCACAAGTATTTTGTCATCTGCAGAAAACAAAAACGCAAACTATGACTGGCTCGTTCGAATTAATATTCGCTCACAATTACATAAGATTATTTGAAAAGATGAAAAAAGAAAAATTTTATAGATTAGTCTCTTTTTAACGAAATATGTCAAATATGCGCCTATAATTACACGAATAAGCTCCAACAGGAAAAAATCAGCCAAATATGCACTAACATGTTAATCTATTTAGCATCATATTCTAACCAAACGTCGAGAAATTTCACTAAGCTATGTTCTGAACCAAGGGACAAAACTATGCAAAATCAAAGAAATCCGCTCCCTAGTTATGACTCTTATAATTGAATATGAGTTGTATATGTTCCAATACATATTTGAGACAGTCAATTTCGTAAGAAGTAAGAAATAAGAAATAAGCATAACTTAATTTCTTTACTGCACGTTTCAGGAAGTAATTCTGTTCCCAAACTGTCTCAAAAATATGTTGGGCCATATACGACTTATGCATTGTTGCATACTCTCGGCAAACACTGAGTAATAATTTGGATCTTCGATTACTCAAAATTGCGCTATTGGAATGAATTAAAAAACATTTAATGGGAATTATATGGGCTTTAATAAATGTTTAATTACCTTTGTTAGATTTGCTCACCGTTTTCGAGGTATTTGGGATAAATTAAAAAAGTGTTCACTTAAATTTTAGAACGAGTTGAAAAGGGGTATGAAAATAAGTTGGAGATTTTTTTACGGAACCTCTGGTAGGTAGTAACTTCCGTTGTTTGGACGGTCATGTGTACAAAATCTGATTATGGTTAAAATAAAACTAAATATTTTAATTCACAAACAAAGAAACATTGTTCTTGATACAAAATTGTCATTTGAAATAACTAACCTAAATTATGCCTTCTAAAATAATCTTTATTTTTTATTATAAACTCTATTCAATCGGTTTAGCCGTTCCAGAAATTTCCCCGGCCAGACAGGCCACACAGGGACACCAATTTTGTTTAAATAAATAGAATATAGAAAAGAAGAATATTTATGAAGATAAATCTACTTAATTGTTATTACATTTTCGTGTCCAGTATATGGCATTACAGAGTTCAATATTTTACATTCAACCACACACCAACATTCAATAATTTATGCGAAACCGTTTACTGCAAATATGGAAAAGAATATAAATATATGCGTAATCTATCAAGATTATTCTTTTTTCGCTATTCCTTTATTCGATTCAAGGTTATTATACTATTTGCTGCCTATTTATTGGTGCATGTGCGCGAACATTCAGTCTCAATGGACAAAGCTTGCGTTTATTTTGCAAATGTGCATTCCCGCCTGAGATTTGGCATAATATTCTGGGGAAGCTCATCCTGTAGCATTCAGACCTTCAGATTGCAAAAGAAAATTATTCGAATAATGAAAAAAATGCCTTCCACGTGATTCCTGCAAGCCTCTTTTCATTGAGCTGGGAATCTTACCATTGCCTTGTCTATTTATTTACGAATCTGTAATATTTGTCAAAAATGACCTACTTAACGGAGGGAACATATTTTCATGCAATATTGATATTTATAATTACAGCACACGCCGTAGAAATCACGTGCATCACGTTTCAGTATCAAAAGCTCAGTACAAGAAATCAACATACAATACATGTACGTTACTTTACAACGCATTGCCAGATGACATAAAACAATTAAAGTCGGTACACAAATTTAAGTTTAAAGTAAAATCTTTTCTGCTGCAAAACTGTTTCTATACAATTAGAGACTATACAGATCGAGAAAAAGAAAAAATAATGTTTATTGTAACAAAACAAAGATATATAATGAAATGAGTTTACGTTTGCATTGTATACATTTAAAAAAAAAAATTAATACGTCTGTAACAAGTAATGTACTTCAGCTTCCGGGTCAATGACCCCATCTCGATCAGGTTTTTGTCCAGTTTCCCTGATCCATTGAGCAAATGCTGAGATGGTCCCTTGTTTTGCTTCTGGACGTAAATGTAGCTTCACTGTGCGCACGTTTTGTTGAGCACTCCTTTTGCTTGTAGTTCATTTACCGTTGAAATTGATTTTCTATAACTCGGGAAAAAACATTTTTCAAATATTTTATTTTTCTAAAATAATTATTTTCTAAATTCATTTTTCGTTTTTTTTAATTCTGGCCATCAAGAAAATGCGCACAGATAAATTTCTTTCCCCACACGTCATATACAGTTTTTACTGTTTTTTGACAAATAAATAAATAAGCAACGAATGTATTGTCTAAACGCAACACTGATTGTTATTGGTTTGAAATTTCGTCAACCCTGTTAAGTTAGACTGTGAAAAAATGTTTTATCATAAAAGGACCGTAGACTCAATCTTAAAGTGTAACTGTAGGCGCAGCTAAAAGTGTAAATTAGATTCCTTGAAGCGAAAGAAAAGGAAGTTGTAAGAGGCCGCACTTCTCTCACAAATCTATAGATATGATCAGCTACTCAGGGCGATGCACTTCTTTAGCGAACAAGGGAAGATTCAGGCAACTGGAACACAATGCACTTGCAAAGCGATGCCCTTTCTTGATATGTATCGATTGTATCGGAGTTAATCGGGTGAAGCGGAATTACGTGTATTAACATATTTGTATGGCATGTACACATAACGGCTTCCTCGTCTTTGTTAATGTAGTTGAATTTTGGAAAAATTATTTCACATGCACAAAAGAGTATAGCTGTAATTTAGCCCATCATCCAAACCATTGGGTTTTCCAACGTCCATTCAAAGAGACGGGGACATTGGCAATGCGCGAGTAATTCTATTCAAAAAAGGGTGTTTTGTTTTACTGTGATGCTTTTAGAAGTAATTTAATTGCTCCCCTGTCCTATTTTATATATCTGGTAATTTTTAAACACTTTTGAAGTAAGAAAAATATTCAAAAGACAATTATGGTTTTACAATATGTAGATTCATTTAGTTAATTGAATTACAATTTCTTTGTACTGAAAGCGTTATTTATTCATAAAAACATTTGTATTAAAATACCCACCCATTTTATTTACTAATATACTACTTTATAGCAAGAGTATAAGTAAAGAAATCCCGAAACTCATGAATTTTCATCATAAATGTAATACCATTATTTAAAAATTAATTTACAAACAGAAAAACAGGTTGTAAAAGATTCATGACTAAAACCGAAATGCTTCGTTACAAAAATTCGAAACCTAAACATTTTATTACTAGAATAACTGGAATTTAAAATGATTTAATTATGTTTATCATAACAGCTAAGTGGCTATTAGCAAAATACTCGTATTATCACTCTGAGTGCGATCATATTTCAGGATCTCATACCTCTCATTCTTTACCGTTATGCAGCAGATTCTAATCCAGTGTATTCTTGCTCCTTTTTGTTTTCGTCCTTCCATCTTCTTGATATTCCAATGGACCTATATCTCCTTCAAACACCATTTTATTTGTGTCAGTCTACACCGTAAACCTATTTTAAAACTTGCGCTGCGGTGAGCAGGAACCGGCCTTCACATGACGCGCAAGATGCTGTTCCCGCTGCTGATCGGCGTGGTGCTGAAACTGGCCAGCTTGATCCCGATCGTGCTGGGCAAGCTGACGCTGCTGGGCACCATGTCGCTCATGTCGAGCAAGATGTCGCTGCTCATCCTGGGGCTGATGAGCCTTCGCCGCTTCCTGAGCGGCGGCGGGGGCGGCGCCGAGGCGGCGGGCGCCGGCGGCGGCCACATGGTGCCCGAACCCGCCTACTACTCGCAGGTGCGCACCTACCTATCGCTTCTTCCGCGAGAGAGATACATTCATATCTGCGTTCGATGGTGTAACGGTTAGCCTATCGGACTGTCATACCGAAGTTCGCGGGGTCAAACGTGATCTAAAACGTGGATTTTTAAGGGCGAAAATATCCTTCGTACGCCTTGCTTCGAAGGAGCAGTAAAGCCGGCTGCCCCATGTTGTAGATTTACTGTATGTAACTCCAAGCCTAAATGAAGTCTATGGGCAAAATTCAAATCCTCTGTTTCGTCGCCCAAGTGATACCTCCTTTCTCTGCCAGATGGTGAAGGCAGCATTGTGGAATTTGCGTGGTCAGGCGAAAGAGCAGGTCTCATGGCCTGAGCCTCGCCCCGGAAAATAAGTCATAATTGAATTGAATTGCATTTGCTGGTTTTCAGATTCTAATAAGAGTAATGATATTCAAACATGCCGACCAATGATTTCGTTTGCATATAAACCATATTCGCACATCATGTCTAAAGCTATTTGTATGAGTTATCCCCTGGTATCTTTCATGACAATAGCTTTCATATCGTAATATTTCTAAACTTATATCTAAATTTTACTGTACGAGCCGTTTTGATTTTTCAGAGGCGAAATAAACATTATTTCAGAATACTCGTAACCAAAAGACATCAAGTTTTCTATTTCACACTAATGTACTTAAAAACAATTTTGGCAGACATATTTATTATATTATAAAAGTTATTATCATAATAAAAGTTATGATAGTCAATTATAAAGTCATAATTAGTTCTGCTAGAGTGCAATAAAATGTTTATCCCTCAGCCAGTGGCGTAACGTTCGGACCCAGGTAAAGGAGGGCCTATTTTTAGGAAATATCTTTATTATTTAAGACACTAACACCACTGATGTTCGCTGTACACTTTAGAGGGGCCCGGATAAACGTTTTGCGGACGGGCCCACACTCATTTATTTATTTATTTACTTATTTATTTATTTGTCAAAAACAGTAAAAACCGTATATGACGTATGGGGGAAGAGATTATGTGCACCCATTTTCTTGAGGCCCAAAATTTAAAAAAAAAAAGCGAAATTAGTAACACTTGAAAAACTAGATAAAGAAATTAGAAAAAATATTATTTTAGAAAAATAGATATTAGAAAAAAATTTGTTCCCGAGTTATAGAAAATCAATTTCAACGGTAAATGAATCATTTCGTTACGCTATTGCCCTCAGTAGATAGTACGAGATAAATAAGCTCCTAAGTGTAACATTCTAGCGAGCGCACCTGCAGGCGTGTGTCATAAATTTTACATTATTCAATAACTCCTGAATAAAACAAAGAAATTGTAGAATAATGCAATTTTGTGTCGCATTATAATATCTAAAAATGCTGTTTACTACCAAAAAAAGTATCCGCCGACAAACATTCTTATTTAGTATCAAAAAGCTCTTGTTCTGGTTCAGTATCATGCTGATTTTCGGCTGTTTTCAGTACTCAGGTCACTGACACAATCACTATCCAACACATGATCTTCCTCGCGATCACACAGCTCGTGTAGAATATTCTGAGTTTCATTCACAAGAATTCTTTCCCTGGACAATTTACACAAATTTTCGATTAGACCAAATTATAATACAATATTTTAGAACAATAGCAGGCGCGCAGCGTAAAATATACTTCTCTATACACTTATCCCAAATAGAGCGTTACAAAAACTGAATGTCGCGTGCAAACTAAACAGTGACTGCAGGAATACATAACTAAAGGTACCTGCAAAGAATACCAAGAACGCAGAAGTCTTTGCCAATAATGCATTTACAGCAAATGCAAAATATCTGCTGTTATAAAATTTACACACGTGTGCCCACTGGAAGGGATATTTTCTGCTGCATAACTGTTTATTCGTACAATTAGAGACTACACTGATCGTCAAAAAGAAAAATAATGTTTATTTTAACAAAACAATAATATATAATGAATTACTTCACATTTGTATTGTATATTATTTTAAAAAACTTAATACGCTTGCAACAAGTCATGTACTTCCGCTTCCGGGTCAACGACCCTCATCTCGATCAGGGCTCAGTTTCCCTCATCCATTGAGCAAATGCTGAGGTGGCCCCTTGTTTTGCTTCTGGACGTAAATGTAGCTTCACTATGCGCACGTTTTATTAAGCACTCCTTTTGCTTTTAGTGGTAGCAGTAGAGCTGAGGGTGTTACTATTTTGTTAGCAATGCAGAAAAATCACATCTGTAGTTCGTTTACCGTTGCAAGTATGTTTTCTATAACTCGGGAATGAAAATTTCTAGTTTTTCAAGTAATGTTACTAATCTCGCGCGCTCTTTTTTTCTGGACCTCAAGAAAATGTGCGCAGATAATCTCATCCCTCATTCCTCATATAGAGACTTTACTGTTTTTGACCAAAAAAGTCAAATCTCGGATACGAAGTGGTTGGTTGGATTTCACGCGCGTGCGCGCGTGTGCGCGCGTGTGTGTGTCTGTGTGTGTGGCAGGCGCACCCTTTTGACCAAATAAATGTCAAATGTCATACACGAAGTGGCTCGTTGGAATTCCATGTGACTTGCGTGTGTGCGTGTGGCAGGCGCACGCGGCGGCGCCGGCGGCGTACGCGCACGGCTACGACGCGCACGCGTACGAGTCGCAGGCGCACCCGGCGCTGGCGGCGCACCCGGCCGAGTACGCGCACCCGGCGGCTGCGCACGTGCACGCCGTGCCGGCGCCCCTGCACGGGCCCTACCGCCGCCTCTACCGCACCTACCACGTGGTGCGCGGGCGGCAGCTGGGCGACGACGCCGACTGGGAGCCCAGCCCCCACCACGCGCAGGTACGCTCATCTCCCTTCGCTCCGGGCGAAACGAGCGCAGGATGAGTCGGTTTTTAACGAGCATTATTTTTGACCTCCATTAACAATATTATGAAATTATTTTCTTGAGAGTAGGTCATTGACAAAACCATTTTTAACCTACGAATTTTTCGGCTTTTATTCGGCCTTCATCAGGACAACAAGACCGTCAGACCGTGTTTGTAGCCCTGATGAAAGCTGAATAAAAGCCGAAACGTTGACAGGTTAATAATGGTTTTGTCAATGACCTACTCTCAAGAATCTTTCCTAATATTGGTTTTTAAACAGCTAGGAAGCGATTATCCAATCACGTGATCTGTAGAATCACATTATCGTAGGTCGAAATTAATATACAGGATGTCCGGGGAGGAAACGTCCAAACTTGGAAAATAAACTCTTAAGACAATTCTAAGCATATTTTGTCTAATAAACTACGTGGGTATTACAAATGGTTGAGTCGCAATAAACGCTCAAAAGTTGTTTTGAATAATTAATATCTAGGCAAAAATTTGCATTATAGAAGCATAGAAACACTCCAAAAACCTGTAAATTGTTTACTAAAGAATTGAACATATTTGTTTAGAAAGAAAAATTAAGCGAAAAAAATATAAAAAGCACCCAATTTATACAATTCGACTGCTTTTGTATTTCTCGCTTATTTTTCTTTCTAAACAAATATATTAATTTCTTTTGACATAACATACAATTTACATGTTTCTGGAATGTTTCTATGCGTCCATAATGCATATTTTTGCCTAAAAATCATTTTTTCAAACAAATGTTTGAGTGCTCATTGCGGCTCAACCATTCGGAATATCCCCGTAGTTTATTAGACAAAATACGCTTAGAATTGTCTTAAGAGCTTATTTTCGAAGTTTCGACGTTTCCTCCCCAGACACCCTGTACATGTACGGTACAGTGAACACATGTACTAGTTATCCAATCGGAAGCTTCAATACCAACAAAACAATTGGGAACGTTATTACGGTATGTTATTACATCATACACAGTTTTTAACTTTTTTAACGTTACATAAATGAAGTGATAGCATATACTGATGAACACAGCTCCCGATTGGATAACGACGTTCCAGCGGATCAAAAATCATTTCCATGCCACGAGTGCTTTGGAAAGTGTCGATAAATTCCCGATTCGCCAAGCGAGGAGGGGATTTATGCGTAAGCTTCCGCGGCTCGAGTCCACGACTTGGTTGTTCGGGTTACGCCGCGTGGTTGGCAGAGAGGCCCAAACGGCCTTTCTGCCAACCACGCGGAGTCACTCGGACGGCCTTTCTGCCAACCACGCGGAATCACTCGGACAGCCAAGTCAAGGAGGGGATTTATATGAGAATTTCTAAAGCACGAATGGTACTTAATAGGACTATTTTACGAATGAAATTACGTCCGACAGTTTTCCAAAATGCGCCAAATATTGAAAATAACTGAAAGCTATGTTAAAATCAAATAGGTTATGCCGTTTATTGGACGTCGACATAGCAATCGATGTATACCGCCTGCTAAGATAGATGAGAGACAGTTTATGATTGGCCAGTAGGGAAAAGCGGTAAGAAAAATCGGATAGAAAAGCGATACCCTTTTTGAGATACACCGCCCTGATTTGGGGCCTTTTGTTCGTGTAGTTAAACACCGTTGGTTTTAATTTCACGAGTGGAATAATCGGTTGTAAATACTTGTAGATAGTACTTTCAAGTCATATGTTATTATTTTCATTGTATGTTTATATATACTAAGGGATACATCTGAGTATTAACAATTATAATTTCCTCTTCTAAATTATTTATTCACATAAAGAGTTTTTGTACAACACCAGTTTTTCAAAAGCGAATTTGTTAAGTAGTAGGACAGACTGGCATAGAGGCTAGCGCCCGGGCATCGGCCTTCCTACTTTGGCTAAGCCGACGCTTTCAGCCGTGTACACTTTAAGTTGTACAATAAACACATGTACTGGACTATCCAATGGAGCTTTATATCAACAATCAATTGGGAACGTTCTTACGGTACATTATTACATCACACACAGTTTGTAACTTTTTTGACGTAAAATAAATGAAGTAACGACATGTATTGATGAACAAAGCTCCCGATTGGATAACGACGTCCCAGCGGATCAAAAGTCAAAACTCCTCATGTTTGAATCGGACAATAGTACAGAGAGAGATGTTTGCTTTTCTTTTCAGTCTGAGTATCCCTCCTGTTTTGCCCGACCTGCTTCCCGTCTGTCGTCTTTCGGCACCTGAAAAAGTTTCTG
Source organism: Acheta domesticus (assembly GCA_031308135.1). Lineage (NCBI taxonomy): Eukaryota > Metazoa > Arthropoda > Insecta > Orthoptera > Gryllidae > Acheta > Acheta domesticus. The sequence goes on from JAHLJT010009419.1 coordinate 173,721,761, forward strand.
CGTTTCCTGGGGAGACTATTGGTAACCTTCCCCAATAGACAACACCCATCTCCCGTGCTATTCGAACATCACGTCGAGATAGTCTTTAGGCCTGTATTAGTTCTGTACTTGTTAACTGTGTCCTAGGTAGCCCGTGGGCCCAGCTCAGTGATTTTAACGTTATTTTGGATAAAGGGTGCCAGTTTTGTATTCAAGTATGCAGATCAAACACGTACGTAACGGTTGAGGGCTAAGGATAAGGATAGTGCAGGGAATGTACTTTTTGCTGTACTTGCCTTCCAAGCAAGCTCCTACGCCACCCAGACAGGCCAGGTTAGAAAGAATACTATTTGATAGGTGATGCATAGTCTGTTGGAGAGCCCACCAATGCCACAACGCATGGATAGAGTGACTCCATCAGAACATGTCCAACCGAGATTCCAATCTGCAACACTTCCGACCTCAGTACGTCTGACTTACTGATCTCAGGCGGCGGTCTCGAATCTGGCACGAACCGGCCGGCCGGCCACCTCTAAAAATGTAGGTCACCATACGCCACTCTAGCCAGCTCACAATTTTAAACGCCGGATTCTGTAAATTGGGGCCTCAGTAAAAATTCGATTGTATCAAGTAGTAGACATGTTTAAATTCTGAATTAATTATAAACTCAAGAATTGTTGATAATAATTAATTTTCCGAAACGTGTGGTTTACGAAAGATTTGTTATGTTTTTCCTTTTTACGGACTTCCTCTGTGCCTTATGAGGTTTTTCAAATTCAATAATAAACCTGGGAATGAAATTGTGATATTGCTGTTTTGCTTTTCGTTTCCCGACATAATTTTGTTTTTGTTGTTTTTTGATGGGGGCTGTAGAAAAGGAAGATCGGTACAGTACTCGTTATTTTTACGAAATCGGTCCTTGCGGTTACTTGCTCGATTTCCCGTTGACAGAGAAAAAAACTTTGCTAGCATGGTTCTTCCTTCAGAAAATGGCGATTCTCAGCTACTGAAACTTCTTTTTTCTGCATTACTGTGAATTCAATCAACTTGCACGGAAGTATGCACACCTCCATCATACCATGAAACCCATTGCACGGATTTTTCACCTTTAAAACGTTAACATTATCTCAAATACTGAAAGATTCTCTAAGGATTAATATGTCTTGGATGTTTGCACTAGGGTTTCGAATGCTGGTCAAAGAAGGTTTGTGGTAAGAAATGTCTTCAAATTTTTGTATTTCCTTTGTCATTTCTTTCTCTATTACCACATAGTCATTCATTCGTAATAATTCAGTAATTCATTCATTAAATTATTGATTTATTGAGTGATCTACCCGACTAGATCAATTCATTATTTTTACCTTCATGTGTTACGGAGCATTGCACATTCAGCACACGGAGAATTTTGTCTTTTTAGCAATAAAATTATTTAGAATTATTTATCATTTTAGCAATAAAATACATATACCAGTATGATAAATACAAAATTCTCCGTGTGCTGAATGTGGAATGCTCCGTAACATACGAAGATAAAAATAATGAATTTATCTAGTCGGGTAGATCACTCAATACATCAATGAATTAATGAATGAATTACTGAATTATTACGAATGAATGCTTATGCGGACATTCATGAACGAAACACTCCCTAATTTGGAATAATACAGCGTGAATGCGACGTAGCAGTGTGGTTGAGTGTTAACGCATGCGACGGTTGCAGAAAGCTGACAAAATCGGCGCTGAGGCGAGCTCCACCACCGCCTCCCCGGAGACGCCGTCGCAGCTGAGCGCCGCCCCCGCCACGACGGAGGCCCCGCCGCCCACGCCGCCCTCGGCCGCCGTCGGCGCCGCCCCCAGCCCCGCCCCCTCCGCCAAGCCCACCCCCGCCGCCGCCTCCGCCGCCCCCGCCGCCTCCGCCCACGAAGAGGGCAGCGCCACCAGCGGCTTCAGCGTGTCCCGCGAGGACGTGCAGAGCGAGGTGCGGCGCCTGGACGAGGTGGAGGGCAAGCTGGACGCCCACTGACCGCCCCGCCCCCGCCACGCCCCGCTACTTCCCCCACCCCAGTCCGTTGGGTGGTGTCATGAAGGAAAGCACCAACGCGACCGCGGAAGAAGGCTCCGAAGCTCGAAATGACGAACGATGTTTCCTGTAGGTGACGTTTGGAACTCGGCGATTCGTCTAGTTCTCCCCTACCACCAAATCACATTTTATACCTTTACATTTTATAACGCCAACACACGAGAAAAGTGACACATCCTCAAAATCGTTATTTTGTAGTTAAGTAAAGAGATAGGTATGATTAGGAATTAGTATTTTAGTTATGACAAATATCGTAAAGATAGTTCACAAGGCAGCCTGTAGATAGAGTAAATCACTTTCTATTTGGGTGCGAAGTAAATGATACTACTCAGGGCAACCGTTTTTAAGGAAAATTAAGTTTTTTTTGGGATGGATCAATTTTCTTCTAAACCGACGATTGAGATTGGTGGTCACTGAATTATTGTAGTTGTCCAAAAGGTGATGAGCAATGGTATCCAGAGCAAAATTGAAAATATTTAGACTACTTAGTGCAAATACTGGCCGTATAAATTATGTAATCTGTCAAAAAATGATAAAAGAATTGTTGATCACACAGTGAGGACATCACACAGTAGAGTCACAGTTTTACCATTGCGCAAATAGTAGAGATCATTAACAGGATGAAATGCATTAACCAGAGGGGAATGAAGAATATGTTTCATATTGTTAACCGACTAGAGTTCCTTACAACCACAAGTGAACAGAGAATATTTATAAACTGAGCTCACTCTGGAACATAAATTTGAAGGATGTAAACATCAAAACATCACACGTGCCCACCACATACATTTAAAAACATGTTATAATTTACATTTACATCATTCGTTTTTTGAAGCCACTGAAGTTAATCGATAAAATTTCCTCACATCACCTTCATTTCTGATGTTTGAACGAGAGGGAGGGAAGACTAGACAAGTGATAGCCATTTTCTTAAAAATGAGATCACTTTATGAAATGAACTGAAACTCCTGTGCAATAAACATGCCAAGTGGTTCAAATCCAGCCAAGTTGATTATGACGAAGCAGTGATGATATAGGGAAATGCTCTGCCAGATGCTGAGTTTGCAAATGCAAAAGGGAAGAACTAGCTTCTTTGCCAGTAATTGAACCACTGAATGTCTGATTATTTGTAGTTTTAAAACGAACTTTATTTATTGACCTATTTATTAATTACTATACTGCCTTTTCTGTTTGAGTGCTCCCTGATGTGTGTAAGTGTGACGCGCGTCACTTACTTTATTTATGTGTGATTACCATTAATCTAATAGTACGTGTAAATAATACATACTCGTTTGTAAATATATTTCATCTGCATTATTTTGTTTCGTAAGAGCAGACTTATGCGTTACATTGTAAACTATAAATAATATCATTGAACAGTTTATTCAACAAAAAATATATTTTTTGGTTACAATAAACAAAGAATTTCCTATTCTGGTTCTTTAGTTTTATTGAAAACCTTGGAATAAATCCTTTCTATGTCTTTTTTAACTAAGATACCGCACAAACAACATGATCCACATGTATTTTCTTCAAGATTGACTAACCTTTGAACTCATTTCCCTAGCTAGGTATTATTGGCCATTCAAGGATGGCAATGTGAAATTACAAAATTAAAAATGCATGTGAAACCCCCGTGCATAAAAATGCATGTGTATCTGCTTTATTAATTTCAACTTCTTAAACACTCTGCGCTAAAAATTGTGAAAATTATTTCTCTTTATGTTCTCTTATCACTGTGAATGATCGCCTCAATTAAATAACAATTCACAAATTAGAAACAGAAATATGAAAGATAAGAGTATTAAAAACATATGAAAATATAAAAAGGCCGACATATTCACCCAAATAAAAAGCAATACTTTTACGCTGATATCGATTACAATGACTAAACCCTCAGAATTCATTACAAAGATTGAGGTACTCCATATTAGACACAAGTCACATTTTGCAAGTTTACGTCCTACATTTATAATATCCACTATTGTAAACTGAAATATATTCACAATAGTGATGATGTAATCCACAATACTAATTTCCAAATCCAAAATACTAATTTCTTAGTAGGTAGTAAATGGTATAAAACCCCATTCAGTATTCGCATGTCGTAACGAGAGTGTCAGATTCCATTCGCAGCGCAAAAACGAACAACTTGACGCAAGGCCTTGCAACGGGGTTGGGGCCGTTAGCAGCGAGCAGGCGGCGTGTGAGGTCGGACGCGGGGACATCCTCTGTCGTCACCGCTCGTCGAGGGCGTGATGAATGCGCTTCGGGAGCGCGACAACAGGGGCGCACAATGGAGCAGCCTCCCACGCGGCGGCCACGCTGCGACGCGTCCGGAGACACCGCGGCGCGCCGTCCGCCTCAGCCACTCAGCGCTAAGCATTGTCGACTACCGCGCCTTCGTGGCTGTGCCGCCGCGCGGAAACGGGGACGAATTATGGGTTGCGACGCAGCCAACGAAACATCGTTGTTTATTTTATTTATTTATTTATGTATTTATTTATTTATGTATTTATTTATTTATTTATTTATGTATTTATTTATTTATGTATTTATTTATTTATGTATTTATTTATTTATGTATTTATTTATTTATGTATTTATTTATGGATTTATTTATTTATTTACGTATTTACTTATTTATTTATTTATTTGGTCAAAAAACATTAAAAACTGTATATGACGTGTGGGGAAAGACATTATCTGCGCACATTTTCTTGACGCCCAGAATTTTACATTAGATGTTCAATATTAAATGGGTACGAATAACGGGATGCGTTATTGGCAAAAAATATCCATGATTCAAAATTAGATGTTCAGAATAGAACTGATACAAATTAAGGGATGCGACGCTGATCTGGATGACTGAGGTGGCTAGAGCGTGTTGCGACGCAGCTCCTCAGTCTGAAGGATCCCATATTCGAATCCCGCCGAGAGCATGGCTGTTTGTCCCTTGTCTTTCATGAACGTCTGTTGTCGCGGAAGGCCTTGTGAGTCTGCTGACCACACATGAAGGAGCCCGCAAGTGTGTCTCTTGTAAAGGTTAGTATGTGTCCTTACGAAGGACATAATGGATACTCGGCACGGATAGTCGAAATCAACATCCCCTAAAGATGGAAAAAGCCCCAGGAAGAATAATGATGGGATGTGACACAGCAAGACATCGATGTTTCAAATTGAATGTTCAGTATTAAACGGGTTCCAATAATGAAATTCGTCATTGGCAACAAAACGTGAGTGTTGAAAATTAAAATATAATGTTAAAAAAGCATCGTGCAAAAACCACGGATGTTTTTACAAACATTGTTTTATAAAATTGGTTTAGTATCCTCTAATATTTTTCACGTTCGCAAAGGGGAGAGTTTAATTTATAAATGGCTATGTTGATTAATTTACGATTAAGATTTAACTGACCAAGCGAACTAAAGATTACTAAAACAATTAACAAAACAGCCTGAATTCCTGAACGCTCATGGCCATCTCATGCGAGCAGAGCTCCCTCAATTCCCCGTAGAAGGATGTGGGAAGCAGAGGAGACTCTAAGCCTACTGCACATGTGTTGGTCACCTCTCCACTTGCGAAATAAGAGGAAGGCGAAGAAAATACCAGAGCATTTCCAGGCCATTGAGGATGTTTTTAAAAAACATCGATGACTTGAAAACATCGACATCAATATCCCGACCATAGTACGAATGAGCCAGATCGCGAGACTCGGAGCCAGCTTCTTGGGGTCGAATTTTTGCAAATCCAAGACAAATTCTTCAGCAGGTTAATCTATATTCATACAATTATCGCCATACTCTTTTCACCTACTTTACAAAGAATGATTTTCTTGCAATCTCGTTTGAGGATTTTAGGGATGTCCAAATGCTGGAGCCGTTTCTACGTGATGTTTGTGGTAAACACGAACCCAAAGTTATTATCCTTCCAATATTAAAATGCTGTGCAGAGATCGTAAAAGAACAGGTTTTAATTGGGTAAATATACTCCGACTTTAATTTTCTCTTTGCTTCTATCATCGTTATATTGTTTTCTTGAGTCAATTGGAAGTTATAGCAACCCTGCTGAAACCTACAGGTGGGTTTCTCCAACGTAAGGATAGGTGACTCGCAATGATAAAAGTGGGTTGCAACTGTTTGAAAGAAAACAAAATGTATAATAGCTAGTTAGAATATTATATTTTAATGGAGCTCAAAGTATGCTTGTAGCTGTGGGGCACTCTGTGCACACTTCTACTCGAGGAAATAATTCAAAACTTCTCAACATTCATTTTTTACAGAAAGATACATTGTTTGTTGACATTCCCTGAGCACAGTTTGCAGCTATTATTCCCAATTTAAATGTGTCAGCTTCAATAAAAATAAATTGTATTTTTCTAACAAATTCTTGTACGTAAGTTCTAATGCCGTGGGGCTGCCATGGGGCTGCCGTTCGTGGCTGCGCCTTTTTATGTATATTCTTCCTGCAATTTTAACAAATTTTCCAGAAAATATATAATCTCTGATGTCTTATGACTCCATGCACCTGGTCTCACACCTCGAGCGTCATGTTGCCGCGAAAATCACACAACTATCACTAGATGCATCTATTCGCAGTCGTTTCTGCCCTGTGACTGGTCTAAAGGAGGAGGAGAAAGGGGGGGAGAGGGGAAATGAGGAATGTTCGGGAAGATTACGGAATAAGGAATTTACAACATTTAATGACGTGTCTATCCTTCGATTAATACCTAACATTGAATGAAACACTTATCAACGTACGCGATTTGCATCAATCTAATCAAAATGAAAACACAATAAATATGAGATGTAAAGAGTGTGAGTCTGTGATAACTTGGGAATCCTAGAGTCCGGCTGGTCTGATAGATAGTTGTCATTGCTTCTTTAATCAATATCAAGTAAATATTGATTGAAGCTAACCACGGGTTCCTAACCATGCGTGATCTTTTCTGTTACTTGAGCTCTGTCCCGTTTACACACATCCTCCCACCCCACCACACACACACACACACACACACAGACACACACACACTCTTACACACACATTTGCATTAAAACATTATAACACATGACAGGAATATGTCGGGAGCTTCAAGTTTGCCCCGATTGAGGCGGTGTTACACTGGAGGATGTATCTGGATATAAAAGCACCTCAACCCTACGTGTAAGTATTGAATTGGTTGTGAGTGATTTCGGCTACGCCAATTGCTAAGGTCATTTGTGTCGCAAGTGTGGTACATTTTTGTCCCTCGGGAAGTGGCCGTGATGTTCCCCCTCTGGATGGCGAGATCCGGCGCCTATCGACAGTCGGCTAGGGGGGGTTCCCCAAACAGGTATTTCCCAACAACGGGACACCGCCCCAGCCCGGACAACCTCTAAGCTCCCGATCGGTCTACCAGCAAGTGTGGTAGTGTTGTACATATTAGTATATGTGTGAGTAAGGAGTGAAGATAGGGAAAGGAAGAAGAAGGGAAGATCGCGCGCGGTCCGTGGCCCGTTTGTTAGGGTACTGCTATGAAATTCGCCTGGTGTTGATCGGAAAACCTCGGAAAACTACCGATCAGATCATTTTGGAATTCTTCTTCAGACAGCGACTGAATTCGACCTAACTGACAAACTAGTGTCGAAAATCCTGCCACCGTCGGAACTCGCACCTAGGACCTCACGGTCAGAGGGACTGCAGAGAGATGCCCTGAGCCACCTCTGTCGATGTGAGTACCACACTTACTGAACTAATGACGTAAGTAGTTGACGCGCCCGGAAACAATGAACTCTCACTCAGTCACATGCCACCTGTGGTTACGCTGAATGCTTCCGGAGCCACCGCTGCGCTCGTCAGCGCATCATCCATCTCCGTCTGTCAGCGCGCTGCACTCCGCGCCGCCGCGCCGTCTGTCGCGCCTACCTGGCTGATCCGCCGAGCGGAAACGAGCGCGAATGAACCACGCCCGTGAGACTGGTTTGGAGGACGCGTACTGCAAATTTAACGGGGTGCAAATGAAGCGCTCTCTTCAGACTTATCATTAGTAGAGACCCCATTTTTATAGTAGTAGTAGTAGTAGTAGTTTATTCAGGTTGTATATACAGATACAAATATATATACATATATATATATATATATATATGTATATATATATGTATATATATGCATGAGGTATACAATACATATACATATAATTATAATACAATACATATAATTATGTAATTACATATTTTTTGTCTTTCTACTTCCCGTTCTCAAAATTGTAATCTTGGTGAATCATAGCCCATCTAATAAAATATCGAATTTTTTCCTTACATATTTGTACATATTTAATACTGTATTACATATTTTACATATTTTGCTGTTTTCACAATATATTTTCTTATTTCATCAATTTTTTTCAATTTAGTTCCATATTTTTTTATGAAAAGATATTGCTTTTTTTTTAAAATCAGCATTGTTCCTACATTATTGGGGAAAGCTAGGTGTCCAAAATTACACTGACACCGCGTTTTGTGATGTGTAACCTTAATTTCCGAGAAAAATTTCCGATCGCCCACATGTAACACTTCGATGCAGATGCTAAGGTGTATGTTTGCTGGTCGCATATCTCGCCAGTTTGTGCGATGGCTTCTATTGCGATTAGTTTGGCTGCTAAACTACGGTCCTATATTGCGATAAATTAAGCTTTTACTACGGACGAATCAGTTGAATGATGTAAAGTGAGCAGTTTTTCTAAATGTAATTTCTTAATATGTAAATGGTTTTCAATTAGAGAATTTTAATATTACATAATATTACATATTACATCCGATTTTACATATTTATTACATATTCTTACTGTTTTCATTACATATTTATGTACATATTTTGACGTTTAAGACTACATATTTTTCCGGTCTCTAATCATTAGAGACCGGAAAAATATGTAGAATGGAAGGTGAAAATATGTACATAAATATGTAACAAAAACAGTAAGAATATGAAATAAAAATGTAAAATCAGATATAATATGCAATATGCAAATTCACTAATTATAAAACGAACATGCACATAATATGAAATTATATTTATAAAAATATTCCTACAGAAATTTTAAATATAGTACATACGTTTGAAAATGCTTGTTAAACGTCACAAAACGGTGCATCATCGATACTTTTCGCACCAGACGTGAAACTGATGTCAGTCACTGACGCACACTTCTCGCCACACTGTGTTAACTGAATCAGGAGCGCCAGACTCTGTGAACACCCGACCGCATCATTATGTAGCATACCTTGGGTCGACAGTACGCAGTAATAATGTAGGAAAAATTGCTGACCGTTTTGAAAATATCTCTTTTCATAAAAAAATACGTAATAAAATTGAAGAAAATTGATAGAATAAAAATAATATTTTGTGAAAATAGCAAAATATGTAAAATATGTAATAAAGTACTAAATATGAAAAAGTATGTAACGAGAAAGTTTAATATTGTGTTAGAAAAGCGACGATTCGTCATGATTAGAAATTTGAGAATGGTAAGTAGAAAGATAAAAAATATGTAATTACATAAAAATCCGGTCTCTACTAATCACGACCTTCCAGTATGTGTGCAAGCGAATTATTATAAGGAAGATGTTCAGCTGCGAATCCCACGAACATTCCGGGGACGCGTGCAAAAGAATTACCTTCTTTCAAAGGGCGAACCCGGGTGGGAACTCGGTTACGGAATTTCGTCTAAGCTATCTCGGATTGCGTGGTAACAGTGCCCCTCTGTCGTTTCAAATGTGCCTCATATTGGTGGGGCGTACATAATAATAATAATAATAATAATAATAATAATAATAATAATAATAATAATAATCTAATACTTGTCGATGTTGCTGTACCTTGCGATCAAAACGTCGTTACCAAGGAGGCAGAGAAACGTCTTAAATACAAGAGTTTGGAAATCGAGATCAGCCGAATGTGGGGGCGTAAAAGCACAGATCGTCCCGATAGTTATCGGAGCTCTGGGATTTGTTCCGCAAAATTTGTGTAAGAACTTGTCTAAACTCCCAGGTAATTCAAAAGACTGGGAAGTGCAAGAAATCGCTTTATTTGGAACAGCCCACATTTTGCGCAAAGTATTGTAGAGGAACCGACAGTTCCTAGATCTACTCCTTAGGTAGCTGGTTGCAACCTGGAATAGATTTTATATTCAGCCAACACATAACATCTTTAGTCGTGATTTAGAGGAATAATAATAATAATAATAATAATAATAATAATAATAATAATAATAATAATAATAACGCCTTTATTGATATGGCGAGGCTCGGGCCATCAGGCCCACTCTTCCGCCTAACCACATGTCATATGTTTACAAATTAGTTAATACAATACAATCCACAAAAGTAAAAGTAGGATAGTTAATGAGTGGGAAGTAGTTAGTCGAAAACAAGTATCATTTAAAGCAACTTGTAAACAATATCAGAGGCTAAACAGATACAAAAATGTTACAGAAAGAAATTTGAAAAAATTTAAATTCAGAGACAGAAATTGAAAACAAAATTGTAATTGGACAACGTTATGTGCTCCACTTGTCTGCGCGCTACGTGGCAGCCTGGTATTCACCCCGAGCGACTGTAGTCTAGGTCCTGAAAACATATAATATCTTGACCAGACTAAGAGACAATTTTATACCTGTCCTTAATATTGCTCATACTTATCCACGCATTTCATAAGACATGATCTGAACAACTCTAGCTCATTATATTTTTATCTATTCAAACTTTTATTAAAATGCATATATTTAATTTTCTCCATTATTTTATTCCCCTTCAACTTGTAAAAATTACGTGTATTTTTTTGTAGAATATCAAAAATGCTATTTTGCGGAACTTGCAAAATCCTGGTTTAGAATTATTCGGAATAAACATTTTTTGGGGGATATGATTTCTGTTAACATTTCATTTTCAGCTCAATATAAATAACTCTTAAATTACACGCCACGAAATATCTCAGCACAATGAAGGAAAGAAAAGGTTGCACTTTGTTAACGAACTTTTTTTTATTTATAACCATTCGACTGTAAAGCAAACAACACATTTTCTCCTCACTAACCTATCAGTAGGTAACTACTACATACTACTTTGAAAACTCGACCACTAGTCACGTAACGCTCGCATCAGCAAGGACGACAGCAAATCTCGTGTTGATTCTTGTTGATGATTATCTACAAAACAGCAGATCTGTTCTATCTTTAGATCCAAACAGTACTGTATATTCAGCTTCTAAGAAAGCGGAGCAACGGTCTCTCTCACGACCTTTTCCTAGTAGTTTGCATACCGCACCTCTAGGAAACTTCTCTTTTTGCCTATTTGACTCTTCACAATACTCATGAGATTACATCGATAACAAATGTAGAGTGCGAATTATTCCTCAATTTGCATACCCCAAAAAGGAAAATTGCACATTTCCTCGGCACAATTGTGACCCTGGAGAAAGCCAAACAAAACGTTTCCTCTACGTCGGTATCAAATAAATACTTTTCAACATAATCATGCACACGTGACGCTGAAATTGTCTCGTACAAATTTAATAGAGAAATGACCGCTACAAAAAAATAAGTCAGACAGGAAAGAACTAATCAAAACCTTTAATAGATTGTACGTTCTACTTAGCCAACTTACGGAAATTTCAAGACAGTTCTTATCCAAGACGATATAACATGACATATTAATTTTGTTTCAGTTCTTTTACTTCTAGCAGTTTACACATATCTGATAGATAAGCCAGAATACACGATTTGACATGTAAATTTGAATAATTGCACTGTACAACGTAAACTCGAGTTACAAATCATTCCAAAACTCACCTTCTTGGTCGTAATGTAGCGCCGACACACGAAGACGAATGGAGACTAACTTCCGATAAGCTCTGCACAGCTTCTCGCGCGTCTCCAATCACTCTACGATCGGGTGTCGCCAGCCTCGGGCAAAAACTACACACGCGGTCAGCGGCGGCGGCGGCAGCGGTGGCGGCGGCAGCGGCGGTGGCGGCGGCGGCGGCGGCGAGGGCGGCGGCGACGACGACGACAAGCTTCTCGGGTCGCTTGTGTTTCTCGTTTTTCTCACGTCCAAGAAGAAATTACGCTTTCACGTCGGTAGTCTGCCCTTCTATCACTACCCCCCAACGCCATTAGAATCATTATAGCTTCGCTGCTGCTGGCAAAGTCGTTACCAATGTAGTCAACGCTACCGTCACTACAATTTCACTGCCCGCGATTCTAGATTTTCCGTCTCGTCCGCTTCCTTCGCTGTGGCTTGGCGCTCACAGATACACCTGCAGTCGGTTCCGTCACCATCGCCCTCCATCCTGCTTGTACTCTAATTGCCTCATCATCTACATCGGAACTATCACCGCAGTAACCTCCATCTTCGTTCAATCTTATCCGCTGCACCTGTAACTTTTAACAGCAGTATTGTGAAAAATAATACTTCAAATAGAAAAAAGTCATAGATATAGAGTTCATGAAGGAAATAATGTCGAGTATAAAAATGTTCTATACATGTTTATTTGTATTTTCACAATAACCAATTGTTCAAACTTAGCTCCTTTTCTTCCTTCTACAATCTAATATTAGGGCCATTCACGGCTCGCATCCGCCTGGCACAGCCTTATGTTTCTGATTTCTCCTTCGTTGCAACAATCTGTAATGAAGAAAGGTGGATCAACGTTTTGCATCGGGTAGGTAACACAGCCTCCCGGATATTCACACAACGAGCAATTGAGAACACCCCGGAGGGAAATCATAACCTCTAATCTTCTCCAAGCAATCGGGTAAGAACCCAACCGAGAAAGTGATCACGTCTAACAAATGAACTCCGAACCCAGCCTCCCGGATATTCATACAGTGAGCATATGATAACTCTCAGGGCAAAAATCTGAACCTCTCGAACCTTCACCCAGTAACCGAGAAAGTGGTCACGTCTATAGGTTTCTAACTCTGCCCCTCAAGCCCCTATGGCCACGGTGGAATATCACACAGCATTTCGACCCTTCCTCCGTCATGCCGCTACAAGGCGCATGTTCGCAAGCACTGCTGAGTCGGTACGGAAGTTGATACGGTCGCGATCATGCGGTATCTGGCGGCACGACTGTGAACGTCGCGAAAGACCGTGACATATTCCATTGCGATGACGCGCCTTGAGGGGCAAAGTTTGAAAAATCGCAGTATAACGAATAAATAACCGAACTTGCACCGCAGCCGCCGCGCTGTTCGGTTTCCACTGGCCATCGCGTCGCGGCGTCGCGCCCGCAGTAGCTCAAATTAACGCCTCGACCGTCACTTCTGCCGCCGCCGCCGCCGCCCTGCTGAGGAAACCAGGCTACCGGAGCGGGCAACGAGGCGGCGGCGGCGAGCGCCGCCCTTGATTGATGAGAGACGCTTCCGCGTGGGAGCAGCTGACGATCGCAATCAGCCCCTCCCCCTCCCCCCTCCCCGAGCCCCGCATTCGCAGCTGCCGCTTCCGAACGGAGAGCGGACGGTGTGGGACGGCCGAAGTCACGATTTGCGGCTGCAGCTGCACACTTCAATCCTCTTAGCGCTGAATACACGTTGCAAAATGTAACGCGAAAACTGCTCTTTTTGAAGGGAACTTGTCGAGTTCTTCGATAAGAGGTTCTCTTTCTTTGAAATGTTGGCGTATAGGGAAAAGGAGTGCTTGATTTACAAAATTTTAGGTCCCGAAACGCGCCTTAAATTAATGATTAATTTACCATAAATAGTTACATCTTCATAACTGAATACTTACAAACCACACTTAATAACAATAACAGTGACACTGGCTCTATGTGTAATAGTGAATTAAAAATCAGATATTTTATTTCAATATATATTATATAATTGCAATAGTGAATTAAAAATCATTATATTTTATCGTTTTTTATTAATATTATTATTACATTCGTAGAAATAATACAGTGAAATGGAAAATTATTTGATTTTGAGTTTATGAAAGTTGTTTGAACTAAATAATCGAATTTTCTAAGTGTTTCTTCTCTGCATTTTGTTTGTGTTTTCCTATTTCGTTGCCGAGGTAGCGGAACTCCGTACTGTGGCGTTTCACCCGAAAGCAAGCCCAAGGAAAATGTATTTTGTTACGTATCTGAAAATACTAACTTCTGTGGTCATAAAAGTTCTAAAAGTAGATAGGATTGGTTAATGAATGAAAGATTTTAAATGAATGAAGAAAAAAATAAGAAATTATTGTAAAATAAGAAATGATTGTGTAATGTGACAAATATACAAGTATAATATAATATATAACTAACTTCAAAACAATTTAACTAATATACAATACTAGTAAGAAAACATGCAGTCTGTTAATATCTCTTGTTAAAGGATGTTACTCAACCAACATTAAAAAATATAATTCTCACATGAAAGCACTAATAGATCAATACCTCAATTCTATTCATTAAAAAACACACCCTTTCTCCACAGATTTTCACAATCTCGAATTTCTTTCCAATTTATGCGACAACGTACAGAAACCATTCGATCTTCCTCAATCCCACTGACCTACAAAAATTTAATTTTTTAGTGCTAAAAGCACTTAAACAACGCTCGTTCCGTCTCCATCCATTCCTTCGCGCTCCTAGCTCTGTTTTACGACGGCGTAACTGTAATGCAGTCGTGGAGGGGGTATTCGCGCCCCTGCCCGTCCCCCCACGCAGCCAGGACGCAGCTTCCGCAAAAAACACGCCCCTTCCCTCTCGGATTTTTGTGGCGACCGCTTCGTCCTATTTTATATGCTCTTTGTTTTGCCCTTTCACGTTGGAGCCCCTTCGCTACCGCCGCCGCCATCACCACCGCCACCACCACCGCCAACGCCGCCGCCGTCGCCGTCGCCGCCACCGCCACCGCCGCCACCGCCGCCGCCGCCGCCGCCGCCGCCGAAGCCGACGCCGCCGCCGCCACCGCCAACGCCGCCGCCGCCGCCACAGCCGCCACAGCCGCCGCCACCGCCGCCGCCACCGTCACCACCACCGCCCCCGCCACCAGCGCCAAAGCCGCCGCCAACGCCGCCGCCACCGCCACCGCCACCGCCACCGCGGCCGCCACCGCCGCCACCGTCACCACCGTCATCGCCAATGCGAACGCCACAGCTAACGCCGCCACTCCCATCGCCGCCGCCACCGTCCTCACCGCCACCTCCGCCACCATCGTCCCCTCCGCCTCCGTCACCTTCTCGCGCTCTTCTTGCTCTTGACCACCACGCTCCATTTCAGAGCGACGGCGGCGGCGGCGGCGGCGGCGGCGGGAACGCGGGCGGTGACGGGCGGAGCGGCGACGGGGGCGGCGACCGTGATAATGGCCGCTGTGCATTCACCTGTTACGTAGCAGGAGCCCTTTCTTCTTTGCCTACAATAGCGTCGCGGGGCCGCGCGAAGGCCGTTGTATAAAGGCGGTGGCGATCGCCGGCGGGCCAGTGCGCGGCAGACGCTCTCCGGTGCGCCTTCGCCTTCACCTTCGTCCTCGCCCTCGTGCTCGCCTCCGCCAGCCGAAGTGATGGTGTCGTCGTCGTCTGCGTCTGTGGCACCGCCCGTGCGCTTCGCCCTGCGCCTGCTCGCGCTCTTCCTGCTGGCCGCCAGCGGCGCCGCGGCAGCCGGCGACCCCGACGCCTTCGACGCCGAGGCCAACATGCTCGGTACGCACCGCACCAACGCATGGTCTCTTTCGATTTCATTTACGGCAGTGGGGTCAAGGTCTTCTACTGGTGGCTGTGGCACGCGTCGTAGCATGCCATGAGCTTCTCTGCTTCTCTAGCGTTGGGAATGGAAGCTATCAGTAACCCCGCAGTTTTACAATAGGGATGGCGTTGTCTCTGGTGGCGGGATGAACTGCGTGAAGGAGCAAATTCGTTGTGACATTCATGCCACAGACTCCCACTCGTGGCATCGGCCTTGACAACACTGATTTACGGCTTCTAACCGAGATTGTCACTTACGACAGGAGATCTTGGAGCAATAACATGGTCTGCCACATTTCTGATGATATTAAATTATTAGTGTATTTCGACGCCCCATGGATGTATCTAGATATTGAGTGTTTATTTTAAAGATTCTTTGCGAGATTGCAGTAATATTCGCAAATTAATGTTCTTTATTTCTATGTGTAGAACACAATGTCTAAACCTTTACTCTCAGTTTTCTCAAAACTTAAGTGTTGTGGCATAGCAGGTTATTGCCCCTACGTCTTCAATTGAAGAGATGCCCGGAACAAGGACGTAACCAACAAAACTGGTAAAATGGGGATATAAATCTAATAAAAGTGTAATATAGACTCTACATCGTGGCTATTCGTACTCTATTTTACGATATGTATAATAGTTTTCTAGATATAGTTGCGCATTGCATTCCGTGGAAATACAATGTAACATCATCAAGATGGCCGAGTGTGCAGATGAAGAATCATTGCTTGAATTTTGTTGGTTATATTCTGATTCCAGGCCCCAATTCATGAAGCGGTTACTTCGGAAAGGAGTCTTTTGAAGATGCTCGATATGTGCACATTGTTGGTAAACTCATCTCTAGAGTACTCTTGGAAATGCATACCCACACGTACTTACATTATAGAACTCACAAAGATCGACTTGCATTTATTCGCAAATATTGGGCTTGCGGCCTTTCCGAAATAACCGTTTCGATAATTTTATCGAACTCCAAACATTGTTACTTGCAATGAATGAGAAGGGTCTCTACCATCTGATATTGTTATTCTATACAGGAGAATTTATCCTCTGAAATTTGTAATTGTGGACTTTAGTCTTGAACTTAGATATCTCGTCTATACGTCAGTTTTAATTTTTATTGTAGTTTCAACTTGTAAATAATCTACCTCATTTCAAGTAATGAGCCGTAAATTAAATTATACTTATTTATTGTGTGGCAACCTCACTTCAGACAGTTTTAAACGCAAGAAGATCGTTTGAATTTGACTGCCTGCTCGATTATACGAGAATCGAACGTGAGTGCTCCATATATCAGTGTCATTTACTGGGTGCTTTGCACGAACAAAATTTCTCAGAGACAAAGTAGGTATTTATGTTCTCGTCATTGAAGTTTTCGGTCAATTAAATAGTGGGTAGAGCTTGTTAATATCACCAGAACAATCAGAAGTAAACCCATACACTGGGTCGGGCAATTAAACGTATTTGATATTCATAATCTAAAGACAATGATAATATGTCTGATGAAAAGGAATTTAAATGTGAAGTAGAACCTGGAACTTCATCGGATTGTCGCTGTACCCCAGTGGTAATTGTACAGCATATTATTTTCTTCGCAATATTTATGACGTAAGCATCACCAATTAGTGTGACGTATACACTCGACTTGGTCATTGGTTGGAATGCAGTTCGTAGAATAATAGTAAAAACTGCACTGCCGCAACCACTTACAGACATCCTTCGCCTTACGTGTTCCCAAGAATAAAAAAATGTCTTTCCACCATTCTCGTGGAGTTAGTTTCCTGACCGGTTTTCTTTGCATATTCAATTCAAAATGCATCATGAACGTTCCTAGAGTTATTCTTACTCGACGGAATGAGGAGTAGATGAACGATTACTTTTTCAAGATCTAAACAAAAAGATGCTGCGCCGGTTTATGAACATTTAAAGAATGTAATTTTTCCTTCAACGTTCCACAGTAAGTAGTCTACTTACCTTTACAATTTTCAGAAGAGAAACCTCTAATGATTTCCAAAAATGGGCAAAAGCCCTTCATGACTTTCCGTGTGATAAATAGTTCGAGAATCAGCCTAGGCGAATTCGTGCATCATACAGTCGTAATATCTTTGTACAAATCGCCAGAGTTATTGAGGAACGATACAAATGATGATAACGAAATGAGAGCGCAATTTTCGTTACTTTTCATGATTTATCATTATTAGGTACAGGCTGAAAGGTAGGAATTTTTCGATGATTTTCTGGCTTAAATTGTAAATGTTTACGTTTCACTGTTTTTCACATTATTTACATGGCCTTTCAGGCCAGCCACAAAATTAAAACATATATATTTTGGGTGGGATTCTAACACGTAGGTTGTGGTACGGAGCGAATACCTCACTAGTCATGTTCATTGTTTCTTTTCTCGCTTAGAATGTACCTTGGCAAAGAGATAACCATTAAATTTGCCTTTATCAATCCGTCTACATTAAATGTTTTTACATTTAACACATAAAAATATACTATTCGTATTAGAGTGTGAGCGTTGACATGCAATGTAAAGGGTATACGACAATTAGTAATCAATCGAACATTGTTTTATTCTTGATAAAACGTTGTCAATATTCCAATCCCAGGTTCTCACATAAATGCGTCTTTCGAGATTTCTAAATAAGATTAAAGTTTCCTATTGCGATTGATCAAGTACATGATCATTCATCAAAAGAAATAGGCGTGGATTGCAGCAGGGAATTACAATATTTGCACGAAAATATTTATTTAGAGTGGTAACACTTTTAAAAAGATATGACGAGATTCATACGTATTTGTTCTGTATTCATTAAACTGGACTGCAATTTCAATTCTATCGTTAATTTCGCATTTACATCATTTGCGCTAAAGGAAATGTACATTAAAGGTTATTTTGTAGGTTTCTTTATCCCTATTTATTTATCACATATCTGATATTTAAAAAAAATCGATGTATTGTTTTTCATTCAAAATGTTAAAAAATAAATGCGTTCATGGTTATATTTGTCTAGTTGAATGGTTTACGCTATCATTTAAGCTCACACTTGGGTGGGATATGGAGGTATTCTATTTGTATTTTTATGGCGTAGTTCTTCATTACAATGCCAGAATAAAACAGTTCCATGAATGTCAAAGAACAGAATATTCGGAAGAAATCTCTATGATTTTAATAAGCGCCAACTCAATTCTGTATTGAATATATATATATATATATATATATATATATATATATATATATATATATATGTATATATATATATATAATGAGAAATATTGGATGTGTAATATAAACATAGATAAAGAGGTCTATTGTATATTTATTTTAAAAAAGTACATCTTACAAAGGTATAATGAAATTGATTCGTTGTTCAGAAATGTAAATTATCCAAACCAACGGTAATGATCAAGAGTGCATTAATCTATTTTCAATATTCAATAAACTTCATGTCTGTGTTTGAAAAAACGATGATAATTATTTAATAATTAACATGGACATTCTAATCAATTTTCCATATGGTGAAGAAAGTAGTCTTGCTGTATGGAAAGTAAAACAATACAAAAAGCGAAGAGGACACTCTGAGGTCGTGCAGTTACATTCCAGTTTGTGTACTTGAGTCTTTTCCGAGATGACAAGTCTGTTCAAAAAAACGAATGTAGTACTCGAGGAGATAATGGAATCTCATGACCACAAAGAACGTTACTCTCCCTCGGCATGCGGCTTCAGGTAATTGCAGCTCTGCAACAGACTGCAGCGAAGAGTGGCTTTTGATAACTCTTCCGCTCTTTTCAAGCTCTGTCGCGCACATGACACACGCACGTACCAAGAAGTGCAGAGGCTGTAAAAGTAGCTCAGTTTTTCTTGCCAGCAGTTTGTATGCTTGCACATCAGTGAGAATCTTGTAAAAAAGGCGATAAAAATCCTCAAAAGTAGTAATAAAATTGAGTGTTGACGTATCAATCTCTGTTTTCTGGTTTGACCAGATTTGGAAGGAAACCTGTAGATAAGGCTTGGCAGACAAATTTAAGCACAAGATAATTAAGAATTTAAGATATAATCAGTAAATATACATATGTAAACGGTAAACTTACGTCAGTAAAAATATGTATCAATTTTACAATTAGTAGATTAGAAGAATAAAATTTAATGCATGATGTCTCTTAATATTTGTTCTTATAAATGTATTATTGGCAATAGATGAGCAACATATGTTAAAATAAATCTAAACCAAAAAAACAACAACTGAAGATATTGGAATAAAAAATGTTTATCAAACAGATTCAGTTTGGTAGCTTTTATGCATGTTGCTGTTATTTGCAATGGATTGCATCAGCCTGAGTCGGCTGGGTGTGCATTGCAGAGACGTTCTTAATTAACCACCCATGCACTTCAGTATTTCCCTAGAGCCACGATCTTTTTATCGGCATTGTATCGATCATGTTTAGTGTCTCCTAAATTTTATTCTTAAGTATTAACTTTCTTAAGTATTAAAAATAATGATTCCTATAGTTCTTTTTTCTTCATTTATTAAGAGCTAGCAACACCACTAGCAATATTATTAATAAATTCATTAATTGTTGAATCCACATTGTTATTCGTCGAACTTGGTTATTTACATATTTTTTAATTTGCCGACGTTTTGAAGTTTATTTCTCCATCTTGTGCATAATGAATGTCTGACTCGTCAGAATTGTTGCAACAACTTCTATACTCCCTCGCAGACTTCCTGACAAAACAGGCCACCTGCTGTGGGTAGGGAGCTGTCCGCTAGGTGGCCTTGGCCGAATCCTGCATGCCAATTGCCACGAAACGATTCAATATTAAAGTTAAATTTATAAAAGTTACAACAAGTCGTAGAAAATGTACCGTATGAAATTCGATGTAGTGGATATTAATACACTCGTGTCCAGTTGACGATACTCGCTCATTCCTTACTCGTATCGTAATATTACATGTGTATTAATACCCATCATTACGTCATCGTTTTATAATGTACCAGAGTTGGTGCACTTTGATTTTATGGGTTTGTGTTATTTTGGCGTCTAGGTGCAGGGCTGGTGCGCGGTCTGGCGGCGGCGTGGGACGCGTGCGGGCCGGCGGAGGGCGGCGGCGAGGGCAGCGGCGGCGGAGGCGCGGAGGGCGCGCCCGGCGGGTCGGTGGCATGCCAGGGGCTGCGGCTGGTGCGCAAGGCGCTGGCGCACTGGTCGGGCGGGCGGCACGCGGTGGAGCTGTCCAACGGCGTGGAGCTGGTGCCGGTGGCCGAGGCGGGCGACGCGGGCGGCCGCGCGTCGCGCAAGCTGCACCCCGCCGAGGCCAAGGAGGAGCGCGGGCTGTGGGGCCGCGTGCGCGCCTTCCTGCAGAGCCACGAGCTGCGCATCCGACTGCCGCAGCTGCTGCCGCACGGCGACTCCTGGGCCAGCTACCTGGGCGCGCTGCACCAGCAGCACGTGGCCGGAGGAGCAGGTACGCGCAACCGCGTTGCCGGAAAACTTAGATTTTACTAGGAAAATCCGGCAGACGTTCTGCTCTTCATCTCCCTCTATCTCCTCCCATCACCCTATCACTGTCTCTCCCCCCCTCCCTCACCCTGCCACTGTCTGTCTCTGTCTCTGCCTCTCTGTGTCCCTCTCATTCACATTTAATTGCAGATTCTGCGCATCTCTGATCAGGTGAGGTAATACCGGGAAGCGCCCTACCAGCAAAAATGTAATACAATGTTCAACAAGGTTTCATCCTGTACATTACGGTATGAAAACGTTTCTTTGAAACCTTTTGTCTCAAAATTTTAGTTTCTAAGGCCATATAAGCATCGTTTAGGCGTTATTTAATCATTTAGATTCAAAATCCTGCCGCATGTGTTGCGGGTTGCATTTGACGTAAATATTTAGTTTTGTTCTACAGCGCCATGTAGTGAAGTTACAAGACATTTAACAGCATATAAACATTCTCGGTGAACAAAAATTTATATTTATATAGCAACGCTCTATTGATGCATTATCTCTGCAAACACTCTGGGAAACCTGTCGCGTGGCGGTTAGACTGATTGCCAGGCCTGGCGTTGAAATACCCGTCGATTCATGAGGAATGTTTGATGGAATCAGAATGTTCGTGGCAGACTTCGTGGGATTCCTTTTTATCCCTTTGTTTCAATATACTGTTGCTTCCCAGCTTTCTGGATACGCTGCACCAGTAGCATGTGGCCGCAGGAACAGGTTGGCGCACAACCACGTTGGCGCAGATGTGCGGAAAACTAATATTTTGTAGCAACTTCCTGATAATACATTATCCAAATATTCTGGGATATCCGTTTGGCAGCGGTCAGAATGACTGCCATGCCTGGTGATGCAACCCCTGTCAATTCATGTGAAATGTTTGGTGGACACAGAATGTTCGCGGCAGTTTACTCGGGGTTCCCTCGTCTCTCAATGCGCTATTGCTCCCCAGCTACGTGCGCGGGCTGCACCAGTAGGGTGTGGCTGTGGGAGCAGGTACAAAGACGCACAACCACCTTGGTGCGGCCGTGTGGAAAACGAATGTTTTATAGTAGCATCCTGTTAATTCATTATCTAAACACTCTGGGAAACCAATTGTGTAGCGATTAGACTGACTGCGCGGCCTGGTGATGAAATCTCCGTCGATTCATGAGGAATGTTTGGTGGACTCAGAATGTTCGTGGCAGACTTCTCGGGATTCCCTTTTATCCCTGTGTCTCAATACACTGTTGCTTCCCTGATTTCTGGGAACGCTGCACCAGTAGCATGTGGCCGCAGGAGCAGGTGCGAGTACGCACAACAACCTTGGCGGTGCCTTGCGGAAAACTTAGATTATTCTAGCAACATTCTGTATATGCATTATCTTAATATTCTGGGAAATCCGTCGAGTAGACTGCCTGCCTGACTGCCTGCCAGGTCTGAGTCAGACTGACTGCCCCAGGCCTGTGATGCAATCCCCGCCAATCCATGTGAAATGTTTGGAGTACACAGAATGTTCGTGGCAAGTAACTCGAAATTCCTGCGTATATTCTCTCAATACACTATTGCTCTCCAGCTCTCTGGATGTGCTGCACCAACAGCACGTGACCGGGGGAGCAGGTACGAGTACGCACAACCACCCCATTTTAAAGAAAAATGTGTCCTTTTTGCAACACCTCTCCTAGCTCTTCTTGGGCTTTGATAATATATAAATCTGAAGTTATCCTCCTTTCAGTTTTTGTCTTTTCTCTCGTCACACAAATCAATGCCTTTTATTTCTTCGGAAGGGCTCGGCGCTGTTGCTAACCGGAGTTCCCCGACGGTCACCCGTCCAGGACTCCACGATGTCCCGAGTTACTTATTTTCCGTGATCTCACGAAGTGTAAACATTTCGACTAACGAACACCGGCATCTTGGCGCGTCCCTGCGGAACACCGAAGTTTTTCCAGTAGCATCATGTTAGTAAACGCCTTATCCAAAGACACTGACCGGTTTAGGTGACTCATCACATCAGTTGATGTCACTGTAGTGCCTTTCATCGGGAGGATATAGGGTCTGAGACCTGACGATGGGGGTAGTATTTTAAACACTAGCTTGTCAGCTAGAACGAGTTCAGTCGCTGTTTGGAAGAGAATTCTAGCGACCGGCTGCTCTGATCGGTAGTTTTCTGTAGTTTCTCCGATCAACACCAGGCGAATGTCGGAGCTGTACCCTAACAAATGGACCACGGACCACGCGCGATCTTTCCTTCCACTTCCTAGTTCTATCCTCACCGCTTGCTTACACACATTCTTACATGCACTACACTACCACACACGTTGGGAGACCAGTCGAGAGCTTAGAGCTTTTCCCGGCTGGGGCGGTGTCCCGCTGGTAGGAGATACCTGGTTCTTTAACAAACGGTCCACGAACTCTGCGGGATCCTTTCTTGCTCATCCTTGACCAATCTTCTCCCAATTCAGACAAACCACATACACTTACTTTTAGCATTATATTATCACAAATATCGTGAAACCAGTCAGGAGCTTAGAGGTTATCCCAGTTGGGACGATACCCATCTGTTGGAAATATCGGGATTGCAAAATAACCCGCAAGTCAATGTGTAGTCTAGCGCCGGATTTCACATTCTAACAAGGGAGGAACACTGCCACCTCCCAAGATATAGCATGCACTACGCTAACGGGATAACAATTGACGCGTCCGGAAACCATGAATAATCAATAAAATATGGAAACTGTACTTGAGGATTTTGATAGACCTAGGGGGCTGACATCAAATATTCTCGGAATTAGTTGGATTTCTCCGCCTCTTATTTTATCATTCATAAGATTTTCATTTACTGCGCTCTAAAGCTAAGCCGTGCCATGATTATCATCCACTTACTTTCGGTTCTGTTAGAGGTCTTAGAGAATCACAGCCAGAGAATTATATTTAATGCATATCATTAGTAGATGGCGGATTTTTATGACCTAAAATATCGTCAAAATGATAAATAAATTGCTCTTAAAATGTTTTTAAAATGCCCTAAAAACAAAGAAAAATTACGTAACAGATTTGAACACAACCACTTCAGATGATCAACTCAAGCTGTTGTGTATGTTACTGATGTAACTGAGGCTTCTTCCTTTCATTCAAGTGAACTCAGCTTACAATATTTTATTTTGGACTGTTCTTTACCAGGAAATCTCAGTCTCTAGCTACTCGAAATCGGTCTAACCGACAATGCCGCTGGTAAGCATCACAGGAACCTTAGGTGACATACAACTACTGACATTACTATTTCTGAGCGAAGAAATCAAGTAGGCTATGTTGGAATTCTGTGGAGAACATTTCTTAAATCTCTTGAATATTATTTGAAGCAAGTACCATTAAAATCATATTAAAAACTTATGGAATCAGCAAAAAATTCTTTCAAAATGACGGGGAACGGTGAAAAATGATTTTATTATTCAAAATCGACGAAGAATGCAAAAAAAGTCCTAAAAATGGGTCATTTCTTTGTGACATAACATAAAATGAATGTCTATACTAAAATGCATTATTCTAAAGTGAAAGAAAAAATGACTTTTCATTAAATACGACCCCTAGCCATTAGTAACGAACACTTTCGAGTTCATAGTTATCATCTTTAAACCAACTAGCAATAGAAAGTGATCTCCGTAAGCTTGTAGAAGTATGATGTTATACGATTGGATATCATTTAATTTTATCTCAAGTATAGAAATTATCGGAAATACACGTTATATATCCGTTTATTGTAATGCCTCGTCGGTGGAATTCAGAAGTGACAGAAAAGTAGACAAAGTGACCATAGGCTTTTCCTATGGCAATAGGGACGTGGTGATCTCGGGTCGAAGAATTGCGGATTCGAGTTCCGCCTCCGGCTTGGTTGTATTTGTGTTCGTCCTCTTACCCCTCACCATCACCATATTACTTCATTGAGTGTACAGATGCCCCTAACATTAATCAATAATGGTCTTTAATGACCTCGTAGTTAATGTGATTTTTGAAAAAGTTACCGCAGGTCACGACCTACGAGGAACTTTATTTCTAGAAACCAATTAAGGAACTTGATTCACCTTCCACTTTAAGTTCCTTACGTGCACATGTTACATGCGTGTTTACACTAGCTAATTTCACATAAAATCCTCTGGCCTACCTTGTTAGAGGAGTATTATGTTGTTTCAAGTAGACATAAAACTATTTTCGGTGAAATTAAAGAACACTCTCAGTTAGGCAATGCTAATATTAAATGAGCCAATCAAACACTACTTCAAATCATTTAAGTAAGAGGTACCGGAATTTAGTGACGACCTAGAACAATACGTCATTTTAAACCATACTGTCGTATGAATTGCAAAGTAAATATCATTGACAATGGTACAGATTAACTAGGAAAAAGAATAAGAAATTCTTATGAGAATAAACCACAAGCGATCTTCCCTGATTCTCTATATAACTGATAAGCAAACGTTTTCAGACATGTCTTCCAGGAAACTATGTTTAACGAGTTCCCTGGTATTGTTGATAATTACGCCTTGCATTTCTTTGTTCTGAAATTGCCTGAAGCAAAGGTACTGAAGAAGACTTACCTCTTTATATGGTGCGAGGGGTCTAGCAACTACGTTGACTAGTTACATGCCATACCGTCACTAATTGGTTGGAGGTCAAAAGACTTGTGGGAAAGCTAACTGTATGCAATACGACAAACGTTCGTTTTCATTCAGAACTGCTTTTAATTTATTCGCCGGTGTTTTACAACAAATGGGTGTATTGCGGAGAAATCTACACTAAACGATTTGTCACTGTTAAGACGCGTGTGCAAGTGGATTGCGGCGATTACACTGTATTTCTATTGCAGAACATTAATTCCATCATTACAAAATTTAAATATACAATTTAATGACTAGTATTGATTTTAGAAGTTTCCTTTTGTCTCATTTTGTTAGTTTCTTATGTAATTTAATTTTGACAACCATTACACTTTCTGTAACCAGATAGACAAAAAACGTAACACGAAGCGGCATTGTCAGCTAATGCTGGAAAAATCTTGAGATTTTCACAGAAATACTAGTTTCATAAGTCCCGTGTAGTTTTTCTTCGAGTATTCTCTCTGATTCTGAGCAATAAGCCCCTAATTTTGTTCGGAAATTACCTGACGATCCCGAAAAACATCAGGTCTTGCAAATTTGTAAGCATCTTTTAGGTTTAAGGGGTGCTGTACACAACGTTTATATCCTTTTTCAACATTTTTAAAAACAAGCTCCATTTTTCTTTTAATTTCCTTTTAGAAAATTCAGTTATTCCAAATTGCCGTTATAAATATCATACAATTCATATTTTCATTAACACAGCTAAATTTTGAAAAACTTCTTACCCTTGCCATCATTGAAGGTACGAAAATAACATGAACGTACTATCGCACATGTTATATTTTCAATGAAATTTCTTCTTCAGTATTGGAACTTAACACAATGTTATATACAGTTTTGCAAAATACAGTATTTTTGGCATAATTTTGAGTCAAAACGTGTCAAGTTTCAAAAATTACCTAAATACCTTATCCTTCAAAACAGCACTATTGTTTTCTGTAAAAGTTTGAACGTATAAGCCACAACACATTGAATCATGAAGCTTTAGTGTCAGTTTCATCTTGAATTTTCAAATATTCCACATTTGTATTTTTTTCGATTATCTTCGATCTCAGTCTAAAATATACTCAGGTGCAAGTGAAACAAAAATTGTATATTTTCAGAAATGCTCAACGAACATATTCTAAAAAAATCCACTTTTGTTTTCAAGTGTTCATATACGATTATTTTTTGCTCTTATCTGATATTCCGATAACTTCATTTTGATTAAACTGTAGGAGCTCAGAAGGATTCAGAATAAGTGAAAGAAAATATGCACGGTTTTTTAATCAAAATATGCGTCTAAAATAATAATTTAAGAGCAACGAGACACAATACCGAGACTCGGAGATTTATATACTCTAATTAAATCCAAAATTAGTCGCATACAATGTATGTATGTTATAAAAATTACAACTTTATGATAACTTCAGTGAAGAATTCAAAATGTTCCAAAGGCACATGGAATTAGAACGCATGAACACATAGCAAACAAAACACAATCTGCACCTATAGAAAATAATTTAAAATTCGTAAACCAATTCAGAAGGATGAAGATGAAGTCTTGAATATTTGGGAGAAGTATGAAAAGGAGGGCCAATTCCTAGATTATTTTGAAACTGTCCCCAATACTTTATTCGAAAAGACTATAATTCCAAAATTCTATTGTTGTAAGAGCAGAAAAACATACAAAAAATATGGCAAAAAGCCTGCAACTTAAAATGACTTAAATGGTTTCAGAACTTCTGACATTGTATTTATTTGCATTTTATTTCACATAAATTAATTTCAGTTCGAATATGCCATCTGCAGATAATTTGAATTTCAATCTCGTACTATTGATGCCTGCAACTTAAAAATATGAGAACTTTCAGAAGATTGGAACTCAAATTAAAGGCATCATTTTCATCTGTATGGTGATAACAATGTAGTATGGCTTCAGTTTAAGTGAATATTATTTTATGGTAATCACTAGAGAGGCGCTTTCGTGTAAATGATTTTCTTCGCCAATATGACTTAAAACCGTATTAATGCGGGCGGGGTTCTCAAACTGCAGTAAGCAAACCCTGAGAAGTGCGGAATAGGCTAGTAGGGAGGACGTGAATTATTTGCACGGAAAGATTTGAAGATGATTTGAAGATCTCGATTTGGACATTGCAAGCAAAAGGATCTCAAAAAAAATTCTTGGGAATGCAACTTGCGATCACGAAATTATTTTCAAAGTCGTCTTCTTCTTTTAAAAGTACCTGAAAAACATTTTCAGTAAAACTATTCAGCCCTGGTTTCTATAATGATATATAACTAGCTGATTACCCGCCATTACTGGGGTATTTATTCATTTCAATAAATTAAGCCGCCCCGCTTATTCTGTCCGCTCCACTCCGTTGACCCACTGCGTCGTTTCATCTGCTCTGCCCGCTCTCTTCCAACTTCATTCACATCACAGCGACAAACTAGCAATGGTCACGCAGATGCATTATAGATTAGTCTTAAACTTAGTTTTGTTAAAACTTTTTTGAGAACATTTTTAATGGCAACGCGCTCCACCAATAGTTTCGGATATTCGAAAATAATCGTTCAACAATTGAAAGTAGGGGAGACCGGGGCTAGTTGTGACAGGGACAAGTTGTGACATCGTGTCTACTGACCTATTCAATGGAGCTCAGCTCGTGATAGTTCACATGCACGTTCCAAACCTTTGCTTAAGTCTGCTATTTGATTTGCTGCGGGAACCGTTGCTCGATTTGCTTATTTACGAACATTTTGTGTTTTACACAAAGTGAAGTAAAAATCTATCATCTAGTCAACCTTAGCAACAATAAATCGGAGGTATGTTCAACTTCTTAGTATCATTGAAAAACGTACTTTTTAATTTCATGTGTTTCTGGTTTATATGAAAAGCAAAATAACATTAAATAAAAACAGAAATTCATGTTAGTGTCTCGGGGCCAATTGTGACAGGTTCTTAGGGGCACGTTGTGAAAGTGTCATTTCTCAAAAATCTCTGTTTCTAAGCAAAGATCTAGAACTAATGTCGAAAAAAGACAAAAGACATATCCGAAAGCTCCGACGATGAGGAAGGGTGTATAAGCCTTGTTTGTTTAGAACCATTTCAAACATCAAAGGGTGGAGAGAACTGGGTGCAGTGTATAACTCGTAAGAAATGGACACATATAAACTCTACTAAAAATGAAGTAAATTATGTTTATACTCATTGCCATTCGGATGTTGAAAACAATGAAGATTAAATAAAAGTTAGCATATAAATGAATCAGTATTGTAGAGACGTTTGTTAGATTTGAATATAGCAATATTCTAGTTTCTTTTATATGTGTCACAGCATACCCCGTAGAGGGGCAGGTTGTGACCAAGTGCACTGCTGCATAAAATTGTTTATATCTCATTAAAACATTATGTATTTTAAATACACTTATATGGAAATTTAGAGCCATTCTATTTGTTCCATTTATTACAAATTTTAAATCATGGTTCATACACCTTCAAAAATTTAATAAGTTAAAATTGTCACAACTAGCCCCGGTCTCCCCTAATTGTTTCAGTCATTTAGAAATTTTTGAGAATCATTCTCTCTCTATCTCTCTATATCTCTCTCTCCTCTCTCTCCTCTCTCTCTCTCTCGCACACACACACCACGCATTCTCTTTTATACAATAAAGAAGATGAAGTAACACAACATTCCTGGGATATTTATCACTATCATCTATTAGGCGGGGAAAGGAGCTCGTGCAAAATGAAAGTAAATTTGGTCTCATCATTTCCAAACCTCTCTTCGCACCGCATTCCATCGCTTCGCCCTGCCCCCAACCCTCCTCACCCCTCTTGCATCCTTTGCGCTCCTCTCCCTCATGTTCTGCCCATCAAAGTCCTTTCTCACAACTCCGTCCCACACAAGTCCATCTTTTCCCCATCCGTCTTCTCGTACCTCTCTCCTTTCCTCTCTCTGTTCCGGCTCGTCCAAATCAGCCCCGTCCTGCATCGCATAGCCTCGACTTCGTCGATTTATCTCCTCCTCTCCAACGCAATCCTTATTGCATAAATGTATTGCGTGTTGCGTTAAATCATTTTCTGATACGAAAGCTACTTTTAATCGTACTGTTTAAACAATTTGAGAATCTCTGAATTAAAAACTCCATCACATTCACTTCGATTTTGCCTTCGATATAGCTATAAATAAATGAAAAGGTAAACATAAAATTATTTCACACAGTAAATCAGCAATACGTCAAAATGACTTCCGAATAGTATGCAGCCAGATTTGCAAATGGCGTCAAACACTAATGTTCGCGTTCGTGTGCAGATCGTATTGTTTAATCGAGAAATTACTTATGTGGATTCTTAGCAAAATTAGCCTGTAATTTTAAGATTATGTAAATGGGTGAAGACTTTTCTTAATTATCCTGAGAATACAGCTTGTGAGTTAATGCCAGTGCACAGTTTGTAAGAGTTCCGGGTCCTCTTAAAGCACAGGGACCGAGGGTACAATCATCTAATTCATGGGCATTATGCTTTTCTTCTTCTCCGAAAATTGTACAGTTGTTTCACTGAAAGTTCGGAGTGGTGGCTATAATAATCATGACACATCTCTCCCTACAACCAATCATTGACCAGAAAAGTGATATTTTGGGGGTGGCATTGTGTCGCTCTACTTTCAATCGTTCTACACACACGGAAAAACAATATCTGCACGTGTTTCAGGCATGGCAGCTGCCCGTAAGAAGGACAAGGGCGGCGGCATGGCGCTGGCCATGATGGGCATGATGGGCGGCATGATGATGATGATGGGCGTGGCGGGCACGGGCGCGCTGGCGATGAAGGCGCTGGGCGTGGCGAGCATGGCGCTGGTGATGGCTATCGCGGCGGCGCTCAAGAAGCTCGCCTCCAAGGACGACGGAGGCCACCACGTGAGCGTGGTGCCGGTGCACGCGGGCGGGGACTACGGCCACGGCCACCACCGCCGGCGCCGCGACGCCAGCGACCCTGACGGCGAAGCCGCGCACCGCCTCGCCTACGCCGCCTACAACGCCGCCCACTAGAGGTCGACAGGTGCGTGCGCACTGCGTCCGGAGTTGCGCCACGCGCCGCTGGGGGCGCTCCAAATACCAAAAATGAAATGCTTGCAGAGATCGTTCTGAGGGCTTTTTTGACGGGCAATTGATGATGGGATGCGTTCTAACTACTGCACAAATTGAAAATATCTCTTAAGTAGCATATCAGCACTTCAATTGTATTACGTGATGCAGATCTGCGTGAGTGGTTGCCTCTTGGTTCAGTGAGTGAACTTGAGTCATAATAGCAGATATCAAAATATTACTCTTCACTTGTACATTACTTAATTTCGGTATTGAATTGTCAAAAATAATCATTCTCTGACCTGATTAATGAATGATAGCCTTAAGAGAGGAGACTCTATTGCCTGACACATGAACGTCAGGTTCTCCACAGGGAATGGATGCAACATAATTGCATTGACCTACAGAGCTAAAAGGAGCGTAAATATTTTCTATATCATGCTATTTATCTTTAAGGGAGAGTGAAATATACGCGACCTTATTCATTTCAAAACTTTGAATGCGCAGGTGTCACACAAGAAGGATGAGTTTGTAAGTTCGATATCACTAAGAAAATTTGACACTCTTTCAATAGGGTAATTATACTCCTTATTAACACTTATTCGTTTCGCGAACATTACCAACCGTTCTTCCAAAAGAGTCTCAGTGAATACTTTTCTCATATGTTCTGGACTTTTCTATCTATAATCTCTTTCATTTCCCTCTTCGTAAGAAAGATTGCTACTGTCTCTCTTTCTACAATATCAACGGCTTACTCTTTCTTTATGTATCGCCACCTTTGCTTTGACGTTATACTCACTTCATGAACTGTGCTAAGAGCTAAACCAATATTATGGTTCACTGCATTCCCACAATGCCTGTCTTTCCATGAGGAAAAGTTGACACAGCACAGCTCTCAGCTTCTTGTCATCTCTGTAAGCACTCGAGTTCTGTACATATGCTCCTTCCCATTAGCATAAACGCCTCTGCTATTTCGAGCATGCGTTCACACGTGGGTGTCCTGTCGCGATATGTTAGCAAATTTTACACTCCCTTGTTTCTGTATGCAGGGTACCTGTCGTATGATATAGTCACATGAAATGATCAGTATTGTTATATTATTTATATTTAATTTATTTGTACAGATAAAGTTAATAATAAAGTGGAATGTTACATTTTCATTATATCGTGTATAATTTCTTATCCGTTAAAAAATACATTTCTGTATTCTGTCCATTATTTCCTAACCCAAATCTTTAATCTCCACTAACAAAATAAGCTTTACCAAATACTGAAACAACTAGGAAATATAAACAATAATAATTAACAAGTTAAAGAAGATTGACTACTCCCCAAAACAATTGCTGAATAAATATATTCAGCTTCTACTCATATTTCTGACTTGAAATAATACAAATTCACATTTATTGTTTAAAAACAAATAAATCTGAATGCTCTAGAAGAAAGTCATGAAGCCGAATGTGAATGTGAATGCAAAATTATCTATTTTCTCTTTCAGTCATTATTAAACAATTTTATCAGCTTAACAGGTTGTAAATTTACAATAGCATCTTGGAGTATTTACGGCGTATTACTGTGATATTTGGAAATTCCTTTTTATTCGTCATGAACAATTAGTTTAAGTAGAAAGTAATAATTGATTCGGAACGTAATAATAGTAATAGTAATAGTAATAGTAATATTCTAATGGTGAAATATCGATTATCGCAATTTCAAAAAAAAATCGAATGAAACTACTAAATAAAAATCTACCAAGGAATACACCATCACAAAGTATTATTAATTTTGTAATTTTTACAATTTTCTACTTTATTTTAATACATTTAAATCGCCTGACAAAGTTATCTAAATAATTTTATTCCTTTTTATCATCAGTACGTATATATCTTTGAGAGGAAATTCAACATAAAAATGCAGCTCATCTCTGGTATCTCCAGGACTTAAGGCAGGTGCGCGACCTGGCGAACTAAAAGCGAACAGAATGCTTGCAAGTGGGTCCGAGAAGTATCTCCTAGAGTGCGCCGAGTGTTCTACATAAATGTTGAAATTGTCTTGATAAGATAAATAATGAAACCGATCTTTTAAGATTTTTTAAAAGATTTTCTTTGCGCTATTGTATTATACACTGCGATTCATTTGTCAAATTTTCTATATTCTATTTACTTGTCGTATTGTCGTTTACATGTCGTTTACATGTCAAAATAAAAGTTTCCCTTTTATTTTGACATGTTTAACTTTAGGAGCTTGGAATCGAACATGTGACCTAATATTTCCGCAAAGTGCCAGTAAACTTGCTAGTTTACGACAGATTTAAATAATCTTTCACACATTCTTCAATTTCCTCATCAATGTTAACAAATATGTTAGAAATTTAAATTAAAAAAACTCTGGCAACATTGAGAAAATAGTTCTAGCGGGTTCTTTTTCTCTAATACCTTCAAACTTTCATGAAAAAATATAGTAATTTATTTTTGTTTTAAGTAGTTTTCAAATCAACATATCCGTGACTGCATATACATCCCACCGCGAAAGACGTCTTGTCTACTTTTCAGATCTACCTCGGAAACTTACAAAGGGACACAAGGAATGTTTCATCGGACGATGAGTTAGATACTAACATGTTTAGGAGAGCTGTCAAAAAAGACATATTGCGTGGATCAACGCCTCACGATTCTCCGACTTTGGGGCGGACGCAGAGGCCCAAGAATGCGTCTCTTCGGATTATGCCGTTTCGGATCACATCTCAAGACGACGCAACTACTCTATTTTAAGGAAGTGTACTCTCAGGAAGGTCCTAGGTTCGAGTCCTGACGGTGGCGGGATTTTCGACACTGTAGCTAGGTCGAATATCTATGTACTAGCTATATAGGTAGCTAGGTCGAAATAGTCACTGTCTAGAGGAGAATTCTAGCTGTCGCATGCTCTTATTTGTAGTTTTCGATGGCTTCTCCTATCAACACCGGCCGAATGCTGGAGCAGCACTCTAACAAACGAGCCACGGACTACACGCAATCATTCTTTGTTCTTCCTTGTCCTATTCTCGCTCCTTACTTACACACACTTACACTTACATGCACTACACTACCACACTGGCGGGGACGTAGAGCTTCTCCCAGTTGGGGCGATGCTTTGCTGGTGGGAGATATCTGGATGGGAAAAATCCCGCTAGCTAACGGGAAGGTCGGTGCCGGATCTCATCATCCAGCAGGTGAAGATCATCGCCGCCGCCCGAAAAAAATGCACACTTACGAGACTGATGTCGTTAGCTGTTGGCCCGGAATCACTAATAAATTAATAAACCACTAGAATAGTCTTTTTATAAGGAGGGAAATATACTTTACATGTTATTTCATGGTATAAATTACAAGTATATAGAGACAGCATTTCCTAATCCGAATTCTTCTTTCAAGTTTCAGAACCCTTCTTACGTATCTCTCCTCTCGACAAAGTTCTTTATAGCCGGCATCAGATCCCAACAGAGCGCGTGTTGGACCCGCGTCGTCCCACACCAAAACATGGAATTCCTGAGGAGCAGGTCACGCGCCGCATTATCATAGTAGAGGCGTCCGGGTGCGGGGAGCGCAACGGTGATAGGCGGAGAGCGAGACGGGGAGGAGGTGAGCAAGTGGAACAAGGCCAGGGTGCGGAAGAGCTTGCATTCATTCAGGTTTAACCTCAAAGAACCAAACGTATCCCAGTGCGTATTAACGAACGGGATGAATTTATATCCAGAAATGCAAAAATGTGTGTTGGCTAATCTGGGATGTTAACTAGTTTATGTTGGAACAAATGCGAACCCGTGCGATTAAATCGCACGGTTAGTCAAATAACCAAACTGTTTTCTGCTTAAATTCTGCTTTTGTATTCCAGAATTATAAACGACCTAACCTCACTAAAATCACTAACCTATCATATTTCAAGATTTCTATTCAATGGAGAAAATCACGTTCACGTACTTACACAACATACACTAAACTGAAACAAACAAAAATGCTTGAGATTGCGACATTCACTTGTCCCCCGCCACCGTTCGATAGTGTAATTTTCTTCCAAAAGATCGCGCGGCATTCAGAAATTACAGATTCCGAATTACTACTTTTTTTAGTATTTACGTATTTTTAAGGCCCTTTTTCAATACGAACGTACCATGTGCAGCTGAAAAGAAACACGATTTTTCAATCCATTGCTTCTTCGTGCAGATAGGTTTCGTATGTCGCCCAATTTATTGAAAAGATGAAATAGCACTTTAAGAAATAATATATAAGAAGATGAGTACTAAACTCGCGAGTATGGCTTGTGCCAGTTGTAAATTGCCGTCGATACGAATAATGAAATACGCAACTGTAGCGAGTGATTGAAAATCCCGAGACAGTCTTGTCATGCGAGTCTTGCCCGAGTGTGCTAAGCTTGAGAGGAAAGTTTTAACTTATAGGAAATACTATGTAGGCAATACAGGACACTTTGAACCTTTCTCATACAGCAAACCTAGTGACGTGACCTGGAAAAACGGCGAACAATTCAAATTTCAATTCATATACAATAACTTTCGAATCACTCTATAAAACGTACGCAAACATTATCTTAAGTAAACTAAGAATCTTTCAAGTTATATACTTCGTACTTGATATCACAATGGTTATGACAGGTCGGGCCACTACGGTCGCAAGCTTTAAGTGTATCCGTGGCATACCACAAGCTTCTCTGCGCCAATAGCGTCAGGAGAGGAAAAAACTTATTAATCCCGCCGTTTTACAATAGCGATGGCGTTGTCTCTTGTGGCGGGGTTGTGAACTGCGTGGAGAAGCGATTTCATCGTGGCACTCGTGTCACGAACTCCCGCTCGTGGCAACGACCTTGACAACACTGATGTAGACAAAACAGGACACTTTGAACCTTTCTCATACAGCGAACCTAGGGACGTGACCTGGAAAAATGGTGATAAATTCAAATTTCAATACATATACAGTAACTTTCGAATCACTCTATAAAAGCAAACATAATCGTAAGCAAACAAAATCGTAAATGAACTAAAAATCTTTCAAGTTATCTACTCTGAACTTTCTATTACAATGGTTATGACAGGTCGGACCACCACGGTCGCTAGCTTTAAGTGTCTCCCGTTATATCGCCGAGTGTCATAAATTGTCTCTGCAGTATTTGCTTGCAGAAAAAAAAAGAGTGTTGACCCCTGCTTTGAAGAATCGCGCGTAGCCCAGTGACCCGGCGAAAGCCGTGATTGGGGCGGCGCACCTGCGGAGCGGCTTCCCCGGGCGGTGGCGGCGGTGGCGGCGGTGCAACCGGAAGCGGCGCGGCGCAGCGCACCGGAACGAAGGCCGCGGGGCCGCCGCCGGGGGCGGAACCGCCGCTTTTCCGAGCCGCTGCGCGCTGGATGGGCGCTCTCGGCGGGGCACTGAGCGAGCCCGCGCGCCGCCACGCCGCCGGCCGGCAGAGGACGTTGCAATTTCGCGGTCGCTTTTCCGGATGCTCGAAACTGCAGGTCCGCATGCCGCCGCGCGTTTTTAGAACGCCTCGTGCGTGCAGCGTTCTCCGTGCTCTGAAATCGTTCGCGCTTTCAGGATTTCACTATGATTGAATGATTAACTGCGGGCGCATATGATTAACTGCGGGCATTCAATGATTAACTGCGAAGGTCGTTAGTCCTGTACGTGTTTTGCATGTTTTTATCACGGGAGATGATGGTGATCTTCGCCTGCTGGATGACGAGATCCGGCGCCGACATTTTTGTCTGGTGAGGGTTTTCGCCCGTCAGGTATCTCCTACCAGTGGGGAACCGTCCCACTCGGAACAAGTCCTAAGCTCCCGACGTGTGTGATAGTGTAGTGCATGTAGGTGTAAGTGTATTTGTATGTAAAAAGATGAGGATGCGCGGTCTGTGCTCCTCTTCCTTGGCATTCGTCTGATGTTGACTGGAGAAATGACATAAAAATACTGATCATAGCAGCCGGGCTTCTTCTTCTGACGGAATTCGACCTAGCTATCTGATAGCTAGCATCGAAAATACAACCACCTTAGGACTCAAACCCTAGGACTTCCCGGTCAGAGAGTCAGCAATTGAGTCCCTTATCCTCCTAAGCCGGTTAAGGCAAGTGAGCAAGGCACAAAGGGATGATGTGATGAATGTTGGGGAGAAAGGTTCACGGGTAAAAAAGGAGGATGTGGGGTAAATGGTAGAACATCGTATCTTGCCGGAGCGAGCCTGTTTCATTTGAATATCTTCCGAAAGAAAGTGGATTCATAGTCCGTGACGAATAAATTCAGAAAGTTCAAAACACGTGCTAACTACGTCGAAAGTGTATCTTTTTAAGAAGATCGAAATGATATCTTTTCCAGATGAACGAAATGATAAGCTCGTAAATGTTGAAATTATGTAAATATTCTCTGAGCTCTACAACGTAAACATTTTCTATCAGCTTTATATCCTTAATTGTATGATATTAAAAGTAGAACCCATGCAAACCGACTTGAAAAGATTAAATAATTTCATTCAAACCCATATCGGTAACTTTACATAGGAAATGATCATGGAATGGCTTATTAATAAAATCGCACATTCCAATAACCCAATTCATAGATGCGGAAGATA
Organism: Acheta domesticus; assembly: GCA_031308135.1. Taxonomy (NCBI): domain Eukaryota; kingdom Metazoa; phylum Arthropoda; class Insecta; order Orthoptera; family Gryllidae; genus Acheta; species Acheta domesticus. The sequence goes on from JAHLJT010009419.1 coordinate 173,759,326, forward strand.
TTTCGAATTGATGTGCATTCCATGTAATGTCCTTAAAAGAAAACCAATCTCGGAATCTAACTCTAATCTATGGTCCAATTAAAATACATTGGTGATGGACAGTTGCGAGTGGAAAGGAGCGACGTTGACAGGTTGCGTACCGCTGAGCACGCGTTCTCAGGACACGAAAATAAACTCGTGAAATAAATACTTATAAAAGTAACTAAGTCTTATACTCATATTGTGTGAAGCAACAGCATCAGAAACACAACTGTCAATCGCCAACTTATTTTAATCGGACTATAACTTTCTGTCACTACTGGGGGGATTAATCCATGCGTATAAATATCACAGCTATACTTGGGTTTTTTATTTCTTGGCGCGTGGGGGCGTGTCATCAAGATGGAATATCTCACAGTATTTCGCGCCGTCTCGATCGTGCCACTAGGAGTCGCAAGATCACGACTGTATCGAGCAGTGCTGGTGATCATGCGACGGCACGATCAAGAATGACGCGAAATACCGCGAGATATTCCATCTTGATGACACGCCCCCACGCGCCAAGAAATAAAAACCAAGTATATAGTGCAATTTTTCTAATTCTGCCCCTCAAGCCCCTACGGTCACGTTGGAATATCACACGATATTTCGCGTCTTTCTCCATTGTGCCGCTAAAAGTCGCATGATCGCAAGCACTGCTTGACACGACCGCGATCATGCGACACCTGACGGCACGACTGAGAACATCGCGAAATAACGTGACATATTCCATCCTGAAGACGGGCAAAGTTCGAAAAATCGCAGTATAAGTATCCAGATGTTTCCACTCAACTTTCTTGGCGTTGGAGAGCCACGAAGGAATGCGTGAGGTGAAGAGACTCGGCCGGTGGTCAGGCGAGAGGGCGCGGGTGCGGAACGGAGCGGAGCGGAGCGGAGCAGGGGTCATCGAGCGCGGAACAGGCGGCGACGGCGGCGGCGGCGGCGGCGGGCGTTTCCAGGCCAGTGAAAGAGCAGGCGGCGGCGGCGGCGGCGGCGGCGGCGCGGGCGGACGACCGGGCGCGGGCGGCGGCGAAGCGAGAGCGAAGCCACAAAAAGCGTTAGGAGAATTCCCTTGATAAGAAAGGAAGTGGGCCAGTGGAGCGCGCAGGAGAGAGGCGGCCGGCGAGAGAGCGCTTTCGTGGCTGTGGCGGGGGGCGGGGGGCGGGGCGGGGAACGGGAGATGGTGGAGGGCGGACGACTTGGGGCGGCTGCTGGTCGAGACGTCCTATGGCGATGGTGACGATGACGGCGTCGATGGTGTCTTGGCAAATGCAGTTGTCACTGGCAAAACGGAGGCGGGTTGCGGTGATGATAGAGAGCAGGTGGAACAACAAATATATTCCGATATCTATTTGATCTGTACAATCTTCAATGAACCTTATCGCCGGGAGGAGTTGCGTTTATAGCTGTAGTTATCGATTTGTTCCAAATACACGATCTCCTCTTTCTTCATCTTCTTTCTTTGATGGCATGTGTATCTAGGATGTAGAGGGAGGACACAGGATATCATCACCGGGGCAAGGTATCGGGAAGGATGTGTTGGGAGGAAAGGTGTATAACGTGGAAGAATGTTTCGGGGGTAATGTGAAGAGAAGAGAATATTAACGAGGGAACGTAAAGTGGGGAATGTAAAGGGGGAATGTAATGGGGCGAATGTAAAAGAGGGGATGTAAAGAGGAGAAAGTAGCGTGGAGAACACAGCATGGACAATGAACCGGGGAGGATGTAGCAAAGCGGAGGTACCAGTGGAGATGAAGTGAACAAAAGGAGGTAGGAGCGACAGTAGCTGGAACGGTAATGGCCGTTGCGGGCGGCGGAGGCGGGGGCGGAGTCCCGGTGGGGAGTTAAACCGCCTGCGCTCGTGAGAATCCCATTTGAAGGAGCGTTTCGCCCGCGCCAGGTCACTCTCACTAGTGAACGTCTCTAGGGGGCGCGCCTTTCCTCCTCTTGTTAGCCTTTTTCTCTCCCGGACGGAGGCGGTGCGCTCCTTTCGGACGGAAGCGGCGGCGTTTGGAAAAGGCGCGTCTTGTTTTAGTAAATAAAATTGAAGGCGATCAGGCTAAACAGTGAGAGGCGGCCTCATTCCAGCATCACAGCCACGAATTTTTTTTCAGTTTAAAGTAAAAAACATTAAGACAGGAATTTGAAAATTGCGTCAGTAATGAAGTACATACACACCGGTTCTTAAAATAATTTATATGTAGCTGCAAGATAACTCCATTATGAACACGGCGAATATCTCGATTAAGTTCTATAAAAATGTATGAATAATAATGCCGGTGATTATTCAAGAAGAGAAAAAACGCTTCACAAAGTTTGTAGCATATGAAAAAGACCCAAAAAATCGAAGTAGGAAAATTTCTTGGGGTCCTTGCATCTAAGATATCGTCTTGATTGCATCTAAATGATTCACGAACACAAATCTCTAATTTTCAATCCAGGACATTTTCTTGACAGGCGTTTCAGGCACAGTCGAGCTATTTGGGCAATTAAACATGCGTCAAATTACAGTGCAAGATGTTCAAGATCTCGCACCTTTTTGAACTGAAATATCAAGAAAATCCACATTGTGAAGTTAGCGTTATTGTACTCTTATCAATCATTTAAGAAATAACTTGTATCCTAGAGATTTCATTCAACGACTACATTCCAAGACAAAAAACGTTTGTATGATCTCATTCGCATTGCCAGCTGGCAAACTGTTTTCAATTAGTTTGTTTTACCGTAATGATTTATCTGCACAAATTAAAATATTTATTATATTTAACTCACAAAACAATATGAGACACGTTTATAAACGATAAACAATACTACTCACAAATAGCACGGTACTTCGTAACATAATTATACAAGACGTATTTTCCTCAAAGTAACGGATGTACAAAAGTTGAGATTCAAGTTAAAATAAATTAACATTGAGGGTTCAAAATAATTCAACCCTGATAAATTCCAAACACAAATTATTAAATGGAACCGATATATTTGAGGAACTTCTCCTTATCAAAACTTTCCTGAAATGTGTATTTAATTCGATAGAAAGTGTAATATCATTTTACTAGGAAACGCAATAATTTTTTCACATATCCTCATTCTGCACATCAAAGAACTTGCATCACCTACTACATTCAGCGAAACTGCACAATCAAAATATGTGACTTCTTTCGAATCAGGGGCAAAATCTATTCCGTAAACTAACCCCAGGGATTTTCCCAGCTGATGTTTGATAAAGATGTGCAACAAGCCCGTGGAAACGCAATTTTAATTCTGGCTAATGCACCTTATCTGTGAATTTGTTTCGTTGTTTCTTCAAATGACTTAAACATAATAAACTATTAATTATATTAACCTATACCGTATACCTCTTAAATTACTACCAAGCAAGCCGCATCATTTCATCTCATCCCGATCATAGAGCTACGTTTCCCAGCAACATTCGCCGTAACCTCTCGGACCACAACACGACAAGCTGCTGCCCTGCCGTGCGGCGGCGGCGGCGGCATCGGCACACACGCTCGGCCTCCCACGCGCCGCCCTGCCCACTGTGCCTCACGCTCGCCACGCACCGTTTTAAACTGTTGAGCGGCGCGGCGCGCCGAGCGAGCGGCCGGGCAAGCGGGCGAGCGGGCGAGTGGGCGGGTCGGCACCGGGGGCGGCCGCGGGCGGCGGCACCTGCGGCGGGAAAAGTTGGCGTCCGGCGAAAGGGCGCTTCGGATGAAAAGATAATTCATTTGTGGCAGCGCCGCCGCCACCGCCGCGGAAGTGGATCAGTGGGGCGACGGGTACAGGCTTCGCAGGGGTGGTGAGAAGGGGAGGGGAGGGGAGAAAGGGGTGGGATGGGGAGGGGAGTGGGGGGGAGAGATGGGAGGCGCGCGATCGGGTGACCCAGAGCCGCAGGCGGGCGGGAGGCTGGAATAACAAGAGAGGAAGGATGGGTCGGAGATGAGAGACGTTTCGTCTACTTCGTTCATCCTTGTTTCGCGACCCCGCCCCTTTTTCATTTCCATTTTTTTATTTCGGTTATTATGTTTTCTCTAGTTTTGCTTGAAGTCTTACATGTTATCCGCCCCTCCTCTTCAGATGGACAAAGCAAGGCATCAACTGATGTCTGTGTAGTGCCTCTGATCGGCAGGGCGTAAGGTTCAAGTCTCGACGGGAGCAGGATTTTCGACACAAAGAAGATAGCGAGGTCGAATTCACCCGCACTCTGGAGGAGAATTCTACCTTCCGGCTGCTCTCATCATAGTTTTCCTAGGTTCCTACGATCAATACCAGCCGAATGCCAGAACACCATCTACCTAACGGGCCACGGACCGCGCGATCTTGCCTACATCTTACTTATCCTATCCACATACCTTACTTACACATACTTACACTTACTAGCACTACAATACCACACATGTCGGAAAACCAGTTGGAAGCTTAGAGCACGTCCCGGCTTGGGTGTGCAGCGCTTTGGGAGATACCTAGATTGGGAAAATTCCGTCAGCAGACGTAGGTCGCCGCAGGATCTCAACATTAAGCAGGGAGAGAACACCGCCACCTCCCATGATAAAAGATGCACTACATTAATGACCATAGTGACTGACGCTCCAAGAAACACAAAATAATAAATAATTTACATGGGCCATCACTCTCTTCCTTCCCACTCCTCTCAATTCTAATCGTTCTCTACAGTCACAATTACTCTTCTGATAATTACTCTTCCAAAATTTACATAGCCTTCATTTTAATGTTCTCAAATCAATCGTATTTATTAATGTCTTCAGACTATTTCTCTGATTCTACAACTTGTACATTTATCTCTTGTAGCTTAAATGAATGCAAATTAGAAAGTCAGTAATTTGCAGCGTTTCTGCAGTTTCAACATTTGGTCTGTTGCTCTCTCTTCAATCAATTATTTTCACTCATTTATATATTTCAGAAAACACATTAATTGAGAGGAAATTTTACTATTTTAGATAACACTGGATTAACAGTTCGAATGAATTTACCTCTGGGAATCGTATGTGGGTTTTACTGATTATTGCCAAAGAAAAATCTACAAGCTATTAAAGGAGAAACTATTTGAATAATTTTTGATCGTTTTACAATACGGCGGCTATGTACGGGATACCAGCTCTGTATCCAAACTCAGTCAAATAAAGAGTATTGTGTATTCAGTACTGAGAATCAATATTTAAATAACGAATAATAATGCTGCGATTATTGGGTAACGATTAAACTTGTTCAAAATGTACTAGTGAATCATACACAGGGTGTTGCCAATATCTGCAGAATTCTCCACATCATTGAGACACTTTTTTCCAGTTTTCTTTACGTATATAAATTTTTCTCTAAGATTCAAAAGCCTCTTTTACGAAGACTCTCTACTTCTTCACATCTTGAGGATGAAAACTAAAGGGAGGCAAGTAAAGTGTTTTGTTCTCAAACTTAATAAGTATGCACTGTAATTAGACCTAGAAATGTGTTTGTTCTATTTTACGCTTCACACACGTGCAATTCATTTCAACGAGTTCACATCAATCATCATTATCACTTTCATTTGTTCATTTTAGATAAATATCTAAATAATTACATCTATATTGTGGTTAGAATGTTGAGGATACTTAAGTGCAATTATGGTAATACCGTTGTATCAGAAGTATCTCTTCTACAGAGCTCTACTGTTCGCGTCAAGGGATTACACGTGTAAATGTATTGTGTAAGTTTGTTTTGCCAAAAGGAAAGAAGAAGAAGTATTAAGATTCTACGAAAGACAGTCCAATGGATCCAGCAATGACGGAGACATGATGGCGCGGAGGGGGAGGGGGCAACAACATTGGAGATGGCGTCGTAGTAGAAAAGGAAAGAAGACAGCTATGCTTGTGGCGGTTGCGGTTAAATGAAGTGTCAGCGGAGTGATGGCGACATCTGTAAAAAGTCTCGAAATCTGCCTTGTTGAAGCGGCATCAACATCAAACAGGCAGCATTGTTATCTCTGCGTATCTTTGTCGTAGAAGTCCTAGGGTTCGGGTCCGGTCTGTGGCGTATTTTCAATTCTGGCTACAAACCTGAGACGAAGTCAACCACTCTCAGGCGGAGAATTCCAGCGGCCGGCTGCTCTGCTCGGTCTTTATCATTGTTTCCCGAGCAATACCAGGTGAATGGGAGAGTACTTTAACGAACGGACAATGGATTGCGCGCGATTGTTCTTACCTCATTCTTCTCCCTTCTTTCCCCTTACCCACACACTTGCACGCGCTACCACACAACGTACTTTGGGAGCTCAAAGCTTGTTCCGGGTGGGGCAATACCGCGCTGGGAATGATACCTGAAGAGATAAGAGAATTCAAGCTCGCGTGTAAGTCGGCGCGGGATCTCACATTTCAGCGGGGGAAAAAACACACTTCCGTCTTCCACATATACGTGCGGGGCTTATGGTCAAATAGTTGGCCCGCCCATTCCCCAAAAAATGCCGGATTGTGTAAGCAGTAATTTTTCAGTATCTCGGGAATATTTTGAGGGTCAAGGAATCGTTCGTAAATTACTCATAAATGCATTATCTGCGCTCTGGACAATGTTTTTTTTCAATGCCTTTTACAAGTTAAGATTAGTTCTTTTCCTTTTTAGTCCCTCCGACTTCGTGTCCGTCTCCAACACAGCACTGGCCGGATCTACTGATCCTCTGAGAACACTCACTGCGTTTAAACAGTAAAACCGATATTCAGGATTTAGATATTGAATAATTCCATGAAGAACGGTTCAGACAATTCATACAGTTTTCTACACATTTTGGGGTGGAGATCTTTATGTTCCATCCACATGTGTATAGAATTCTGTATAGAATTAAACCTCCGCATCTTACCACTAACTTGCAGACCGAGAAACATGCATATTTTTTTCTGATTTTTATACCAATTCAAAATTTATCAGTGTGCATATCCTTTTATTCGCTTATATTTTAGACTTAATATTCTCTGACACCTGTCAATGAACCTAAGCACCAACTCTATAGACATAAAACACATAATAAAGAAAACTGAGATCCCTGTTATCACACACGCACTTTCGTCTCCTTTCCAACCTAACCTCATTCTTTCACTACTTATGAGATGATATCTGTATGTCCCTTCGTCAAGAGCACTTCCGCTTTCGCTTGCGTGTCACGCGGCAATCGATCTCAATGAACATCGAGCAGAGAAATCGAACTTCATGCAAATTTGATGCATTAGATTGTACGAGAAAAAAAGGATATCTGACTTTCACGATTCGTGCGAAAAGCACTTTATGTAGGAATGAGCGATGTATAGCATAGCATATGAGAATTATTGCTAGCAATTTTATTGCCTTATTGAATCGACAATGTATACTTGGAGCTTCATCACCTCTTCTAAAAAAGCCAATAATCCGGTTTTAAACAAAAAGTCACATAGTATTATTTACATCCGGAAATCTCATGTCTGCCCCGAAATCTGCATGACGTCAAATTTCACCAGTAAACTTCGATGGTAGTTTTCTGTTCGAATGGAGACCTAAATAATAACTGACATGTCTAAAGTACATGACATGACTGTAGGTTTGAAAGGAAATGCAATGAGAAACCGCAGTTTTATCAAGCCGTAACTACGAGTGAATATTCTTCGCCATTCATTGTATGTCTTTGCTATCATTTATAATACATAAGAGCAAATTTCTTCTATTTCTTAAATGCTAATAATAATTTTGATAATAATTTTGGTCTCCTACCAAACGGCATAAATCATTATTCACTCCCAAAAGCCTTATTTCTGGACAGAAATCCGCCTAAACAAGAACCTTCATTATGTATTCTTGGCTGTCCGGGATGAGTCGTGTCTGAGTCGATGGATCTGACGTTTCAGCCACCTGGTGTGGCAGTTTAGCTCTGAAGAAGGCCACAGCAAGATTACCGAAACGTCAGATCCATCGACTCAGACGCGGCTCATCCCTTACAGCCAAGAATACAATGACTCCGGCCGCGGAAGCCTACTTCATTAAGATTCCGGTCTGTACATTCTTCCGTGGAGCGTTTTGTAACGTGTGTGGTCGATCCCGGATGCTGGGCGGAGTGCTTGCGCGGGCTGCGCGGGCCGGACGGGGATGAGGAGGGGTGGGGTGGGGTGGGGTGGCCGTGACCCCTGGAGGCGCCCCGCGGGCGGCGAGAGTGGGCGGAGGGAATGCGCGCCGCTGCAGCGGTGCCCGCACTCCAGCTTGCCCGGAATGCCCCTCCCGCCGACTGGCGCGGCGGCGTCACCTGTGCGCGCGTTGTGGAGAGCGGCGGTGCAGTGATCCGACTGCCTGCGGGGCCTTCCACTGCTGGGACTGGCATTCACACGGCGGGCGATTCATTGATCGATTGGTCAGTGTTTTCCGGGACTAGCCGGAATACCGCGTCGATATGCTGATTATCCAGATGCTTATACTTCATGAAATATTTTATCAACCTCACCGTTCGAATGTGGATTTGATCCTAAGAGATCGACCCGTCTACCTTTTTTCCCTACGATTTTTTTAAGCTCAGCGCAACCGCTTTTTATTTATTTAGTCAAAACACAGGAAAAACTGTATATGACGTATGGGGGAAGAGATTATCTGCGCACATTTTCTTGAACCCCAAAATTAAAAAAGAAACGCGAAATTAGCTACATTTGAAAAACTAGACAAAGAATTTAGAAAAAATTATAAATAAAGAATTTAGAAAAAATATAAATTAGAAACATTTTTGTTCCCGAGTTATAGAAAATCAATTTCAACGGTAGTCGTCAGTCTCGGAAGTGTAGTGCATGTTTGTCCAGGACGGTGGCGGTGATCTTCCCCCGCTGGATGGATAGAACGGCACCAACAAAAAACTCTGTCTGCAGGTTTTTCCCCCACAAAGTACAGCGCATTCCGTTGTTCCACCGATCCCGCCATTTTAGGTCCAGTTGTCAGGAGAATTAGAACCGTGGGATATTCAGTGAGTTGGGAACCATGAATCTATTCCAAATCAATATTAATAATCTTAAACATCTTCAAAACGTCACCAATAGTTATAGTTTCCATTCAGCATCTGAATGCTGCCTGGCGGGGCTATCGGGTGAGAGGATATTAAAAAGCGGCGGTTGCACTTCTCTCTGTATCTAGGGAATCTATTATCTCCCCTCAGCGGAGAACCGCCGCGGCCGGAACAAGATCTAAACTTCCGACCGGTTTCATCACGTGTGTGCTGCAGTAGTGCATGTAAGTGCGTGTGCAAGTAAGGGGTGAGGATAGAACGGGCGAAAGATCGCGCGCGGTCCCTGGCCCGTTTTTTAAGGTACTTCTCCGGCATTCGCCAGATGTTGATCGGAGAAACATGGCGATCGATGAAAGTATATATTACCACAAACAAAGCGCGTTCGTGGTCAACCATGCACGTCAAATGTACCATTTAACCTAACACCATCGATACAATCAGGTACAAGCATTCGTTACCATGATGGAAAGACCACGCGCGACGCACCATGCGCAACGTGCGGTAACGTAGACAAAACAGACGAAAATCGACCAATCGCAACAGATCAGTTAGTGAGCATTTACTCAGAGAGAGAAGTAAATGCTTCGTGATTCACAGAACTTTTTTATTCATGTTAAAAGAAGCAATTGCTTATGTGAAGTAGTAGTTCCTACTTGCACTCGTGAGAAATTGCTCTGAAGTACTTACTCATTTTTATTCATGTCACCCTATGAGTTACACGTTCCCATCAAAATTTTTCTCAGAATAAACATCTGAATAATGAAAGGGATCACAAATGATTCCTACATGTTCCTACTAGTCCCAAAATTTCAAACTAGAAAGTTACGCATGAGTTATTTTTTCAAGTTTCCTCGATTATGAGGGAAATATGAATAAATAAGTTGAATTACGTTAACAACTAGTTAATTAGTAAATAACTCAATGTGAAACTTTAAAATTACATAAAAAATAAAATCATGTATGTACCACAGGCGTTAACTGGTTCTCATGATCTCGGGCGATAAAGAGCCTTCGGTCCGAAGGCCCTCGGGTTGTTTCACGCCGCTCGATCGTTAGAGGCCTTATGACTTAGACCTTGATGCATAAATAACTATTTGTGGAAAACACAATAATAAATTCGAATTGTGTTTGGTGAAGAAAAATGACACAACGTGCTTAATTTATGGCTTGTTAATTTAATAATACATTTATTAAACCTACTTCTTTTTACATCGAAAACCCTTAACCTCATAGATTAAATTTCCTTATAGAATTTGACTTAAATATTATAGGTTAATTCAAAATAATGGCCTCGTACACCAGGACACGTTCGATCTGTGTTTTCATGTACTATTCCCTTTCCAGTAAGATTTACGAGATGTGTCATTTCAATCATTTCATAAACAAAACTCCAGCATGGAACTGATAACGTAAGCAATAAATAATTCTATAGTTTTGGCCTCAGTATGCTTCATTCCTGTAGAAAATGTTGTTTTTTAATTTTTTGATTTTTATGCAGCCTGTATTTCTGGCAATATATGCTCATTTCCAAGACGCGATGCGCTGTTGTCTCAGGGAGGTGTCATTTGTGATCAGTGAGGATTGCAATTCTGACGGTCAAAATTCGGATACGATCGCGGAGTCGTCCGCGATACAAGGCTGCCATAATTCACACCCCAGTTCACAAATCTTCGTTTGTATCCGAAATAAGTTCTTTTTTCTCGACAGTCAATAGAAGTACACTCGGAGATTCGACTCACTACGAGCACAATATATAGAAGAAGAGAAATCGTTCAGAACATTCTATGCACAAACGAAGCGTTTCGCAGCAGAATTACGTTAGAAACATTTTTTTCATGAATTGAGGAGAAGACGATAGTACGGAGTAATGTGATCAAGAGTAGACGATTTTTCTAGACCTGAAATGTCCTAGTGCGCACGTGTATACTGCGATTTTTTTAACTTTGCCCCTCAAGGCACACTCAAATCCCATCTTCGCGATAGAATATGTCACGGTATTCGCATGTTTCTCAGTCGTTCCGCTAGGTTAGCATGATCGCGACCTATCAAGCAGTGCTGGCGATCATGCGACTTCTACCGGCAAGACCGAGAAAGACGCGAAATGCCGTGACGAATTCCATCCCGAAAATGGGATTTGTGTGGCCTTGAGGGGCAAAGTTAGAGAAATCGCAGTATAACTCAGTGTCAGCGACGACGAACTCTCCTGTCAGTCCGATAGTTATTCGTTTTAGGGTGCCGGGTTTCTTCAAATACCACTGTGCCTGTATGGATCTTTTGGACGACAAAGCAGGCTAGAAAAAGCTTCCAAAACATTTTTCAGAATCTATTCGTATTCTAATACATGCATTTCATTTGTGGGAGTAATCCGACTCTCATTATCATACCCTCGTGTGTTAACCTTATCATCAACAATAAAATAGTATTTATGGCACAATTTATGGCACAATAGTATTTTGGCACAATCGCTCTTTACGAGCCAACGACCACCAGCGGCGTCCCGGGCTTGCGGCCAAGGGTTAAAGGGTACGTGTGACTAGCACATAGCCATCCCCACGCCGTGTCTCTGGTCTCCTCAACCTGAAGAGTGAGCTTTCTCGTCGCCACACACCAACACATACTGGGACATTGCAAGGAAAGCGCATAGTTAATTTTTGCCTCGACCGGGAATCGAACTCAGGGTTGCGCCGTGGAAAGCAAGCAAGATAACGAACGGACCACCGAAGGCACTAAGAATAAAATAGTTACTTTACTAAATCATGACAATAAGAAACGATTGCACAAAATTATGTGAAACGCACTTGTAATATACTTCACTTCACTTCATTGCCACTTTACATTTTACATGTGTGAGATGACATGTAAAAAGACCACGAGAGACTTGCACCTGAGGTACAAAACATCATTCCATGTGGAACTTTTTATAGGTAATCCTGATTTGTGAAAGGTTACAACAGAGATTCCGTTTTCTCTCACATATCATTCTACCATTGCTTCCTCATTAAAAAACCTCACTACCTGTAACGTCTCATCATCAGAGGATCACAAATACGTCTTCATCTTCCCATCGATTACTTTTTATTAGAAATGATAATATTTCTCAACAAGAAAAATAACAATTAAAAAGTTTCAGACTTACAGGTTCACAACTTACATCCAAGTCATCAATTTCTTCAAACACCATCAAGTTATCACTGCTAATAAATTAGTAAATCATGCTTACTATAGATAAAACACTCAAACCGTGGAACCGAGAAACATTTGATCTAGTCTTCACGACCTCACGAAGCGTCTTGCTTGTTTATCTAGGGTCTTCTAACATCATACCCCGTTGCTAGGTGGCGACAACAATAACCCGATACGTTACACTCAATACAGAGCTTTCGCGAAGCGAACATTCTTTTGATATTCCGCGAAAGCGCGAAGTCTAGCCCTTTCAGACCTGATTTTTTTTGTCCTTCCCGGTGGACGATATTATTACACGACGCATATCAGCGCAATAATTGTCACTAATAAGGTTCCTTATTGACGCTCAAAACAATGAATCTATACATAGCTTCGCCAGAAAAGGTAAAAGTACGACAATTGATCGCGAATTATTCTGACGCAATAAAGTGTCAGAAAAAGGCAATTGAAATTGTGTCCAGCCCACTGGACGCCGGGTCTGAAAGGGCTAGATACGATTAGTGATACCTCTGATGAGAATATCACACAATAATTATCGTATGCAATCACCTTTCTCGTACCGCATACGATGAAAGCCAGGTGATCACTTTAAAAGGAATTTGTTTCTAACTCTAATGGCAGAGTGCGTTGCTTATATTAATCTATATGAATGCGCCAACATGTTAGTGGCAGCTCTAGGCTAACAAATGCAACGTACCTATATGTGGCATACGAGGAAGAAGTATAAAACATGGATTGTGGGTATGGGCAAGACGATATTCAATTATGAGAATGCAATGTTAGCAGCACACACTGACGTCACAGTTCGAAATATCTTGTTCTAATAATAGTTTTGTGCACACGAAGAGTGTAAAATCAGTCATGATTAAAACGAAAATGTTCAAAACGCTCTTAACACTTAAATGTTATAGGTTGCATCATATTATCTAATGCATAATTTCTCTAATCATATCGTTTTTACGATTCGCAGTTCTACCTGATATCAATTTCATTCACATTTCAAGACAGGTCACAAAGGAACAGGTCCAGGAATTACTATAGTAAAGACCACTCAGTGACTGTGGATTTCCATCACATGCCTTCATTCATATTCTATTCCCTCCAGTTGTTATGCGATTCAAACAGTCTTCCTTACCCGCACAGCCTACCCGTCCACCTCCTGCCATTTACGCATTGTCATCGTTCATCTGAATACTTCTACATCGATCCTCCCGACTGGAATCAGGGAAATAATTCATGATTGCTGAACTGAAAGAGTCAAGGTATAAAAATCGACGGTATGTGAACAGTGCCTGGGCTTATGTAAAATAATGTGTGCGTCTATCTCGTTTAACTATTATTTAAACGACTAGATTTATTTCCGCACTTGAATAAGGGAATATGGCGTTATCAGTTTCTTAGTTTATGTGCATGCATTCAATGGGGCAGAAATTGATGGAAAACTATGCAGCCTGCGGCCATGAGAGAGATGTCTTCGATTTTGTCAGATACTCAGGAACTCGAGAAAAAAAATAAAAGTTTCAATTTTGTCTAAAAAAATGTTTGTTTCTGGTATATGCCTATTGTTTTAACTCGTAAACCAACTAAATTTTCATACCAAGTGCGTCTCTGCTTAGCCGTCACTACTGAGCCGACATCATCCAACAGTACGAATTCGAGGAAGAGAACACCCCTTTTAAACATTTTCTATTTGTGTGTTGCATTATGGAACAGTTACATTTCTGGTATTGATTTACGTGAAATGCACATACAAATATGTAGTACTATGGCAGTATGCCTGAAAATTGTTTTTTGTATATTGCAGTGTTATATGATAGATTATTTTGTTGTTGTACTTCAGTGTATGTGCCATTTTTGGCGTGTATGTGCCAAAACCTTCAGTGTATGTGCCAAACCGTCTTGTGTGGGCTGTGGTCCTTTTTGTGTTATTCTTTAAAGTGCAGTAGCGAATGGCTGGAAAATAAATTTAAAACTTTTAAAATTTTGTACACTTCCAAGATTTCCACAATGTCTTTCAAGAGGAAAATAAAATAAAACTGTGTTTCGTATGGCTTAAAAACATATAATGATAATATTAATAACAATATAATCGATATATTCAATAAATAATCATCCGGGTAGCCGAAATCTCTTAGCCAGCAGTTCCCTGGCGGTCTCGAACCATAGGATCGCGGGTTCGAGTCTCGCCACGGCAGGTTGTGTTTGCGTGTGTCTGTGTTTGTGATTGCCCATTTCAACCCTCATTATCGTTATTAACATTTCACCTCATCCCCTATTGCTAACTACCATTGATGTAAAAACTGATCAGCATGAATATGCTGATCCCCCCTACCCATAAAAAAAGTCACGTGCACCTACCCTGGAAAAATATCACTGAACCCGGAGGGTTGCACTGTTCGCATGGTCCCGAGATGGTTAATTCGCGACCAATAAATAAAAAGATAAATAAATAAATAAATTCTCAAGGATAGGACATATTTGTGGAAGATTTCCGGGTCACGCGATTTCGAGTCAGTTATGCCGCACGTCAACAGAGCGCGGCAGCGTCACTGTCGATCGCTGTGCACACTGTTCGGAATTCATAACACATTCCCAAGCTCAATCGACTGTCTCCATTGATGCTTTTTTCGATTAACACACAGTATTCTTTTTTAAATTTTAAAATTGAGCAATTGTTGTGCGCTCGCTCCTGCTGTGGAATGCAATTGTAATGTAATGCGGACTTCCTATGAGTAATATAGGGGATCACAATAGTTCCTTGAAACCAGTTAAAAATATAATTCTTGCGTATATACGAGTTTTGCATACATACAAATTTCGTATCATGTACTACAACGTAATCGTAAGAATGCGTACAATCAACTATTTTTCTACTGCAATAGTAAAATTCACTTATTACTAGGAGGATAGCAACTCATTTGGTAATGATATTAATTATGATTCAGATTCGATTTAGTAGAAATGGTTTCGTAGCGAGATTTTCAAACATAGTACTGAGATGTAATTAATGATTGGATGTCGCAACATAAATATTGAGATATTATAAATAGATGCTATGTAGATGTACAAATTGTTGTTATATAAACACTAGGAAATGTATACAGGTTTAGGAAGAGTAAATACAAAGGAGATAAAAAGGAGGGTTGCAGTGTGTGTTGTTGAACTGTTAAGAAATAAAGCAGAAAGAGGTGAGAAATTAGGAAAGGAAAATATAGAGCTAACAGTTATGAATTAATAAAAAATGGTGATGGAGATGTAAATTCGGTTGAAGAGAGTAAATTCATCTAGGTATTCTATTTACGAAATAAAGAATATATCGGTTATCGTTCTATTAAATATTTTGTTCCTTTTGCAGTGCTAGATCGACCTGCTTGAAGACAAACCGTGCGTGTCTTTTCAGTATCATCAGGTTAATATACTGAAGGCTAGATGACTGTCCGTTTCAGGAATTATGTTAATAAAAAGTGGGTTTCTAAGTTCAGTTTCAGCATCCTTGCCTTGCATAATTGTGGTTGTTGAAGGTATTATTGACTCACCTCAAGAACAGTGAAGGCGTTGTTTTCAAAGTTGATTGAACTTTGTGTCTTAGTGCAGAATGTACTCTTTCTGAATATCAGACAACTACAAATCACAATAACAAAAAGTCGAATAGAAGTGAACAGACAAGAATTTAACCTCATCAGAAGTCCGGTCTATTATGACAATCATTTCATCATCCTTCGTAATACATTGTAATACTAGTGAATTCGAATGTTCTCATGTAAAAAACTTACTAACGTATACTGTCAATCCGCTTCTATTCGAGAGACAGACATCCAACAGAAACTTTCAAACACAATTCATTATCGCTTTCTTTCCAGGACCACATATCAGCGTCATATTTCATTTGGTTCTACGCAGAAAAAAAAATAGCATTAGGCGTATCAATGATTCTGAAGAGGGCACAAACACCTTAACTCAACTCCGAATGACTCAAACCGACAAAATTATGATAACGTATTACATCTTTGTCACAGTCCCCCCCCCCAAAAAAAAACATAATCGCGGTTAAGCATTGAAGCCGCGACACCACGCGCCTTCAGCGCGATCACTGTTGATTGATCGATTCGTGTTTCCGGGAGCGTCAACTACTTAGGACACTAGCCCCGTAAGTGTAGTGAGTGTTTTTTTCTCGGGAGGTGGCGATGATCTTTTCTCCGCTGGATGGCGAGATCCGGCGCCGAACTACCGTCGACTAGCGGTGTTTTCCCCTCAACCAGGTATTTTCCATCAGCGGGGTGCCGCCCCAGCCGGGACAAGCTGTAAGCTCCCGACCGGTCTCCTGGCATGTGTGGTTCTCCTTGGCTCGTTTGTTAGGGTACTGCTCCGGCATTCGCCTGGTGTTGATCGGGAGAAACCACGGAAAACTACCGATGAGAGCAGCCGGCCTCTAGAATTCTCCTCCAGACAGCGACTGAATTCGACCTAGCTGACAAGCTAGGTATCGAAAACCCTTGCAGCCGTCGGGACTCGAACCTAGGACCTCCCGGTCAGAGGGACTGCAGTGACATCAGGTTGATGCACTGAGCAATCTCTCCCGGTGCGATCACTGTTGCAGCCTCAACCTCCACCTCCATCGCGTCTCCGTGGCCGTAAAGACGGTCACAACTGCCCTCTGTTACACTGAATGATTGATTGGTGTTTCCAAGAGTATGAACTGCTATGGTCATTATTTCCGTAATTGTAGTGCATTATTTCATCATGGAAGGTGTGATGAACTCCTCGCGCAGGACTCCGATCAACATAAGGCAAACGCCGGAGCAGTGCACTAATAAACGCACCACGGACCGCACGCGATCTCTCCTTCCTCTTCCTTGTCTCATCATCCCTTACATATACGCACTTGCACTTACAAGCACTACACTACCTCACATTTCGAGAGACCAGTCGGGAGCTTAGAGCTTGTCCTGGCTGTGGCGGTGCCCCGCTGATGGGAGGTACTTGAATGGACAATGCCCCCAAAGCCCATTTAATAATAATAATAATAATAATAATAATAATAATAATAATAATAATAATAGTAAAAATGTCTTTATTTCTGGGGAGGCTCAGACCATAAGACTTGCTCTTCCGCCTAACCACCAAAATATTTACATTTACAATAATTACAATTGAGTAGTTCGGTAATTGGTAGCTGTCATTTCACGTTAATTACGAAAGGGCAATGATCGTATTAGCTAACGGAAATATATTTGTAGGTCGGCGGAATCTCACCATCCAGAAGTGAAAGAACACTTCCTACTCACCAGAAAAAAAAACATGCACTACACTTACGTAACTAACGAGCGCAGCATTTGACGCGCCCAGAAACACGAAATAATCAATCAATTAATCCTCCCGCTGGATGATATTCGGCGCCGACCTACACGTCGGCTTGCGGTCGTTCCCCTTTCAAGGTATCTCTTCCCAGTGGGGCACCACCACAGCTCCATGCTCTCGACTGGTCTCGCGACATGTGTGATAGTGTAGTTCATATGTGTGTGTTTGTGTAAGCGCAGAGAATAGGACAAGGAAGAGTAAGGAAACATAGCGAGCGATCGGTGGCCTGTTTGTAATGGTACCACGAAAAAACTACAGATTAGAGCAGCCGGTCTCCAGAATACCTCAAGGCGGCAAAATTCGATCAGCTAGGAATCTTCTCTCAAAATTTCGCCGAGACACGAATCCTACATCCTTGCGGACTGAGTCGCTGCAAGCAGAACAGTTGATTTATGAGGTAACTCATTCGGTCATTATTTTATCATATGTAAGGCCGAAATGACTTGCACCACCACCGCCTCCACTGTAATTAGGTCACTGCATCACACCGTCGCCGGATTGATTACAGATTGATTACAAATGATTTCGTGAACTGATAAGGCAATTAGTCCAGTAAGTATAATGCATTTATTGCTGGGGCAGTGGCGGCCGATCTCGCCCCACTGGATGGCGAGATCCGGCGCCGACCTACCGTTGTTCTAGCGGGGTTTTCCCCAAGCAGGTATCAACAACCATCGGCGCACCGCCCCAACCGGGGCAAGCTCTAAGCCCCCAACAGTTCTCCTGGAATGTGTGCTAGTGTAGTGAGTGTAAGTGTGGGTAAGGGGTGAGGATAGGACAAGGAATGGTAAGGACAAATCACGCGCGGTTAATGCCCGTTTGGTAGGATACTTCTCCGGCATTCGCCTGGTGTTGATCGGAGAAACTACGGAAAACTACCGATCAAAGCAGCCGACCGCTAGAATTCTCTTCCAGACAGCGACAGAACTCGGACCAAGCTAGTGTCGAAAATCCTCTCGCGGTCGGGACTCGAACCTTGGACCTCTTAGAGGCACTGCAGTGACATCAGTTGATGCCTTGAGCACCTCTCCCTGTCTGAGCTAACTCATCAGGTCCTCATTCTGCCGTATGTGAGGCCGATTCGCCCGGCACAACCACCGACTCCTCCACGATAGGTCCGGATGACCGGTCACCGGAGCACCCTTGGGTCACCGCCACTGTCACCGCCACACTGTCACCGCCAGCGCCAGCGCCGCCTCCACGGGCGCCGCACCCCGCGCGCGCCAACCGCCGCGCCAACCACTGCGCCAACCGCCGCGCCGCGCCGCGCCGCGCCGCGCCGCGCCGCGCCGCGCCGCGCCGCGCCCCGCCGCGCCGCGCCCCGCCGCGCCGCGCCACGCCCCGGGGGCCCTGCGTGCTTGCGCGCCGGGTGACCCGGCCGCTTCGGTGCCCGGCCACGTGTGTGCCACTGGCCTAATAGAGCCTAACAAGCTCCCTATTCATTTGGGCTGTCTCCTCCTGCGGCCGACGGCTACGAGTCTAGTAACTCGTATAACTTGAATTCCGAGACCCCGTGCTCGAATTCCGGTCAAGTTCATTTACTTCGATACCTATTTAATTACCACGTGGTTGTGTAAAGTTGGAGGAAGCGACGTTACGGGAGCAGAGGCTTTCATGTGTTCATCTTTCGAAGTCATTGGTCTCCTGAATTTCGTAACACAATGCGCAAAGAAACCCACACCCAACGCTAAAGATATGACTTCTAAAAAAAAGAGATTTCCACTCAGAACTAATATTTTACATCTCTTTCTCTTCAATTCCAAAATTTCAATCCAACTTAAAACAAAAGAAAATCATGACTTTATTTGTTATTGGCATAATGAAAGTGGAATTTTTGGTGATTGAGAAAAAAATAGCTGGCATTGCAAATATAAGAAATGAGTATTATCATTTAGATGTTTGCATTACGGAGACTTCGAGAAACGAATGGTGAAGATAATAAGCAAAATTACTGCCCAATTTCCTATGAGCACGAGAGAGAAACAGTAGTTCCAGTTTGGCACGAACACGTGTTTTCACAAATAGAGTATGAATCAATTAGGAATTATTTTTTTTGCCGTCGGCGGAAACTGAATCAGTACCGTACGTCCGAAGCACCATACGTCATCAGTGCCGTCGTAGAAGAAACTGAATGAGTACCGTACGCCTTAGTGTCTCGTTTTCTGGAAGCATACTAGTATGGTCAGTTCTCCAGATAGAACCTTTGACATCTTTTAAGAAAAAGTCATGAGGAGGCTGAAACGTATCTTAATCTTAGAAAGCAAAAAATATTAACGATAATGTTAATGAAGAAGATAGAAGCCAAATGAAACCGTCCGATTAAACTGGCTTCATCGGTGAGAGTGTTATGTCAAAAGAAATTTTCTACGCCTTAATGTGATTAGTGGAATCCAGTCAAATTTTAAGCATTTACTCACAGTGCCGTTATGAAAGTAAACGCCTTAAAAAAACAGAGGACACACGAAGCAGCCAAGAGGATTATTTTGAAGACTTACTGGTGAGAGTGATTCCAAAACATTGCGTAATAAAATAGAAATGTTTTTAGAAAAATGTTAAATGAAAAACTCAGAATAATCAGTGGTAAATAAAAAAGGGAGATACAGATAACAAAGTGACTAGCAGAATAACTTAAAACATATCTTTTCGAAAAAAATACTTTTGGTCATTTTAAAAATCATAATTTGCTAAAAAGAGGAACCATTCTCACACCCCTTTCTTAACAATTAGAAACTAGTACATTTTGTACACTCCCCTGCGGGGCGAATGTTCAATTAGGACCCCCTTCCACCACGTTTTCTGAATCTAGTGTTTCATACTGCTTTTTTGCATGAGTTTATTTTTAGGTTTTAAAGGACCATACTCTGAATGATCTTTTAAATAAAAGATGAACGAACTCACAATCTTTATGCAATATAATGTTTGCAAACTTGATATAACTCAGCAATAAATGTTTCGAAATATTAATGGATGGACTTGATCAACATTGAGAGGTAAAGATCAAATCTTTATCAATGTTGTGAAAACAAGATCTAACATGCAAAAAGTCACGTAACCAAAATAAGCTCTAGTATTACGAAATAATTTATGATCTTATTTGATGGTCAACTATAATGTCAGGAACAAAAGCAGGAGTACAATTCTTTAAAAGTTCGTAACGCGTTATTACTATTCTTATTATCATTATTATTATTATTATTATTATTATTATCATTATCATTATCATTGTAATGTATTGTACAAGAATAGTCACTCAAAAATACAGCGAGAAAGTTTCATCAAAGCCTCGAAAACACATGCGCGTTCGTTTTCACAATCGTGGGAATCCCTTCTCCCCTAAAAAAAAAAGCAATAAAGCTTCCTCAGCATCTTCTAGTTACCAACATACTAAATGTTTTATACGAAAACCAGGGAGTATCACGACAATTCCTAAATATTTGGAAATAACGAATAATTAGCGCCAATCACGCATATGTTTCCACTCGCGTATACTTCGTTTAGCTGAATTTCATAATCTTATTTTCATTAATTACAGAGAGAGAAATCTGAAATTCTTGCCTGTATATACAGGTTACGTTAATTTTTAAGAATGCAAGCTTTCATGAACTTCCTGAATACGAAACAGACATGCAAACAGTTGCTTTTATTCACTTACGGTGCACACTGTATGCCGTAAATATTGAACGTGCTTACAGAAAATTTATGTTACATTTTTTCGTGCTGGCTGCCTCTTCATAAAAGTTGCCAACCGGATTCCTGGGTGTGGGTCAAAAATTACTTATGCTAATGACAAAGCAATTGGCAGCCCCATTCAATTTTGTGAGCTGACGGGATAATGCTCCATGAATTACAACATTTAGTTGTAAAATACGACGCTTTATCCTTCAGTTCAAAGAAAACTTTCATCATTGTAAAGAATTTGCATAATCTCATTCATTCTTTTCTATGCAAATGAATGGTGTGTTTCATTACATTAATAATTAGACCTTGAATTATTTCTCTCTCTCGACTTACGAATATTTCATTCTATTACTTTAAAACATCAACTCTTGCTCTTAATTATCATGCAACATATTTACTGTGGATGTAATTAAAACGAATACGCTTACACACATACCCGAATCTAATTGAGATACATGAATCGCATCATGGACATTCTTAAGAACTTTAATTTTCTCAATCGCAGACAGTTTAAAAGAACAAAGAATAAATTGTTAATAATTTTAATATCTGTTAGAAAGAGGGAAAGTGGGTATAAAATGATACAAGGTATATTGTAGGAAGCTGTATTAACAAAAGCAAATTTACAAATATTCGACCTGCCCTACATTAACTAATAAGAGTTGCACTTCAATATACAGTAAACCCTCAATAACACGAATTCCAAGGGACTGAAATAATCGGTACTCATGTTATAAACATTCGTGCTATCCAATTTTTATATTTAACCGCATTACTACGTTTTTTTTTGGCGGAACCAAATTTTGTTCGCTTTACGACGAATATCATGTTAAGAGAGTTCGTGATAACGAGGGTTTACTGTAGTATGCAAAGACTTAAGACTTAGATCTCTCGTTATCTTTAATAAACTGAAGACGTTAAATAAATCATTTATATAAGATGTATTTTTGAATACAAAGAAGCTGTTGAAGCACAAATGAAGGTAAATAAATCCAACACTTGTAAAGCTTTCCGTTTTAATGTTAAGTGATGACCACAGGAATTGGTACTTAACTTCGTTTAAAAAATCTCTGAAATATTTAATTAATGTTATAAATTGTGTAGTTTCTTTTTATTCTGTCTAGAGTCAATCGCATTTATTTATAATTTTGAAATCATATCACGACTCAAAACATTTTATAAAAAATGACGAAAATCTTGTTACTTTCGTAAAAATAACTATCGATTGTTTTCTGTTCAAAGTTCAATTATCGTTCATAATAATAAGATGAGCTAAACAACTAAACGCCTCTAAAACGTCCGTCAAATTGGTGGACGCAACAATTGAGATGAATTTGCATCCCGTAATTTATAAAAAACAGAGAAATTCAATTATCTGAATTGTTCTAATAATCCCAACCGAAAAATAATTGCAACAACCCCATATTTGTTTAATTTAATTTCATTAATGTATGCCAAGTTTTTCTATACTTGACATTTTCTGAGCTTCATACAAAAATAGACTTTCTGTATTTCTGAATCGGATTTGATCTCCATGTGGTTGGGCTAATTGGAGTTCCACTGTACCAGGGTAAACCATGAAGGTTAACTGAAACTTACTTCTAATTAATTTGAATGGTTTAATTATTTACCTTCATTTTTTAAAGTTCAATAAAACTGACGTAAATATATCACATTATTTTGATAATAAATCGAAACAATTGTTTTATGGAGGCATCTTCCTTCAGTGCGTTCGCTAGCAATACGTCTGATTGGTGCATGGCGGTACCGGACTTCCCCAGACGCTAGCGCTGCTCTGTCAAAAGCGGCACTGGGTTGCAACAGTGATGAGCAGAGGGGGAAGGGGCGACTACCGGAAGCACTTCCATCTGGGAGGAGGCGCGCGGCGGCTGCGACGTAACACTAATCCACTTTGAGGCTCCTCGCGCCGCAGATGTGGGCCGCTGCTGCCGACGCCGCCTCCTCCTCCTCCTCCTCCTCCTCCTCCTCGGCCGTCAACATTGCTACCGCTCTTACCGTTCCCGCCGTGCGAGTCACCAATGTCGCTTTAAGGCTTGGGCTTTTCGAGCAGCTATATAATGATTGGTTGATTGATTGATTATTTCATGTTTCGTCAGGGGTCTCCTGCTACGGTCATTATTCCCGTAATTATAGTGCCTGTTTTATCGTAGGAGGTGAAGGTGCTCTTCTCCCCTGGACGGCGAGGTCCAGCGCAGTCCTATACGACGGCTTTGAGTTTTCCCCATCCAGGTACCTCCCACCTTCAGAACAATTCCCTAGCCGGGACAAGCTCTAAGCTCCCTACTGGTTTCCCGACATGTACGTTAGTGTAGTGTATACAAATGTAAGGAGTGAGGATAGGACAAGAATGAGGAACGAAAGATCGGGTGGGTTCCATTGCTCGTATATTAGAGTATGCTCTGGCATTTGTCTGGTGCTGATCGGAGAAATCTCGGAAAAATAGCGAACACAGTGACCGTCCTCTAAAATTCTCCTTCAGGCCGCAGTTGAATTCGATCTAGCTACCTAGATAGTGTGAAAAATGCGCCACCGAAGGGACTAGAGCCCTAGTATCTCCCGTACAGAGTCACTGCAGTGATATCAGTTGATGAAATTTTAAATGTCCATTACGTTAATTAAGATATATTAGGAATTATAGTGTCTTCTGAATTCATTGTCTGCTTTAGAGGAGTCTGGAATTTGGCAAAATGATGCTTCTATTACTTGCAACTACAAATATTGTGGGTAGGTGGTGTCTACCTCGGTATGTCAAGGCCTGGAAGCTGCGTCAAAGTACATGGAGTCGTGATTGTCAATTTCGAGTATCGCATAGGACAAGAGTGTTTTTACTTTGAACGGTGTGTTTCAAATCAAAATTCTACCTCCACACCGAAACACTCATTCACCCCGAAATCAATCACCTTTCACCATCATTCACCCATTAATGCCATTCTTAATATCAATTACTCAAAGGCACTGTCAGAATACTGGTGAAAAATGGTTCAGGAAAGGGAAGTACATAAGTAATTGATAAAACTAAATGACTGGAGAAAGTACTTTCTATGTGTTGAAACGATTCAGTTCTGCATGTAGATAGTTTTACTGCAACAAACGCAATTTAAAAAATGAATTCAGGAATGATAAGGAGATATTTGTTTTCGGGAAAATGAAGAAGCCTACTATTTTTTGTAACTTACGTTTGCAAATATTGCAGTGGAGATAGTTTTACAGTATCCCTCAGACGGCAATTTGTTTAATTATTATATTTATGAGTACGTGTACTTTAAATAATATTATATAAAGTTTCGAAAACTCAATAGTTTTCTGTGAAAACTATCTCAAAATTCCGCATTTTCAGAAACGATCAAACAACATTTTCTCAAAAACTCCAATTTTTTCCGTCTTCCATCTGTTAATTCGACCTTATTTTGACCTTCATTATTGGGAACTGTCGATTTGGAACAATTAAGGCAGGCCTATGATAACATGTTTGAATTAATAACCAATTCAGCTTTCCAAATGTGTCTCAACACAATGCCCTTTCCACCAACATAATGTGTTTATAAACACTTTGAAAGGATTTATTCTTTATCAAGTATTTATTCTATCCCTTACAATATCTTCATAAAAACTGCCTTCTCATCACATATCGCGACCACTCAAACAGTTACAAATCGACATCTAGGAACAGCAAACAGAAGTGCAACGGTCATACATCTCAGAAAGACAAACAATACAACATTCGTTGCTGTTGCGTATCTGCTGTCTTTCTTCTCCCCTTGCTATTGTCAATATTCACCAGGTGCAGAATACGTGCAAAGGACTCTCGATGTGAATGAGGATTTGCAACATAAGCCGGTAAGTTTGAGTACAATAACAGTTTCGTTCTTAGTGACAGCTGTTATTATGTTTCATTAATTTGGGTGATGAATGAGAGAACACATATAAGTTGTGAAGATGATTAATGATGCAGGCACAACGCAGAAATAATTGGGAAATTGAGGGCCTGTGAGGTCACGGAGAAAATCCGGGAGTCGAATCCCACATGGTACATCACAGCTCATAAAAGATGGAAATTCATGTTTTTTAATTATGAGCAGTCTATCAAAAGCGATGGAAAAATATGTTTATTTAATATGTTGACATAAAGTCCCGATTAAAATTCAAATTATCTTCCGTATAAAATTTTAACTCAAAACTCTGTTTCATACATTTCATGCAAGAAAAATATTGTAATAGAGCTGATACTAAGAGATTCTACTCCAAGTCCAAATGATAGTTAAAATATACTTCAATTATAAGACTTCTAATCAAGTTAGAGTTTAATCAACCAACATCATCAATTATATAGTATTTTCTTATAAAAATAAATAAATTTTAAAAAATGAAACAAAAGACAAATTCTAAAAAATAGCTGGATAAGTTGCGTTTTGATATAAATGAGTAACATACATAACAAAATATAATTCCAACCAATGAAGAGAAAATTTCTGTCAAATTCACTACAGAATACTTCATTTGAAACAATAACACAAGAGTTCTTGTATAACACTCGTAAATCAAGAAGTCTACAATGAATTCAAGTAACGATTTTTCGCAGTCAGACGTCTACCGTTATTTCTGGGATTTATGCCATCAACCAAATTTCCACATCCCCTAATCGGTCCGATCCTTGTTTAATTCTGATAACTGTAATTCTATTGCCATTTACTCTCTTCTTCCACAAGGTTAAGTCCTTGTTAAGTCCTCCCCCTTTTTGCAGCGCTTCACATGAGACTCCCAGGAACACATAACACCCAGCCACATCAGAACAGGGTGGAGTTTCGTGAACCAGCAGCATCGCTTGGCGATAACTACTGTCTCCGTGTTCGACGTCCGGGGTTATTTCTAGAGATGCGCATTTAGAACAAAACATTGGTATTACTAATCATCAATTTTTAAAACTAAACCATCGATATTCACAAAGTAGTAACATAAAACCATCAATGTTTTTAAACATCCATTTTTAAATGTAGTTTAATAACTTCTAACAGTTCATTCGGGTACAACCAAATTTAATTTTATAGTGAGCGTCTTCATTAATTTGTTATTAAGATTTAACAGAAAACAAAGTTAAAAATTAAAAAAGAACAATGGATGCTAAATGAAGGCAGTACTCATATATACGACCGAACACAAACTGATTGTGATGACATCAGTTATTTCATATTTTAATTTTGATACAAATTTTTACTTATTTTAGATCGCTTTTCATTCACTAAGGTCATATAGCGACCACTTTACGTAACAGTGGAGGTAACGGCAAAGGTATACAATCACACATAAAAATCCAAACCCCATGCAGGATTTGAACCAGTGACCCTTCAAGCACGAAGCACCTACAGCTCTTCAGTCTTAGCGATTTCCACTATGTAGGCCGGGTTTTAGACAGTTTGTGATAATGTCAATTTTTCCATTCACAAATAAAATGTCAAAACGTAAAAATCGAGCATTAAACATCGGCCTTAATATATTGATGTTTAAAATATCAATTTTTCTATATATTGATAGATTACTAGTGGTTTTGGGAACGTGAACTGCAATGGTAATTAGTCCCGTAAATGAAGTACATGTTTTTTTGCTCGAGAGGAGATGTGGTGATGGTGATCTTGCCCCGTTGGATGGCGAGATCCGATGCTGACCTACCGTCGGCTAGAGGGGTATTCCCAACCAGGTATCTCCCACCAGTGAAGCACCGCCCCAGCCGGGACCAACTCTAAGCTCTAACCGGTCTCCCGACATGTGTGATAGGGTAGTAGTAATTGTATGCAAGTAAAGGATAGAATATGACAAAATGGGAAGGAAAGATCGCACGCGGTCCGTGGCCCGTTTGTTTGGGTACTGCTCGGGCATTCGCCTGGCATTGATGGGAGAAAACTCGTCAATCTACCGATCAGAGCAGCCGGCCGCTGGAATTCTCCTCCAGACAGCGAGAGACTTTGACCCAGCCATCTGGCTAGTTTCGAAAACCCTGCCACCGTCGGGACTCGAACTTGGGACTTCCCGGTCAGAAGCACTGCAGTGACATCAGTTGATACCCTGAACCATCTCACCCGGTAGATTTTTCTATAAACAAACATCGATGTTTTGGAAACACAGGCAGCGATGTCGCACCCCCTGTTCGTTCCCCGGGCGCGCTCTCGCGGACGCGATCCGGCCGCGGAGAAACCACTGCGTGCCACCCCCCCCCTTCCACCGCCACCTCCGCCGCCTTCGACTCTTGACTCTGACTCTCCTCCGCGACCCGATTCTCCGCGAACGCGCTCTCCACGGCTTATATGGAGCGCGCGGGTCGCGATCGGTCGGCTTTTTTTGATCCGTTTTCCGGAAAGCGCGCATTTCCACACGGTCGTCGAGCCGCGCGGACGCAGCGCTTCCGAGAAGACGAAGAAAGCTGCGCGCGGCACGGCACGGCGGCCACCAGGCAGATCTAGGCTCAACAGCTGTCACTCGGCCTTCTGGAAATGTCGCCGTTTAATTATGGCCTTCTGCAGGTCGTGCGTGTTCTGTCACGGAAGCACTCTACTTGTTGGGGGTTCTCTACGGATAGATGGACGCTAAATGGGAGAAACTCGGAGCAACATCGGTACAGATATACGCTCAGGTTGATTGGAAAGTTTTTTTTCTTGTGTTCAAGTCATTTGTTCAATTTTTTCGCGAGTATTCTTTGAGGTCGTGTGTACGGTAATGAATTTTCCGGTTAATATTTTTTTAGCTGGCTGTTTGTATTTCAAGTTTGGATAAGATTGTTTCAATATTTTTATTGCTAGTAATAAAGTAAGTAAGTCTAAAAGAATGGCGGCGAAAAATTTTAATGTCATTCTCACTATTTTCGCTTTCTTCTACTTTATTAAATTACACATTTATACAAGCGAGTACAAATATCCTACAGAAATTTGAATAACTAAAAAAGAAAACTGTCACTTCCCCAACCAGGAATTTTTCTCATAATGAGAACCAGTTGATCTTTTGCATATTCTCTATCAAATCCGTGAACAAATTATCAAAATACATGTGAAGAGTTTGAGAGCACTTTGGGTTATACTCATCCACATGTGACTGAAATTTAGTTATGTGACGTGTTCACAAGAACTACAAAGAACTAACTCGACACTAACAGTATAACTAACACGATTGTATTACTCTACTACTTGCTGGCAAGATTTAATTACTCGCAGAGCTAAACCAGAAGGTTGAGCACAAATTTTGGGATACTGAATATCATGTTTAGACACTGACTCTGTGATTTGTATTTAATTTAGATTGACTTTGCCGCCGTTGATCCAAATTGAGTTTGTTTACAGAATTATAAATTTGAGTTGGTTTTTATTTATTTTAATTGAAGTAATATGGTATTCGGCTGTTTCTGTGGATTGGAGATAATAAATTAGTAAATCTTTTTGTTTTATGAATGCACCCTTCTGAAAGCGTAACTCCTTTACGCAGGATTGAGCCAATAATAAATCACAAGATATGAGAAAACCTGATATGACTCGCATAAACGTGACAATACATAAATAACAATAGATTATAAATCAGAGTATAGCTACACGGACCAATAAACATTCTCTTTACGCATAGAAAGTAATTTAATACAATAATAAAATTTATAAAACCAATACAATAATTCAAGAGCGACAAGAGAAATTGTTCAACGATATCCAACGGATGACTAGAGACAAACTACGAAATATGTTCCTCCGCTATGGACCCGAGGAATCTCGAGGGAGGAAATTCGAGGAAACTTCAAGGTAGACCCAGAAAAAGATGGTCTTCTTCTTCTTCTTCTTCTTGATGACGTCACGATCTTCTTAGTGACGCAACAGGACAATCAGTCTAGACCACAATAGTGATGATGACAAAAGCATAATACTACACATGTTCAGTAGTGAGTTCTTGTTCAAATGAAACTTTTGTAATCATTTTCACTGTAGAGATTTTGGTTTGGATTTCAATAAGCAGCTGCCATACTAACACAGGTTTTCGACCCAGGTTTTTAAAGCTTGCATTTCCCAACGCACCGAGTAGAATAGGAGTGGCTGAAAGTCAGTGTGTCCGGCGGAGAGACATAGCGTTGTCGGGGAGCCCCCGGGCCGCATCGCGCTGCGTGGAGCGGCCGTGAGTCACGGCCAGCAGGTGGGCGGCGCCTGGCGCGAGGGGGCCGTGACCTCCATCGCCCACCGACAGCCGCTCCCACCCTCCTACGCTCCCCCCCCCCGTGGAAGAGAGTGCTCCGACACCGCTGTCATTGCACTACTGTATAGTGCAAATAATCAAAATTGCACTATAGTGCAAATAATCAAAATTGCACTATAGTGTCAAAAAATCAAAATTGCAGTATAGTGTCAAAAAATCAAAATTGCACTACGGTGCAAATAATCAAAATTGCACTACAGTGCAAATAATCAAAATTGCATTACAGTGCAAATAATCAAAATTGCACTTCAGTGCAAAAAATCAAAATTGCACTATAGTGTCAAAAAATCAAAATTGCACTACGGTGCAAATAATCAAAATTGCACTACAGTGCAAATAATCAAAATTGCATTACAGTGCAAATAATCAAAATTGCACTACAGTGCAAATAATCGAAATTGCATTATAGTGTCAAAACAATCATTGTTAAAAATTGCACTATAGTGCAATTTTTCTAACTTGGTCCCTCAAGGCTTCACGATGGAATTTATCACGGTATTTCTTGTCTTTCTCAGTCGTGCCGCTAGATATCGCATGATCGCGACAGTATCAAGCAGTGCTTGCCATCATGCGCCATCTAGCGGCCCGAGAAAGACGCGAAATGTCGTGCGATATTCCATCGTGGCAATACGGCAGGGGCGGATCCAGCCAATCATTTGGAGAGGTATATCATATATTTTTGTAAAATAATAAACATTTGTTTTTCAAGTTTAAATAATTTTTGTAGTATAAATACGATACTATACAATAATATTAATTAAATAATTACATAATTCTAACATAAATAAATATTTAAATCATTTTTTTCTAAATAACAGAAAGTAAACTAAAACCATAGGCCTTTGGGGCGGCATGGCCCCCATGCGTTCGGTGGATCCGTCAATGCCATAGGGACTTGAGGGTCAGCTATGTAAAAATCGCACCATTCAAGACCCTTCTCCTCCTCCTTCAACTTCTATGGTCATTAGGTCCGTAAGTACAGAGAATGTTTTCTCGCGAGAGGTGGCAGTGTTCCTTCCTTCCTGCTGGCTGATAAGACCGGCGCCGACCTACACGTCGGCTTGCGAGCAAGTTCCACCTCCAGGCTTCCACCTGCGAGACACCGCCCCAGCCGGGGCAAGCCCTTAGCTCTCGACATGTGTTGTGGGGTAATGCTGATAAGTAGGGAGCGGATTTTTATGCCCTAAAAATCTTGAATTATGCTTCCAAAAATATGCATTTATGACCTAGAAATTATGAAATATGCAATTAAAATTAACAATATTTCATTTCTTTTGCAAAACTTGCTTGATAAAATTCTTGAATTAAATGAAAATTTGCTCCGAATGAAAATATATATTTTTTGTGCAATCGTTTCTTTCGTGCAATCTACCCTACTTTGCGAAAGAAATAATCGAAGTGAATATTCATCTTAATGAAGTACATTGTTTGCCTTCTTGAATTGCTTCTGACTGGTTTAAAAAGTATGTTCTCAAGAAATATCCCATATTTTCACAAGTATTTTATCATCCACAGAAAACACAAAAGCGCAAACTGTGAGTGGCTCTTTTCGAATCAATGAACACTCACAATTACATATGATTCTTTGAAAAGATTAAACGACTTAAGTGTCGAAAATGTGCCACCGCCGGAACTTGAAACTCAGGACATCCTGGGAGCTGTCGCTGCAGAGACATCTGAGTGGGTATCATCAACACGCAAGAATAGGTAACTTCGTGTAATGACAAATAAACTGCATTATATTTATAGACAAAAAATTATTATTTATTTATTTATTTGTCAAAAAACAGTAAAAAATGTATATGACGTGTGGGGAAAGAAATTTATCTGCGCACATTTTCTTGAGGGCCAGAATAAAAAAAATAAAATAAAAAAACGAAAAAATGAATTTAGAAAATAATTATTTTAGAAAAATAAAAATATTTGAAAAATGTTTGTTCCCGAGTTATAGAAAATCAATTTCAACGGTAAATGAACTACAAGCAAAAGGAGTGCTCAACAAAATGTGTGCACAGTGAAGCTACATTTACATTAACATTAACATTAACTATTAACATTACAAAATTCTTTGATGTAATTTTCTTGACACTTTAAACGCGCCCTCCCCCTAACTTGCTTTCTTACTTCTCCGTTATACTGTAATATCTAATGTGGGTGGCTCACTTTATGTGTTCCCGTCAATATATTCTCAACTTCCTAAAGAGAATTTGTTTGCAAATACGAATATAAGCTGTAAAAATTAAATGTCCGATATATGAACATTAATGACTATGAAAACACGCACACAACAAATGCCCATTTTTGGTTATAGAAAAAAAATTGAATTCGACGCTCCTATGTCCGACTTTCGTTGATGCATTATAAATTGGGGAATGTAGGAGAACGATCAATATTTCCGGTCTCAGCAAATTTATAGATGCAAAGCTGTCAACACAACTAGAAATGGAGAACACTTTTGCGTTATTTGGTGATCTGGGTAAAATGTAAAATAATGACGTTGGTTGACCCACCCCCATCAATCGTCATCACAACGAGCATCGCCACAATCAACGCCACCAACGTTCATGACATTCACAACAGTCATCAGTGTCATTACCCGTCTCCACAACAGTCAAATCAATTGCATATATTGAAGAAACTGTTACACTATAAACTCAACATTTACAAGTAACCATCATTGCATCAATTTATATAGCAAATGTTACAACTCTACAAATATCGTAAGATGCATTTCTTATGAAAATACCCTAATTTTCAAGCATTTCCGTTATTTTTATTACAAATATTGCAAGCCTTAATTTACCCACGATTTATAATATAAAATTTAAACTTGTAGGTAAGAATCCTGAGAATAATATATAATTTACAAATGAAAAAACGAAAAAATGACGTTGGTAGCACCTGTCTACACCAAAAAGGTAATTGGCAACGCCCCCGTCAGTGACTACCTTTCATCACAACTGTGCTCTCATCATATTTTCTGTGTGGGTCGATTCGCACTTTGTCATCAACTTGAGACCGATCACCTTGTACTCCTATATACTGTAACTCAAATTTCTCATCATTTTCAAGCCCTGAAACAATTTCCCATCGATCCCTGCGACATTTGTGACGCACAACGCGTGTTCGCAGCAGGTTTTCCTCCGTTTCCCTTGAATATCAGTACCCTTAATGCTTTATCATTCATACATATCCGTACTCACATCAAGTCATTCGTCAATACAAGGAACGGCTGTTCAGTCTGAGACCTGGCATCGTAATAAAGACCTCATCTTCGGCGTTCGCCAGTGCAAATCTGTTCGCGGCAGGTTTTTATCGGGTTCTCCCGTTTCTCCCACCTGACGTTACCCTCAATGCTTCATCATTCATTCAGATCCACACCCACCTGGCCAGCAAACCATTCGTCCATTTCAGTGTGTCTCTGAAGCTTGGGATTTGGGGGTATCGTAATAAATACCTCATCTTCCGCGTGCACGCATGCGTATGTGTTCGCGGTAGGTTTTCACAGGTTTCTCCCGTCTCATATTACCAACAATGCTTCATCATCATTCATCTCCATGCTCACCTCTCCATCAAGTCATTCGTCGATTTCAGTATGTCTCTTAAGCTTAGGATCTGGCATCGTATTTCCACGTACGCGCGTGTGTATATGTTTGTGGCAGATGTTCTCGGAGTTCGCCTGTTTCCCTTGCCGCTCCTTACCCTCAGTACTTCATCATTCATTCATCTCCGCACTCGCCTATCCAGCAAGCCATTTGTCCATTCCAGTATGGCTTCTAAGCTTGGGATGTGTGTCATGATAGAGATCTCATCTTCCGCATGCATGTGTGCGTCTTCGTTTGCTGCAGATATTCTCGGGATACTCCCGTTCCGCCTACCTCTTTACCCTCAATTCTTCATCATCCTTTTATTCATGTCCTCACTCACCTATCCACCAAGTCATTTGTCCATGCCAGAAAATGCACAAAAAAGACATAAAAATGGGTCATTTCCTTTTGTCATAACATAAAATTAAATTCTGTACTAAACGGCATTGTTCTCAAGTGAAAAGAGAAAATGACATTTCATTAAAATCTGTCATTACCCTAAATGCTTCATCGTTCTTTCATTCATTGCCTCACTCACCTTTTATCAAGCCATTCGTCAATTCCAGTATGTTTCTTTAGATTGGGATCTGGATCGTGAAAAAGACCTCATCTTCCGCGGGCACAGGCGTCTCTGTTTGCTGCAGATGTTCTCGAAGTTCTCCCGTTCCCACTGCCTCTCTTTACCCTCAACGCTTCATAGTTCTTTCATTCATCCCCTTACTACGTGTACATGAAGCCATTCGTCGTTGCAAAAAATGCAAAAAACATAAAAATGGATCATTTCCTTTTGTCATAACATAAAATTCAATTCTGTACTAAACGGCATTGTTCTGAAATGAAAAAAAAAGAAAGAAAATGTCATTTCATTGAAAATTCTCCCCTCTACTCCTTACCCTCATGATTCACCGTTCTTTTTCATTCAGCTCCTCACCCACCTGTCCATCAAGTCATTCGTCCACTCCAATACGTTTCTTAAGGCCGGGATCTGACATCGTAATAAACTGCGCGCGACTTCCGCGTGCGCATGCGCGGAGCCGTGTTTGCGCACTGCGTTAGCGCCGACCGCCTCCGCCCCGGCGGTAGCGCCGCGTGGCCAGCCCGGCGTTTGCACAGGGCGGGCGCGGCACCGCGCTGTTGACGCACTCCGCGCCCGCGCCCGTGCGCGTTCCTTGACATCGTTTCTCCGCGCCGGCAGTTCGCGTGTCCGGCTAGTGTTTGCTTAGGCGCGCGCCGACACGTCCTCGGCGACCCGTCGCTCAGCACTTTTGCATCCCTGGCGGAAATATGGTCGCTGGAACGGTGCTAGTACTAACAAGAGGAAAAGTTAACTCGAAGGAAAACTGTCGATGCAAAGGAACTAGTGAGAAAAGTTGGAAGGCAAAAGAACAGAGCAACGGAAGGACGATACAATGATTTGGACTGAGAATTATTGTGAATGAATTATTACGTAACATAATTTTGTAATGTATAAATATTTAGAAATAAAAATGTGAGCACAAAATAGAGAGAGATTAATAGAAATTGAGAAAGAAAAGACGAGACAGGAAGATGGAATAAAGAAAAGGAAAAAAGAGATATTAATGCCATAAAGTGCTTATTTTCTTAAGAAAAACTTTATCGTATTTGCGACAATTGATTTTTTGTACTTTGGAAATTAACAGTTTACTAAAAGCATAATGCAATTTGAAATATAATAATATTTCCAAGATCTCTATTTAGTAGTAATTCCTGAATCCGTAAGACTAGTGAAACACGAGCTAACACGCAACACTGGTAGCCTAAGTAATAAATTCTTGGGTTTGAGCATCCTCACCGCAAAGTACCGATACTCGGGAGAATCAAGCAGACACTCCTGCCGTGACGGCCCTGACCTTCAGGGAAAACCGAACCGACCCACTTCTCCGGCCAATGAAGGATACTCAGTAAGAACTAAAACGGAAGCAAGTAGAAAACGAAGGGGTTGTTTCTCACGCACGAGGAACATACCAAACCCTGAAGCTGATTCAACTCAAGTTAATTGTTTATTTAACCCGACCTCATAGAGATTTCGTGGTCTAGAGAATTTCGTACACTACATTACACTTTTTCAATGACAGATTATGTTATTTTACTCAGAAGTTTAGAGATGATTCACACAATACACAAAATAGTTTTCCAAACGTTATCACGAACACAGCTCAAGAAAAACAAATAAAATACATTTGTATAACACTGGAACAAATTAAATATTTTAACAAACAAATCTTCACAAATACTATAATAAAAGAGTATTAATATGGTAGAATACAGTACTAATAAACTAGTATTTTGCATTCCAAAAATCTAAAACAAAGTTACTGTTTCATAATGCAAGAAGTAATACAAAAAATATTTAATGTTGGGCGGCATCTTCCTTGGAGCCTTGATGTCGCATGACATTTGCTGCATTGTAAGATGTAACGCACAGAGTATAATAATTCAGCACAATGTGAGACTACGCGGATTAACACAATTTTATATTTTCAATTTTCAGTCGGAATCGAAACTGTTTTTACTGGTTTTGGACTTTTACCAAATTTCTGGGTAATAACCAAACCATAGAGACATCACATTCTCGGCGCTGCGTGATTTTCTTTCAATTTCTGCGAGTATTCATATTTATGACTTCACCCTCATCAGAAAACTAAGCAGTCTGACAATCTATATTGTTTACTCTATGAAATATACGCAACTTAGGAAGAATTTCCTTCATGTCACTTGGTTTTCTGTTGCGATACTGCACAATACACCACATCACTTAATCGAAAAAATTAACTATGTATATTAAAATCTCGTCACAAGATATAAATTTAAACGTACTAAATTAGTGCAACTATTAATATAAGAATTTAATGTATAACGCAGTAAATGTATCAGAAACAAATTTAACCCCTAAAGTAATTTTAATTGTGGTAGAAAACGTGAATCGTGAAAAGTGATAATTTAGGCACGCATCTGTAGCTGGCAAAATGCCATAGATAAAATGTAATGAATATAGTAAACTA
The DNA here is from genome assembly GCA_031308135.1 of Acheta domesticus. Classification (NCBI taxonomy): domain Eukaryota; kingdom Metazoa; phylum Arthropoda; class Insecta; order Orthoptera; family Gryllidae; genus Acheta; species Acheta domesticus. The sequence goes on from JAHLJT010009419.1 coordinate 173,795,400, forward strand.
CATCTGGCATTGCAGAAAAACGTAGTAATACAAACAAAGGAAGAAAATGTTAGAGAGATTACTTGAATTAGCTGTTCATCATTGCGTCGACTTATTCCGGAAGATGTTACGAGATCGCGAAGTTGTAACAGGATGTAACATCGCGGCATGTGGACTTGTTCGCCGGCTTGACTGCCGATTGCGACATAAACAGGAACTTCTCGTGCGGACGGGCCGGTTCATCCACAAGCTCCGAGCGAGTTGGTCCACGTTCGCGTGTCCATTGACCCGAAAAGTAGATGGGCTCGAGAGACGCACTGCCACGTAACTCCCTGTGTTCACGCCAGGGGCCCCGGGGGTGGGGTGGGGGTCCTGTTCCGAGGTGAGCCGCTCTCGCCCGTTTACAACAGCTCCGTGGCAGCTCCGAATTCGCGTGCCCCAAGCGCCCCGCGGATGACCGACTGTCCAGGCGGCGAGCCGCCAACTGGTTAATTTCGCCACGTGCAATTAGGTCTTCAGGCTTCTCAACTTATGTCTTAGCGAACAAGACCACATCGACATTATACAATAATTAAAATATATGAATAATAATGATAATAATTGCGAACAAAATGTCGTAACCAAGCAGACAGAGAAACGTCTTAAATATAAGTTTGGAAATCGAGATCAGCCGAATGCGGGGCGTGAAAGCGCAGGTCGTCCCGATAGTTATCGGAGCTCTGGGATTTGTTCCGCAAAATTTGTGTCAGAACTTGGCTAAACTTCTAGGTCATTCAAAGGACTGGGAAGTGCAAGAAATCGCTTTATTTGGCACAGCTCACATTTTCCGCAAAGTATTGTAGAGGCACCGTAGCTGGTCTTTTTTTCTTTGGCCTTTTCAAAGGACCTTTTTTTCTTTGCCGACAACACTGTCAATGAAACAAACTATTGACACGATTGTCAACTATCAATATTTAATAATTTCCGAATAATCTTTAATTGAATTTGAGCCACACTGGGCTAGCCGATCTGAAACGATTGTAAAATCTTTAAAAAATAATTATTATGATGGGCCCGACTTTGTGCAAACCAATTTGAAATCTGCTTACAATTCTGAATTTAGTGATTTATTGACGCCCGACTCCTATGTTTACATTTATATTACTTAGGCCGACTTCTCATCTAGTACGGAGTAGGTAATGCACAAAATTTACTCTTTTTTTTGAGAACAAAATATGGTTTCTTTGCAGATGTGTGTCTATTCATAAAAATCAACCTTCATGTTACAATAAAAATTACATTATTTATTTTTAAAATTAAATATATAATTTACATTTACTTTATCAAATAATATTCATTTAAAATACTGTGCAAAGAAAATGTATACTTTCATTATAGGCAGAGTCAACTGAATCGCTCAATTATAGCGATGAGCGGTTATGCTTATTATGTATATTTACATGTTTAGTTTTCAGTTCATACAATGTATATTGAGGCGAAAAACAGATTTCATTATGTGTTGAGTTAAACACAATGACACATCATTAATTATCAATCCTCATAATGCTCTTTTATTTATCTCTTTAACTATATCAATTTATAACAAATATCTTTTAAGATTTTTTTTCGCGGCCCTTCCAGTGTAAGAAAGTGATGTCCTCCTTGTAGCCCGCTTTGTTGAAGTTAAGGATCAACCGCGAAGATTTCTGTCCATCACTAGCAACCTGTTGATGTTGAAGTTGTCGTTGATGTTGAAGTTCCGTTCACGTTAATGTCTTAAAATCAGATGTTAAATAATTAAAATGTTCACATCAATAATTATTTGCAAATGCGTCAGATGGACATGCCTTCTCAAGGACTGTTTTGATTCACAAACGCTAAACGTTCTAGCTAGCCTTGCATGTGCTCGCATCAGTGACCAAATACCTTTTTTGTTCATATAGTACACTATCCTTTTATTTTCCTTCCCGGGTACCAGTACTTCGAACTGAGTCAATATTTCATATTCTTTCAATCAATAATACCATTGAGTTACATGGGTGTGTCTCACTAACTTTCTTAGTTATAAATTTAGGAGTTTCCGAGGCTGAGCAACAATTCTCACAAATTTCGACAACATGGGGCACTTCCTGACTAGCATCCAGGCGCTCGAACTTTTCTTACTGAAACTCTTCCTATGTGACGACCTAACCGTTGGATTGGTCGTCACGTAGTTACCGATTTCGAACTTTTGAATTGGCTACCACAGTCACCATATTTAATAACTCTTTGTAACATTTTCTTATGGGGGTACATTGCGTTGTTTATGAAACATCACTCCCAAAAATCCTGCATGAACTGAAACATCGGACTATTGATGCTGCTTTCAGTGACGACGGACATGCTTGCCCGAGTCGGGTCTGGGGCGAATTAGTGTAGCCGCAGAGATATTGGTGTTGCCAGTGGAGGACATAATGACTTTGTAGATAAATTTTAGATATTCATAAGTAAATGGGTAACATGAAATGGGGTCATAACTGTAATACTTCAATGATACAAAATATACCTTCTTTAAATACACCTATTCTTTTTTAATCACCCTGTGGATATGAACGTCACGCAACCCGCACAACACAATGAATACAAGCTTCTCCGTTGATTAAATAAATAAATAAATAATAAGTAAATAAAAATACTAAGTCTGCAGAAATTGATTGCCCTCCAAGTCGCTAATGTAGACCTCTTTTTTCTCCAGGCACACACGGCGGCGCCTAGTTATTTTTGATTTCGAGCAATGACCTCAAGCAGTTTTCCTTATTTCAACTACAGTTATCGTATTTAGATATGCTTAGAATGAGTAAGAATAATTATGAAAGATAAATTAAACTACACTTCTCCTCGATTGTCAAAAAATATATATAGAAATATAACCAAACAATAAAAACAATATTATTATAGACCATTCCACACATGAAATTAACACCAATAGGGTTTAAAAATGCATACGATATTAACAAACAAAAGTAGTGATTCACAAAAGAAATATCCGTTTTTTTACGGAGTTTAATTGCTACCTCCTCCTTAAATGTCCAATCATAAGCTGCGATTCATGTTAGGAGGCAGGATGTATATAGTAGGTACTTGTGTCAGTGCGCAATACAGCGCGCTTTTCTATTGTCTCATTCAAAGAGTGTTAACTGAAAAAAAATTCGAAAAGATTTTTCGATGCTCAGAGATTAGAATATTATTCTATCTACTCCAGCGAACACCGATAAAAATAGAAAATATGTTTCTAAACAGTTCGAAAATTTTTGGGAGGACCGAAGCGTAGGAAAAGATTCACCAGTTTAAGAAATTGAGAACATTTTGAAGGAAATGAATTGAAATAAACCTATATATTTCGTTATGTGCATATTTTATTTATTCATATTTGTACTCAATTTATCCTTACTTGTAGAGTATCAACAAGCAGGTTATACGTATACATATACGTATAACCTAATAACCATGATTTTAAAATTGCAGACGGCCTAGCATAAGTAAAGAGAGAATGGAAGTTGTTGCATATAGTAAATAAAATTACTGAAAACACGTAAAAACGAACTTTTTTGAGGAACTTATAAAAATCAAAGGGGTTGTTTTTCATCCAGAAATATTGACACTTCAAATTTTTTACACCTCAATTTTGGTTAGTGCAAACAATGAAAAGCACAATTCATCTGATGGGAGGTATGTATTTTTGCCAAGCTCTGCCCAGAAACGCGGACGAAGGAAAAGAGGCGGAGTGGACGCGGTGATAAATAAATATCCTGGCAACGCCAGGAATGAGCTCGTAGTGTATAAAAAGATAAATGAACATTGCTTTAGAAGAGTATGACAATATTCATGAAGTCCAAAACTATTTACACGAGTGCGCAAATTCTCGCCGGTATGGAAAATACTGGGAGCATGAAGCAAGATATGAGTCATTAGAGAGCTTGAAATAACAAGGTGTTTTTGTCTATGGTTATAATTGAGCATAAATATAGAGGGCTTCTTTTGGTCGTGCAGACAAGTAGGGTCAGTCTTTGCGAGAGCCAAATTTCGAGAGACCATCAGGGTAAGGAACAGCATATCATAATACTTTTCATAGACGCTTGCGTGCTTCAGAGAGGTCGAGCTCTAGAAGTGATTTTTTCTTGGAGATAATCATCACATAACTTCAGAGAAGTTGCCTTAGAAAACATGAATTGTTTTTATCGGCTGTAACCGCTTCTCATAGTGACTACACGGGGTCGCTGGAATTTTTGAATTTGCACCACTACCCATTGCTTCGCTTCAACATGAGAGGGATAGGAGGTACTGCGCGAAGAGCACTACGAAAATTCCACACCTCTGCGGAAACAGCCAGTGGCCAATTTTCGAGCCCCCCAAACGAATTTCGCTTGAACGAGAGGAAGATTCGACCATTTTGAAAAGATGTAAATGAAATTGTGAAAAGAGTGTCCTTCGATTCTTAATGATGTAACCCACGACCATCCGTCCGTCCGTGTGGTGGTCCGTTACTCACTGTTGACAGTGGCGTATCTACAGTATGATAGACATGGCACGTGCCATGGGCGCCACACATAGGGGGCGCTATTTACAGTATATCCGTTAAATCAAATAACAACACCCCTAATTTGAAGTATCCTGACAGGGGCGCAAATTCTAGGCTTGCCATGGGCGCTTGAATACTTAGATACGCCTCTGTTGGATCTCTTTTAGTCAACCAGTCGAGACAAACAAGGTGTCATTCGTCACATCTCGGTTCCTGGAGGGAACTGATTACATTTTGCAGATATTTTAAAACAACCTTAGATATTTATATAAAAATATGTTATCGGTTGTAGCACCTAACATGCATCTTGGAGGTGTCATAAAACACCCTTAAGATGCATGCTAGGTGCACCTGAGAGAGGTGATCAATATAATATTAGAATTCACTTGTCAAAACGATTCAATTAACATTGTTTTCAGTCGGACCCTTCTTGAATATTCCGGTAAACTTCTAGAAAAAAATAGGGGGTTGGTCCTACATTAGTGGCACTTTGCGAGGGCACTGCTTTCTTAGCATAACGTGAATCTTTGGACATGACTCGTAAGAGTGCCGATAATTAAACTTGATTATTTAATGAAACACTCAATTTCTTAAAACAATTCTTCTATCCACACAATTTCATAAAACCCTCTCTGACCGAAGGTATACAATCTAGGCAACTGTATATAAAGTATTTACTTTTATTGTGAACGTGAATAGCACAAATAAATCATTTCAACATTAAAGTAACCGACGGAAGCGCCATCCGTAGGTAGTTGGAGAAATTGCAATTGTCGACCCGTTTCTAACCAGAGATAAATAGGTGATTGTGAAGCTTTGTTCACAAACGACCTACCAAAATATAAGAAATACATAATTATACACGAAAAATATTTTAATGCTGGGTTCACTTTCATTATTCCCAAAGCTACAAGATAACTTATTTTTAAGCTGTCAAGTGACAATATTCTAACCGCGCTAACAAGATGCAATCAGACTTGAAGTGAATCAGTGACAATCTATATTCAAAATTGATTGATTGATTGATTGATTACGAGCCATTTTGGACTAGTCAATTGCTAAGATGATTAGTTCCGTTAGTGTAGTGCATGTTGAGAGCTGGCTGAGATCTTGCTCCGTTAAATGGCAAGATCCGGCGTCGACTTACCGTCGGCTAGCGGGGTTTTCCTCAACCGGGTATCTCCCACCAGAGGGGGAACACCCCAGACAGGACATGCTCTAAGATCCCGACCGGTCTCCCGGAATGTGTGGTAGTGTGGTGCATGTAAGTGTGTGTGGAAGGGGTTATGATAGGACCAGTAATGGGAAGGAAAGACAGCGTGCGATCCATAGCCGTTCGGCCAGGATACTATTCCGGCATTCCCCTGGTATTGATAGGAGAAACCACGGAAACTACCGATCAGAGCAGCCGGCCGCCGGCAGACAGCGACTGAATTCGACTTAGATGACAAACTAGTATCGAAAATCCTGCCACCGTCGGGACTCGAAAACAGAACCTCCCGGTCAGATGCACTACAGTGACATCAGTTGATGCCCTGAGCCACCTCTCCTGGTATCTACATCCAAACCTCACGCTGTGCACTCCACAGCGAACGGCCATGACCTAATGGAAGGGTCATGATCGCGGCGGAGGCTCGCAGACGCCAATGGCGGGAACAGGTTGCGGGCGCCGCGCCGCCCGAAATTGTTCCACTACTGGCGCTGCTATTTGGGTTCGCGACGCGGGTTTGTGAATGAGACGAACGAGTCTGCGGCGGACGACGTGGAAAACGCCATTCCTGCAAGTTTACTGTGGCCTCATTTTTCGCAAGGACATTTCAAGGCACCGAAACAGGATCAAAATATACCGACAAATATGGTAATAACATTAAAATTAAAAAAGTAGGTAGATAAATTAGAAGTTATAATTAATAAATAATACGTAAATGAAATACTTATTTCATTCAGTTTAAAATCAATTTTTCGTCTCAAAAATTAGTTTTATTTTCATCTCTTGCAAACATTATTTAATACGAGCAGTTCCTTTACCGTTGAAATTGATTGTCTATAACTCGGGAACAATAAAATTTTCTAATTTCTATTTTTCTAAATTGATAACTTTTTCTAATTTCTTTTTCTAGTTTTTCAAATGTTCCTAATTTTGCGTCTTTTTTTAAATTCTGGGCCTCAAGATAATGTGCGCAGATAATTTCTTCCCCCACACGTCATATACAGTTTTTACTGTTTTTTTACCAAATAAATAAATAAAATTCTAAACGATTCACTATACTACAGATATTCTAGGAATAGCAAACGTTTCGACACTTGTCAACTATAAAAAGATACTTAGTTGTGTTTTACTAATTAAGAAACGGATTTAAAATGAAATGAGAAGAACATTCTGTATGAAAATGACTAAGCCCAGACAAACATAGTGTTTATTCATGGGCAGAGAATAAACATGAAATTTCAAAATTATATCACGATTCGTGACTCTGTAAAACTTGTAACACTTTTGGTAGGAAGAGGTTTCTCTGCTATGAGTAATATTAAAGTCTTATGAGAGTGGAAGCAATGAAATGCTCGAAAACAAGTTGATATTCGTAGATAAAATATCTTACTACATTGCAAATGCGTGTTAGATAACATACAAGTATACAGATTTACAGGAGTAGGAAGGATTAACGTCATAGATCTTAGATTATGAAGTGAAAATGATTGATTGTAGAGCAATAAAACTATTTGGCTAACACTGCAACATATAGAAGAAACTTACAAATGTTCACTTTGAAGGAAACGTGAAAGAGAGAAAAGTACTGAAATGAAAAAGTACAAAAAGATATGTTTTCTGTAGAATTCTTAATCCAACCATCACAAACCCATCTGAAGACGGTCTCCAAACCAATTTGAACGAACGATAAGGTTATTTTTTTTAATTTATTTTCTTCCTGTTCGGCAGTTTTGCCTTTCAGGGGTTTTAAATTTTACATAACATTACATACATAACATTTTGGGCAAACAACCTCTTATTATTGTATTTTACTACTAGCTATATTACAAGTTTTCATGATTATATTTCTAGCATGTAATCAATTTACATACAATACTCAAATTTTTAGCGTTTATCATTCTTAAATCTAGATACTTCTATAAACATTGAAAAGAAAATTTATTTTAAACATACAATATTATTGAGGATACTTATTTTTCATGGGGGTTTATACATGTCCTTCGGGTATCGTGAGCGTATTCTCTTGGGATTATTTAATGTTTTTCCCATTGTAAAATTTATACAGCAAGGAGAGAACGGAAGAAGTGTAAAAAAATTTATCACAGTTCTATCTTATATGCTCGATTAGGGGCTAAATTTGAAGTTCTCTTTGAATTTGTGTATTTGAGATGAACCAAGGAGCCTTTGCACATTTTCTTAAAAATTTATTCTGTATTTTCTGCAGTTTTTCAATGTTGCTATTTGCTGGACTGGACAGGCATATGTGAGCGATGGTCTAATAATCGATTTAATTATTAAAATAGCACATTCCAAATTTAAGGCTGAGCGGAAGTTAATTATTGGAAACGATAAGGTTAACGGAGGATAACGGTTCACAGGCATGGAAGAGAAATAAAACATGTAAACAACACTCTGAACGCCTCTGATTTAATCGTTAAAATAACTATATAAAATCCAAATATTGACCTCTCTGGCTCCAAGGGCATCAGTTCCCTGTTATTGTAAGTACTAGTTTCCCTTCACTTTCGTTTCATCCGCACCTGAGTGTTAAATGACGTTAAAACATTTAGGAAAAAATAAAAATTAAGGCTTTTTCAAAGAGTGCAGAACAATTGAATTTATTCCATTTTCTAGTATACTCTTAATTTATCCTACTTGTCCAGCTAATATATCCTTTTCTTTACAGAGCCGGAAATACGAGTACGTAATTATGGTCGATATAATAAAAATTGGAATGAAGACACTTTGCTTATTAAAATCTGTTATTCATTCGGAATTTTCAATCTCAAGATATTGGGATATTCAGTACATTTGGTGTCCCACAAGCTTAAGAGAAACGTGTTAGACATTATTTTCTCTACTACTGCAGAATGTGCACATTTCTGCACGGTTTTTGGATGCAAAATGATGTCGATTCCACAAGCCGTGCGAGAATAATATTCTCGCACGGCTGTCGACCAATCACATTCGTCTTAGTTCATTACATACGGCAGAGGGTTCTCACAGTCGCCTACACAGGCGCTGCTTGCTCGGGCATGGCAAAGTCAGAATTGACGTAAGACAGATGAACCACGAACCCAGTTCTGTAAGGTTAAGTCGCTCATTTAGTATTTTTAAAATATTAATTGTAAAGTCGTCGAGAAAGTAAAGTCTTCTACTCGCGGAGAATGGCTATTATTCACTCATAGAAATTCCGACACTCGCTCCTACGTCGTTCATGTTGTGAACATCGATGCGTGAATAATAGCTATCATTTTACTCTCGTTGAAGATAAACTATAAGAGGAAAACCCGGCAGCCGTTGTTCTGCCCTTCATGTCCCTCTTTCCCCTCTCATCACCCTTTCTCACTGTCTCTCCCTCCATCCCTCACCCTGTCCCTGTCTGTCTGTCTCTGTCCTCTGCCGCTCTCTGTACCTCTCATTCACATTTACAGGCAGATTCTGCACTGTCTCTGAGTAGGTGAGGTAATATCGGAAAGCACCAGGACCAGCAAAAATGTTCGAAAAGAGTTATTCTGAAGATTACGGTGTGAGAAACGTTTCTTTGAGGCTGTCTGCCTCAAAATGTTAGTTTTTAAGGCCCTAGAACGTCTCGTTTAGGAGTTATTTAACGATATAGATTCAAATTCTGCCGAGTGTGTGTACACCAACATCCCAATTTTATATGTATAGACAACTCGACTCTCCTTAGTTTCTACGCATTGAGAAGAAATTGCGACCTCCGTGACACAAAGCCATTCCACACAGTGCCTGCACCAAGCGAGACAGCGCATCCACAAACGAGCGAACAGCGGCTCCGAATGGCAAAAAGCACTCGGGAGGGCGGCCGGAGGAAGAGGTCAACGAGCACTTCCGTACACGGCCGGGAACATCGCGGTGGTGGCGCACGGGTCGGGCGAGGACGGGGACGGGGGCGGCGAAAGCGCCGCGCGGAAGGAGCCCAGACGCGCCGCGCCGTTCCGGGTTCGCACTCCGACGCGGACGCCGTAGTAGGCCAGCGGGGCAGGCCGGGGTGGCTCCACGCACTGGGCCGAAATGGCCCTAAAAGCACCCGCACCGCTAAGCAAAAATTGAGGAAAACCGATGTCTCAAAATCAGTGGAGCGACACGTATTTTTCTGTGTGTGTCGTGTGTGTGTGTGTGTGTGCGTGTGTGTGTGGGTCAGTGTGTGTCGTGTGAGTGTGTGTGTGTGTGTGTCAGTGTGTGTGTGGGGTCGGTGTGAGTGTGTGTGTGTGTGTGGGTCAGTGTGTGTGTGTGTGTGTGTGTGTGTGTGTGTGTGTGTGTGTGTCAGTATGAATCGATAATTCTGCGCTCAATGATAAAGTGTTTTACCCTATCTGATCAAAACAACTCTCTAATGACATTTTCTCAGAGCAAAAATAACCATCATCTTACTATATTTCTTCTCGTAAATAACAAATGACATTTTTTTGTGTTTCATCTTCCCTGAACACCGACGATATGGGTTACTTTCTCCTGCAGCGCGGCTGGTGTGATATCTAAATATTCGCAATGATACCATTGAAAGATGTAGAACTATTCAACAGCAGTCTTTTCAAGGTATGATGTTTGAAATGTTTGAAGTTTCAAAACCAAAATGTGGTCCTGCAAATGAGATGAAATATCTTGTGCACCCTTCTGAGATAAGGGAGACCCCCTCCCGAGAAAAAAAACGGTAAAAGTAACCAAAAACATTCAAAGAGCATCATACACTAACATCAAACGCATCATAACACTAAGTCATGTCCGTGGCTTCATATTCATTTCTACACATTTTCGTTTGTTCGGTTTTTGGTTTGTTTTCTTCGAAATCACAGAAATAAGGCGCATTAGAACTCTCGTGTTATTTTAGCCCTCTGCGTACTGCGACCGCGCACTGCTCCAAGGACAGTTCCTTTTCATTCGAGGACAAGCAGGGTATGCGGCGGCCGTCACAGAGGCGACCGAGGATCATAAACGTCAGGATCTGCGTCTACCGACTCATATATTATTAATTTCCAATGTTTACACGTGCTTGATTTCCTTGACCTCTATTGATAATATTATGGCCCGACTCTTGAGTGTAGGTCATTAAACAACACCATTTTAAACTGCCAACATTTCGGCTTTTATTACGCTTTCATCAGGGCTACAAACAGACGGATTTTTTTATATAAATACACATTAAGTATAAAGATTGCTTAAACTAATATCTGCTAGACTATTTCACAATTTTGACTGATATATATATATATATATATATATATATATATATATATATATAAAATTGTATTATTACATACCATTTTTTAGGATCTCTCGGGTCTAACCACGATCCTCCCCACATTTTCCTTCTTACACTTCATGTTTTCCACTACACATCCATTCCTCACCGCGCCATATTACCACGCCACCTTATAACTGTATACATCATCCTTACAAGTCCTCTCACACTGTCTGTGACGCCGGCTACATCAAACCACTTCCTTTTTTATTACCAATTGCTGTGTTATTTGGAGACGTTTTAAATTATTGTCCTGGCCAAAAACACGGAAATCCACACAATTTTTTTCCGGTTCTATGTGCTTTATGCTTACCTAATCAGTTAATCTACTATGTATGTGTTTTATTAGTTATAAAAGTCAAACACTGTTTTCATGGTTGTTGAAAATGGAACAAAAGAGGCTTTATTTTAGGTAGCAGAAAAACTTTGGTCAAGCCGGTATCCACGTGTGTTTTCGAATTTTTGTAGATATTATAATTGAGTGGTTAATGGCATATTTACGTGAGCCACAAGGACCCTAAAACGCATACTCAAATTCAATTAAAAGCACTCTATTTGTATTTCAATTGCCTCGAATGGGTTCAACCATTAATTTCAAAGTTTTCTTTATAAACGTTGTTTATAACGAAATAAGAAAAAATATGAAAAAGAATAAGTTTTACGATGTGGAAACTGATTGAAAGTATGGGAATAATACCTAAAAATCCACAAAAATAATACGTGGGTGATTGTATTTAATTTTTTGATTAATTTTAGTTATAAAGTGAGTGAAGTTTGGCGCCGGAAACCCTAATTTTAAAAAATTAAACATTTTTAGTGAGAAAGTGAGGAAGACAGTATTTACAGGTGGGAGCAAGACAGAGGGGTTGGGCAAGACGGAACAGGGATAAAATAGAATGGATACAATTAGGTTCTGCGGCAGGACGGGAAAGGATGGAATGCCCCTTCCTATCTAATAAATTACTGTGATAAATACCCCAGCAACGCGGGGTACTTCAGCTAGTAGCAATATATTTATTTTCTTTACGATTATTATGTCATTTAGATAGCTTTGACTGAAACTTAACTGTGTTCTGTGAATCCAGTTTTACGGTAAAATAATACATTTGATGGCGTGTACGTTAGTTGACTTGTAACAGTCTTCTGGTTCTCGTGGAATTTTATCGTATCATTTGCATACACATACGTAGAGAAACATATACTATGTTTGTAATGGAAGATTTTAGCGTTAACCTGTTTGACGCTCCTGCAAAGTCTTGTATAACCTTGGTCTCATTTGAAAATCAGACAAATACATTCTCATCGCAGTCACATAGAACGTGTTATGAATAATAATAATAATAATAATAATAATAATAATAATAATAAAAGAGACAGTAAGTGCAGAATAACCGTAACTGAAACGCACATGTTAAATTTCACTTAAAAATGTTACCAATCATTTTTTCTTAACCAAACATAGTAACGAGTGCTTCATTACAAGACATTTGTTTTCATTTTCAAAAATGATTTATTTAAGAAGTACTATTTGTCGTATTTAGTAAGTAAACAACACTATTCTTGCTTTAAATACCCTTTCATAAGTTTGCTATTCAATCTTAATACGAAACGCTTTCAAATTAAATAAAATTTACTGGCATGAATTATTGAAGATCAGCAATGTTATATTGCGGATCTTCAATAGAAATAATAAAACACAGAACAACTTAAGGAGTTAAGAAGAAACAAGTTTCTGAAAGTGTGGTAAAGGTTTCTTTATACGAAGTGGAGATCCTTAAATTGTAGACAGACAAAAAGACACGCAGTTCCGTACGTTCTCGGCGACGAGACCAGCGTGCCGAGTCCGCTGTGACCGAGAATGCTAGTTCCGGCAGAGCCAGTATTGAGAACGAAAGATATCGATATTTGGTCGGTTATCGGGATGTGCCCCCGAGTCGGCAGGCGAATAGGCGTCGATGGAGAATGAATGTGGGAGGAGCTACTGGATCTTTCGACACCGTTTATTGCACACACGTTTCGATTAAATATCTTAAACGCATTGAGATGAACCATGTCATCTTAATGACTTAAACTGTAAATAAATAAGTACAGAAGTTGGAATTAAAGGTGTTTTTCTATAAATTAATATATGAAAGAAACAATGAAAGATTATAGCGAATAGGGAAACATGATTAGTTGACAAAAGAACGATAATGCGTAAAAAATATGAAAAAGAAACGCGTTAAAGCTCGCATTATGCCGGAAAGACGTTCAGAAGACGATAGCATAAACAGGATTATTGCGAAAAGCAACAGGAGCTGGCAGAGTGTCGTTATAGAGATCCATCAGGGAGGGAGATCGAAGAAAGATGCCGTAAGTGACAGAATAGCGAAGTTTCTGTTGAAACGTATTTGATGTCTTCAATAATTTCCTGGATAGAAGAAATAATTGAGGTAGTCACGATTAAGAGAATGTAGAATTGGACATGTTAATTAGAAAAGATCTTGAGCAAGCAAACGAACTTCAAAAATTTCCGTGAGCGTAGCAAAATGGATGCAGCGTGTATGTGGTATTAAAAGTCAAAATATGTACATAAATATGTAAGGAAAACAGTAAGAATATGTAAATATAGATATAATATGTAATAATAAAAAACCGCTCATTAAAAACACATTTACATAAAACGAAATTGCAATTAGAAAAAATGTCCTAAGTAAATTTTAAAATTAATACAAACGTTTTAAAAACATTTTCGAGAGCACAAGTTGATGCACACTTTGCATCATACAACATTCTCTCAAATGAAGGTTACGGGTCACAAAACGCGGAGTCAATGATATTTTTGGCACATAAATTTCACCAACAATGATGGGGAAAATGCCGATTTAAAAAAAAATACTTCTTTTCATAAAAAAATATGTGATAAATATGAAAAAATAGAATAAAAATATATGTTGTGAAAACAACAAAATATGTAAATTATGTAATATATCATTAAATATGTAAAAATATGTAATGAAGCTTTAGGAGGGCCACGATTCGCCTAGAGAAACAAAGGGTCCCCCCCATAAGATGGTAAAAGTTCCCGTCAACCAAATTACATATGAGGGGTTACACTATAATTCTAACATAAAAATAATTTTTTTGAAGGGTTTCTTACCCCCGTCCCACCACCCACACCCATATTCAGTCAAAAACGTGCTTTTTTAATTTCAATTTTTTTCGACCACTTAACACTATTTTATCAGACTGAAAAAAATATGATAAATAAGTACACAATTTGAACACTTACAAGGTCTTGTGTCGATTGTTTCTTATAAATGGCCAAAACTGTCGTCTTTCCGTAGCGTACGGTTACTTATGCAAACGATTAGAAATCTTTAAAAAATGATACTTTGTAAGTATATTCCAAAATCAAACTTTATTGGGTGTTACAACAATGTATATAAATGTATAATAAACACTAAAATAAATACACAGAACCGTTGCAATCAATTTTCAAAGTATATTGAAAGTCCAGGTGTTTAAATGCGGGAAAATGATTTTTATTTATTAACTGCAGCCCAGCAATCGAAAAATCTGAAAAAAATGCACAACAATTTGTGTTTTAAAAGGCTTCTAAGACACAGTAAAAAATATTTTTTGATATTATTTTTCGAAAATATTTTCTTGTGTTTGAATTTGTGCCTGAGAAAATAATGAAAAATGTTTTTCTGATATTCTTTTGCAAGCCTGTCACTTAGGTTGATGTAAAAGTTCAAGAAGATCCAAGAAGATTTCGGACAGTCTTTTATAAAATTAACAACTTTGTTTACGGCTTTTTTCGAATGTTTTATGTACATTCATCTTCAGGCCAAAATAAAAGTTGTTAATTTTATAAATATGACTGTCCGAAATCTTCTTGGATCTTATGTTTTTCTAATAGTTCAAATTGTGTACTTATTTATCATATTTTTTTCAGTCTGATAAAACAGTGTTAAGTGGTCGAAAAAAATTGAAATTAAAAAAAACACGTTTTTTGGCTGTATATGGGTGTGGGTGGTGGAACGGGGGCTAATAAACCTTTCAAAAATATTATTTTTATGTTAGAACTATAGTGTAACCACTCATATGTAATTTGGTTGAGGGGAACTTTTTACCATCTTGTCGGGGGGGACCTTTTGAGATCGGTAATTAGAAAAACAAAAAATATGTGATTACATAAAAATCCGGTCTCTACTCCTCATTACATTGCGTGTGATCGTGCGCTGTGCGGCGCGGCGCGGCGCGGCGCGGCGTGGCGCGGCGTGGCGCGGTGTGCCGGTGGACGCCGGGCGTCGGAAGTGGAACGCCCAGAGTTATCACTGGCCGCGACACGCGTCGCCTTCGCGCCAACGGGGACGCCTGCGCCTGTGCCGCCGCCGCCGCCGCCTCCGAATAAAACTTGTTCTTCTTTCTTCTCTACGCGGGAACCTGTTCTTCCATCCCAGAGCATCTGCGTTCTCTAGCCTCTTGGGAACTAGTAGGCGCTCCGTCGTACTCAACTTTGTTTATAGTTCGAAGGTTCGAGGAGCGTTGGTTATTATCTCCGATTTTACTTTCTCACCCTTACTTTGTAAGATGAGAAAGTATTCTAATTGTGGGCCGGAAAACTGCGTTTTTTATTTGACGTGACTCCACAAACATATTAAACCGGCAAATGTGGCCTCGGGCATTAACCCTGGAGAGGTGGCGGTTGCCGGAGTTACGTTAGAGGTGGCGCGGGGTCATTTCAGACCCCTTTCAGTTATTTCTTTATAAAATTATATTTAGCAATAAATAAGAGCGAAATTAGTTATTTTAATAATAATCAATCATTTATTAAGTTGTATTAGCTTAATACACTATTATAAACAAACTAGCAAATGAGGAATTGAAACAAATAAAAAGGGCAAAATAATCATTTATCTTTCATTTTATGTAGTGACTCCATTTACATTTTCCTGAATATTTCAACGGCAAAGAAATCAGAAAATTCAGTAAGTTCCATTTTCCAACATTGTCTCACATAAAAGCAAATAATTAATCGAAAATGCTTCAAAGCCAATCAACATAACTCAGAAAAAGTACGAAATTTAAGATGTTTGTGTTGGTTTTACAAATATTTGTAAATGAATTATCTTTATATATAAAATTCTCGTGTCACAGTTTTAGTTACCATACTCCTCCGAAACGGCTTGACAGTTTTTCATGAAATTTTATATGTATATTCAGTAGGTCTGAGAATAGGTTGTTATCTATTTTTATACTCCTTAGTGATAAGGGTGGTCCATCTCAAATTTTTTAAATTTTCAGACAAAACTTTTAGGCAACCCGCTACACATGGTGGGTATTTCACATGGTGGTATTTCACCCGTTACACTGCGTTCCTCCATATTACGCACCTGCTCAGCGATGTGCAGAATCTCCTATTAAATATGAATAAAACGGAGAGAGACGGTGAAAGAGAGAGAGAGAGACGGAGAACGAGAGACTGAGAAAGTGAGAGAGGGAAGGAGAAACAGATATAGGGGTAGAACAACGTCTGCCAGGCTCAGCTAGAAAAATGTTTGTCTCCGCAATACATTGTTGATTTAGGTTTGAAGAGTCTTAAGCGTATTAGAGACTAATACATCATTAATGCTATAATTAGCAGGAAAAAAGCACAGAAATTACTATTTGACTACAGGTAGATATGACATCGGGACTAGGAACTTTGTTTTAATAATTTGTGGTGTTTGTTGCTGCGAAATGTTTAATTAGCTTTAATTAATGTTTAATTAGCCTTCTGAAGTTGATATTAAATTCTCGAAAGTATAAAATGGGGTAAGATTCATTGTTGAACAGTTAAAAATCTGTACATGTATTTATAACCATTTTTTAAATGATTGTTCTTTAGAGAAGATTTATTTATTATCGTTAATTATTTTCTCCTGCCGTCCTTTAATATATAGATTTTCGTTTCTACTGCCATTTAGTGCAACAATAGGTAAAGAAAACCCTGACTGATTTACTTGATGTAATGATGTAATTATCACTTGATCAGCATCCCCGCAAGGCGTCTACCGGCGTCATTTCTGACCAGTGTTGCCAGATGTACCGTATTTCCGCATTTTATACCACATTATTAACACCTAATCCGCATTAAGCGATGAGGATGCCAAAAAAAATTTGCATTTCCATGATAGTGGATTAAAATCCATTTTTTTCATCTCCTCTTTTATTACAATGATCGTTAGATATCCCGCTATGGTTGAGAAAATTTGAATGTTCAAAATGCTGTCTCTATTCGTTTAAAGTAGAAAGCAATAAAACACCAATCATTAGGGCTTTATCCAATTGCCGTATTCGAAAATTGATGACCGAGCACCAAGGTGTTGTCGTGAATTCCGTCCTTTATTGTCTTACTGTTAGAGATTCAGAGGACAAATAGGTGACAACATGTTGGTTCGTCGTTTTCGAATACGCCAAATATGAATACGGATTGTCGTTCATATTCTTACTGCATTTATTCAAGCTGGAGAAATTATGCACTTCGCGGGATATCGAAATTAAAAATGTTGAAATTACGTTACTCGGCCTAATATTAAACTAAGATTAAAAAATAAATTGAAAGTAGATTTATTACAAAAATACCGATATTTTAAATTTTTAATTTCTTGGGTGAATCGTGAACATTATATATAGTGATAACAAACATAGAACAAATATAGTGAGACAATATCGAATTATTTAATTAATAAAACGGAATTCTATGTCGATATATGAATTATTAATGTTTTCCCCTATTTTTAAATTATATTATACGTAGTAAATCCGCATTCATTAGAAGAAGTACGCATTTTTTAACTTAAAACTTCGGAATCGGAAGTTTCACATCTGGCAACATTGCTTCTGTCCCAGTAAGCAGCACGGAGTAAGGATGAGATCTCTCACACAATAAGCCGTTTCTCACTTACTACAGTTTTCGGCCATTATTTTTTATTGTGTAGGCGTTAATTGTAATTTTACAATTATCACTTTTCTATTTCGGTGTAATTTTCAAATAATTTATGATTAATTTGCAGGGCTGTAATGAAAAACTTTATCGAAGCCATCATTTTAAATGGCAAATTTCGAGGTGAGAATATATTACTGCCACGGATCCCT
This sequence comes from Acheta domesticus, assembly GCA_031308135.1. NCBI lineage: Eukaryota > Metazoa > Arthropoda > Insecta > Orthoptera > Gryllidae > Acheta > Acheta domesticus. The sequence goes on from JAHLJT010009419.1 coordinate 173,813,514, forward strand.
ATTATACCACAGATGTGCCAATTCAATTTAAAGGTCTTCAATTTCCATTAAGATTGGCATTTGCGGTGACTATCAATAAGTCTCAAGGCCAAATGATGTCTGTCTGTGGATTATTTTTTAGCACACCATGTTTTTCACATGGTCAATTGTACGTGGCATGCTCTCGACTGGGCAAACCATCTAGTTTATTTGTGTTAGCTAAAGATGGGATAACAAAAAATATTGTACACTCTATTGCGTTGAGGGTTCACTGACTCTTCAAACACTGACAATAAGTTAGTCTTTTTTTTCTACTAAAATAATCCTAGGAATAAGTTATATGGCAAAACAACGTTTGCCGGGTCGGCTAGTTACATATAAAATTTTGAAAATCCTTCAGACAAAAGCTAAAGAATATGGTGAAAGGTATGTGAAATGTAAAGCTTCTGACTCGCAAAATTAGACAACTGCAGCTATGCAAAAGATACGTGAGGTCACAAGAGACCCCGCGCCACCTCTCTCGGGTTAACTGATGCCGCTGAAGTATCTCTGACCGGGAGGTCCTAGGGTTAGTGTCCCGTCAGTGACGAGACTTTAGGCTTGTCAACCAGGTCGAGTTCAGTCGCCGCCTGGAGGACAATTTTAGTGGCTTGATCGGTGGTACTACATGGTTTCTCCGATCAATAAACGCCAGGCGAGTGTCAAAGCAGTATCCTAACAAGCGGGTCACGGACCACGCGCGATCCTTCCTTCCTCTTGCTTGTCCTTTCCTAACCCCTTGCTTAAACATTATTACACTCGCATTCAGTGCACTACCACTCTTGTCGGAAGACCAATCGGGAGTTTAGAGCTTGTCCAGGATGAGGAGATGCCAGGCTGGTGGGAGATACCTGGCTGGATAAAATTCTCGCAAGACGTCGAGGTCAGCGACGAATCTCACTAGTCAGCGAGGGAAGATAACCGCCATCTTCCACGATAAAAACATGCACTATACCTATGGGATTATCTTAGCAGTTGACGCGCCCGGAATCAATCACTAATCAATCAACGAGGATATTAATGTTTTCTTACACCATACAAATTAATGTCAAGATAACTCCAGAATTGAGAGTTTTAAACGGAAATTAAAATAAATATTTGTGATGTTTGTCGTGGCCAATGTAACGAAATACAATAATCCCAAAAATTCTCTAAACGCAGAAACGTACGAAAGCATGAGTTCAGAGACCAAGCATCAATATGTAGCCAACAAACAGCCGACCTTCTTTGTTGGTCAGGTAACGGTTACGACACACTACTCCAGAAGAAAGTAGCCTCATTTCTCGTGTATCATAATTTTGCCTACGTTTGTCATGTGTAACGGAGAAACTCAGACAGTTGTAGGCTACCCGAAAGATTCTCTGTTGGGTCGACGCAACCGTCTTCATGTCTACACGTCTCCTGCAGAGTACTGTTTCCTTAAGCTACTGAAAGAGGAAACATTTTGGCACTACCATTTCAAATATATTTAAAACACTAAGGGCCTAAAACTATAAATATTGGTTGCGCGTGAGAGCCGCAATTGAAAGGTATACTACTGAAATAATACAGGAGACGATATTGTAACTGTATTATAATTGTAACAGGAAGTCGCTAATAACCGCGATGTTGATGCGACTAAAAATAGAAATGATTAAAAAAACATTTCATGGAAAAGTGAATTTTTTTATACTGCAACAATTCCAACTTAAATTAAAGCAAAAAATCCAACCAATTACTCTAGAAAAAAGTCCACCTTTTCTTTGGCACTAGGCAGCTAATCGAAGAAGATCACCTGTATACAATCTGTACAAATATAAAATGTATATTTACATCTCTTTCTGATTATTCAAATCATCCTTCACAAGTTCGAGAACCCTTTGCACTGTGGATTTGGATTGAAAACTATTTAAAAATCAACATCATCGTATTTGTTTAATAAATCTTCACTGTGTCGAAACTTTAGTCGTTTTCGCGACGACGAATACACTCCGAACAAGAATTCATCACCGCTATCCGAACATTCGATTGGCTACACAGTACTCGCGTCACACGGATGCTTCTACTTTGCGGTTATTTCCCTGATCTGAATATCTTCACAAAAACAGTGGAATAGTTTATCACGTATTTATTTCACGGATAAGCACTATTCCTATTTCTTACAACCTGTTTTTTCTGTATCCATGGAATAAAATTTATCTCGGCTTTATTCCGCGTTCGTACAACTGGACCTAAGATTTTACGCTCAACCAAATTTTGTGATGTTTCATTTAAGTGATAAATAGTTCGAGAAAATAAACAAGGAAATCTGTACTACTAATTTGCAATGTGCACAAAAACTGATAGAAAACTATGTAGACTTCTGCTGTATCAGAGGTGTCTATGGTTTTGTGAGATACACAACACGAAAAAACTAGCAAACCGTTTCAATCTTGATTGAAAAATGCAAATATTTGATTGTCTTATTCCGCCTCTCCTTATACCGCGCCTACTGTCTGAATTTTTATATTCAATGCCTCACTACTTACCGCATTCCTGACATCATGCTGCAGCAAGGCTCAAAGGAAGAGTCCACCTGTCCATTAAATATTTACTATTTACGTATTGCGCTTTGGAAGAGTAACTTTTCTGATTTTCTTGGTATGAGGAAAACTGTTTGACTGTGTATATAATATACTCGTATGTTATTGCAGTATCCGCGAAGTCATTTTTTGTTAAAATATTTAATTTACTGCGGTGTGATACAATGGTATATTACTTGTTATTTTTGAGCAATGTATTGCTACTTTTTGAAAAACAATTGTGTGTGGTTTTGTTCCGCAGCATTTTTGCTGCTGCAGGTCACTAGTTATCAACTTTGTTTCTTATGTTTTAAATCTCAATCAAAATATGATAACAAATTTTATTCATGGTCGTTATCCACAGAGGAAGAATGTGGTTAATACTCCAAGTTCCTAAAGAGTAGTGTTCTGCGGGAAATCTACCAGACATGTTTAACGATTGAAAACTCATTTTTTTAAGAAGCAGACGGTCAGAGAATAAGTGAATCCCCTTATATACTGAATTCCCTTATATCAAAGATCCCGATTTTGATTTCGCGCCGGGTACCCACTACGTTCCTCATGGGGAGACATATGAACATTTACATTAGACACTGACACATTTGCGGGCTCCTCGGTCAGCAGACTCAGGCCTTCTGCGACAACACACATACATGAAAGACAAGAGACAAACAACTCGCCTTGTGAATCTTGTGAGTCGCGCATCCCTCGCCTCTTATCTATTTATTAATAATTACTAATCTTATTTTTGACGTTGGATGCGGCCGATTACAAAAATTTATAAGGTCGAAGGTTGGTGCAAGTTATCCAATACTGGATGGAGACCTGCTATCATTTGCAATAATATCTGGTGTTTTCATTGCTACAATAACAACTCAAATTACATTCTGAAAAAAAAAATAACAAACACCCTCGTGCCTATTGCTATTTATTACGTTTCCTTTTGGGTTTTCGCAGATTCTGCCAACAAAACATAAACAACACCTAACAATAACATAAACAGATCAAACCAAAGAATAAACATCCATCCACACAATATTTACAAACATTCACGCTATACTGAGAAATGCGCATTCTCTCTCTGTGGCCATTTCGTAATTAAACATATCGTAATAATTAATGACAGGCTTGGCCTTGAACATGAGAGAATTCCGTCGCATTTATTGAATGCATATACAGTTCACTTTCCTTTCCGTATTGCATCTGCGCCAAACTTCGGTGACGTCCAGGACAACTCCATAAAAAACGGTTGCACCGACCACCATGTGATTAAGACATTTCTCCTCCCGCTTACACTGAGCATATGTCGTGGCGATACTCCATCACTATAATGTCCTGCAATGCACGAAAGTTATTTTCGCCCTTTTGCGAATAGAATGCCGTGGCGATATAACATTGTAATGTCCCGCACTGCACGTCTGAACTTGCGTCGTTTCCACGACTAGAGTACCATCTAACGAAAAGCATTGTTGGGACTCTCTACCAAAATTTTGCCCCAACAAAACAAAATCTTTCCGTCATTTGTCCTTCTTTACTAACATTCAATATTTCTATTTACGCCTCTCTGGCGTCCCCGCAATCAGTTGTATTGATCTAAAATTCCTAAAAATTTCCATTCTAATTGTTTATTTGTTGGAAACATAAAATCTTTACATTGTCCCGTTCTAAAATTTGTAATTTTTAATTCGTTTCAGCTCACGTGCACCGGAGATTATCCGTCAACTGTCTTTCTGACAACTTCCGGAACACATTCACTCTGTTTAATTAAAGAAAACACATTTTCGGCTTTGTATATTATGTGCGCTCATATACAATAAATGTTCTCAATTTCCCTGCAAGCTGTGCATGATCTGGAAATTGCATTTTTTTTTCGCGGCATCATGTTACCCAAAAATGTCCGCACGCCATTCTGCAGTCATGAGTCGAATCCGCTATTGTCTGTTCGCCTCCTATAGTCAGCTTCATCAGCGGTGACTATTCTTACGTAAAGATACGAATCATTACAGTTTTGCAATACGAAAATTCTGTCTTTACTAATGAATCACATTTTCCGAACAGAAATCATACGCACGTCTCACATGGCTGAAGGCTCCGTGGTTCTCTTCCAATTTACACGAGCATCGGAAATTAGTAAAATGGACATTTTATAATGAAATCATGAGCTCTATAGATTGTTTAGGTAATTATTGTGCCTGAAACAAATTTTTATTGTAATCGTGGAAATAAAAAATAAAATTAATGAAAATTACGTAACTTTCTACTACTATCCACATATATTTCGGTACCTGAAAATCTTAAAACTTTAAATAAGATTTTTTTAACCTACCATAAAAAATAAATAATATTACACAGCTATTCTAGTATCTAAATATTTCACTCATTGAATATAGGCTACTTCAAAGTAGTCATTACGCCAATTCAATCTATCTCTGTAATCAGAGAAAGGTAGAACCTCACATAGGTTTCACCTCAAGAACCAGACGTGTATAGCACAGTTTGATACATTCGGTAAAATACCGATACCATCAGGAACGGGAGTCTTTCCGCATCAGAAACCTCTGACGCGGTCAGGCGTCACAATCATAAAAATCATCATCACATACAGGAGCAAGAACCGTATCACTGTCCATCAGAATAGAAAAAAGTATTCCCTTCATTTCACAAAGTGATTTGTGTCTTGTGTTAATATAATAAATATAAATATAATAAATATAAATATAATAATATAATAACAATAAATATCATAATAACAATAAATATCATAATAACAACAACAACAACAACAACAACTTCTACCAAAAGCGGGAGAGAAGTCTTTGCCGGAGAATTACAGACAAATCACTTGTCAGCCAGTAATGCACAAAGTTATAATTGCTGCCAGAGCTAAAATAATTACGAACTCCTAGAGAAGAACCATCTATGTCAACTGAACAGAAAGAATGTCATAAAATTTCCTACGGCTGTAAAGATTTTTTTCTACAAACAAAAGTCATATTCAATTATGTAAAGAAACGAAAACGTAATTTAAGTAAAGCTTGGGTTGACTACCTGAATAGGTCAATCCATTTTAAAAGGTCCAGAATTTAATAAATTGGTCGCTCGACCATCTCGAAAAAATGTATATATTTTACATAAGTTTCCCTATGTTTTGGCTGTTCAAAAACATTTTTAACTTTTTTATTGTACCGGGTTTACAAATGGTGGACATTTTTGTCTCACGCCTTGCGCCATTTTTCTCGTTTGCAGACATTTCCTACAACAACAAAACTGAAGATAGAGATTTTTTCTTCAATTGAAATTTTTTGTCTACAATTTGTTTTTCAACAAGATCATGCACATTTTTTAAAATTTCAGTAGTGATCGGGCAATATTGCCTGCAATATGTGCGATTTAAAAAATAATAAAAAACAAGATTTTCACGAAAACGACAACAAATGTTTTCTTTAAACGTTTGGTAGGGATAGTGCAAAACGTGCTCTAGAATGACGTAAACGCCATATTGCTCTATTATTTTGTTTTGTTTTTCAAAAATTACAAAAACTGTATTTTTTTCTAGCGTCTCACATCTTTAATATCTTTAATATTAATATCTTTAATATTAACGGCGATTCGTTCACATTATTGCATTTACGAGTACATGTGCTTTAAATGAAACCTAATAAGTTTCTTGAAAACTCAATAGTTTTTCGTGAAAATGAACTGAAAAAAGCTCGTTTCTAAAAATGAGATCAAATGAGTGCATTTTTAGAAATGCTCAAACGCCATTTTTTTTCAAAAACGGCTCCATATTTTATCTTCAAACATTTCTTACAGATAGTGTTAACAGAACTCTTGAGATGACATAATATTAATTTTGCTGTATTCTTTTGTTTTTTCGAAAGAATACACAAATATATTTTTTTATTTCTCACACCTTCAATATGCTTATAGCAATTTGTACACACTATTGTATTTGTGAGTGGATAATCTTTAAATGTAGTTTTTCGAAAACTGAAAACTTAAGTGAAAAAAGTTTACGCATTTACAGTCACGCTTAAATTCTATTTTCTTAAAAACAGCTCCAAAGTTTTCCATGGAAATTTTATTGTAGGACAAAATTTTACTCTTTTTTAATATTCTTAATTTTTCGGTTTTACCATTAGGAAACCGAAAAATTGAGAAAATTAAAAAAATATGCTTTGGGCGGCGATAAATGGCGGCAAGATCTTGGGGCAAGATCGAAAAGCTTGTTCAGACCAAAAAAATAGAAAACAAAATAATACGAGAATGTCTGTGTCATTCTGTAGCATCACTAGTTTATCTTTCTCGCACTTACCTCTCATTGTGTTCGTGCGTCGGAAAACGGCGAATTTTCGACGGAAAAGTTTATTTACGGGCCCTGGTAACGATAAAATTTCTACATACAGTAAATTATTTTTTTAACACGTTGTGTAGCCAGAATTCTTGTTTTATAGGTCCTTCATAATGAAAATTCGATTGACGGCCGTCCGTACGTATTTATGTAAGTACTTCAGTGGATAACGCTAGCATCTAAATCTGAAGAGTTCAGCCCATTTTCTCGAAAATTGACATTCCACGATCGTCTTAAATGAACTAAAGGTCGTCGAATTTTGCAATGCACATTTTGAATTTTGAAACATTTGAACATGGAACATTTTTAAAGTTTTCTCAAAATTAATATAATTTTTTAAAATTGAACTTTGTCCTCGGATAGCGTAAAGAATACTTAAGAGAATGGTGCAGGCCTGATTTACTTTGAAAATTTTCGAAAACTGCAAAAGTTCAATTTCTTTCGGGGTCTTTCTACAACTATATTGAAGGTAGTACATTTTTCTCTTAAAAAATGCGGTCCATCGAAGGTAGATCATCAGCTAAATTCATGTAAAATGTTTCGAAAATATGAGTATGTTTCGCGTAATTTTGTGGGAAATATAGGCAATTTTTTAAAGAACTTCTTTCTAAAATATTACTCCCAATTATTTTTTCAAATTTTCTCTTTGTATATATCGAAGGACGGTAAAAATGGTGCTAGTCTCATTTTCGGAATACTCGCTGTATTTTCGACTATTGAAAAAGTTGTACGTTTCAAAACTACCAAATTGCAAATAGAGATTTTTGTCATAAACACAATCTGTTCTAAAATAACTCTGAAAAAATGTAATTTTTTAACCCTTCAGTGCACTTAGTGGGTCTCAGAGACCCAGCCGTGTTACTTAATGCTGTCAATATTTTTCCCTTAACATTACAGATGCGTCCTTTCATGATACCCTCTGTCGTTATGTTTCTTTCCTTGTGGCAAAGAATGGTCTAGTAAGACATGAAATTTTTCCATATTTTTCAACTTTTCTGAAGGTAGTCGTGTTTTCCAGTAAGTGGGCCTCCGAGGCCCGGTAGCCTGTTTCTCTTGATGCATCTTTTATAACATAAGAAACACATTTGTTTTTGGAATTTTTCCTTACCATTCCAGATTTCATTATTTACTTGACAAGAGACATAAATGATGACCACATAAATATGGAATAAAGAGTTTTGGTGTGAGGAATGGATTTACGCTAGATGACAAAATATACTATGGTAAATCCAAAGATGAGCCCATTGTACAAGATTTTGCATTAAAATGGATTTGATACAGTTATTATTCACTGATGGTTATAACTGTGCCATTGATAACTTTTTTGAGATTCTAAGAGTTTTTAGTGACAACTTTTATGTGCATATTCCTGAGTGAATTTCTAACAGAGAAGAAACTAACATTTCGAGCTAACACACAGCAAATACCATCTGAACTGTGAGATTGTAACGGTAGATACTTATATTCTAAAATTACATCATAGAAATCTCTTTTTACCATACCAAGTCCAAACACCAAAATTATTTATCTTAGCACAATACATCAGGATCAAGACCAAGCAACGAAAAAAAGAACCCATTAATCATTCTAGCTTATTTCAAAAGAAAGATTAGAATTGATCTCATGGATCAAAAAGCCCACAATTTCATGACAAGAAGGCATACTTGTCAATGACCAATAAGGTTAATTTGCAAATTTGACGTTGGTGCTTGGATTGCGTACGTAATCTCCACAAATATGATTCAAGACTAATGTCAGTGGAAAGGGATTTATGTAACTGGTATAATTTCCCTGTGCTAATACGAAAACATGAGTTAGAAACCCTATATCCTCAAAAGAACACTAAATACTCTTCAAGTCTTCGGAACTCATAGGAGCACAAGTTTGGAAGTCCTATATATCATTTCTTATAGATCGGTATTCTTTGCAATAGTTGAAAATAAAATATGTCAAATGCCGTATTATGCATTCAAAGTTTAAAATATAAGTTTGCAAGTATAAATATAATTGCATTCACTACTTCATCTCGACCCCAAATGAATGCTTTATTCAGACCGGGTCTTTGAGGCCCACTATGTGTAAAGGCGCAAAATACGATGCATCGAAGGGTTGATCATAATTTTCACATAATTTTGACTTGAAATAAATGTAATTTGTAAAAAAACCTCAATAGCACTTCCAAAGTTTTTATTCAATTTTCTTCCATTAATGAAACGCAAATCTCTTGGAAAAATTGGAATTTTCAAAAATTCCAAAAGTTCAATCCTTTTGCATCTTCCTACAAAGTCACACTTTATGTCAGATATTTTTGGATGAAAGCTGTTCTTCATAGAGTTCTAAAAATAACGTTACGATTTTTTTTTAAATTTTGGTTTCCACGTGATTTTGCAATTAAAATAGACATTTAAAAATTATCTAAAACGGTTCGAAAATTATCAGTTTAAAAGCTTTATTTTCTTCTCGAAAATAACAAAATACTCTTATAAAAATTACGCAAGCCCCATTTTCGGTGATCTCACTACATATACGAAAATCGAAAAGCATAACATTCCAAAGCTAATATATACAGTTTTTTTCTTATCAGAAATAGTTTGGAAAATCTTATCCTAAAATTATTTCGTGTACAATTATTGGAAAAACGAGTAGTTAGTGCTAATTTTCTTGCTTAAAATCAACGCAATTCATGTTTGTCACCCAAGACTAATTGAATTCCTTAATTTTCAACAATAGAAAAATTACTAAAATTGCGAGAAAGTGTTCCGTTGTATCACCACCAGTTTCTGAAGTGAAACGATATCTTAAAAATGTAGAAAAAATTATCTTTGTGAAAACTTTGAGACCGTGTATCAACTAAAATGAGATTATTCTTTCACCATGAAACTAGTGGTACTAAAATAGCACGTACTTTCTGGCCCGTATTTTCACGCAAAATTACGGGAAGAGTACTCAAATTTTCGAAAAATTGTACATAAACTTATTTCAAAATATCTCTTTAAGCAACAGATTTAACTAAGAAAAAATCTATCTTTAATATTTTAGTTGTGGGAAGACGCCGAGAAAGTTTGAACTTTTGCAGTTTTCGAAAAATTAGGATTTTTAACGAAAATATGTCCCGCACCATTCTTTTAAACGCCCTTCAGATTATCCAACAAAAAAATTTAATCATAAATGGAGCCATTTTTTGAAAATGTCCCAAAAGCTTAAATTACTCCCCAAATTACGATATCAGTTTCAAATTCAAGAGTCCGCGACATCAGCCACATCGACTGAGGAATATCAATTTCGGAGAAAATCGGCTGAATGGCTTAGCAACTAGCATTATTCACAGAAAGACGGACAGACGTTTTGCCGTCCATTCATTTTTCAGTATCAATGATCACAAAACATCGATTCTGGCTACACCATATGTTACAGGATTTTTTTCTAAATTTTGCAACTGGATTTATTCACTTTTCGATACCAGGGCCCTATAATAAGAGTTTTTTCTACCGAAAATTCGCCGATTTTTCGCGCAGCTTTACATGACATTCTGCCTACTGCGGTAGCAGTAACGAGAAAGGAAAATGGTTTCCATACTAAATACATATAGACAATATTTTCAAATAACAAGCATATAACATTTCAATGCATTACATTTTATTAGGCACATCAAAAAATTAACAACAAGACATGACATAAAGCAAGAGTCGCATAGTAATAAAACGAAGTAAAATTAGGAAGTAGGAGAGCAAATCCAAACTTTCAAATAAATAATGCAAAGTAAAGGTTAATTTTCGAGATTACTATCAATTGTTGTTTATAGGTGTGGTTTGTGACTACCAGATGCTCATCTGTACTGTACAAAGTAAGGTAATATTAGCCAGCAAATGAAACTCACTAGAATAAATTAGAGCTTGAGAACTTGTGTTCCAGTCCTTGATGAAACTTCGAAAACAACAAATTGGGAATTACATTTTCAAACAACCACATGCTATCCAAGTACAGAAAACAGCCTTTGTCAATCCAAATACAAAGTATAATGAAACAAAAAAAGCATGTGGAAGCGCGATGTTCACCGTTCCAATTTCAAATGGCATGGAGGACTCCGAGTACGGAACAGTCACATACACGCTACTTAGGACTAAGCTTGACTTATATGCTCCGTCATTTTCATGTGGTAAGGAATAAAGTAGTGCGATGCAGTGATGTATGCCGTATGTGATACTATCATGAATTGACCTTTTGACCATTGCTTTTTTTTCGCCACATACCATGTGGAGAGCAGTAGTGGCAGGGCGTTATTACCCCACGTATTCATTAGGCGAAGGATAAACTGGTGTTTTTGGTGGAGCGATGAGTACCATACATGATTCTGTCTTGAAATAGGGGCGTGATTACCCCACCTATTCATTATGCAGGATTAAAGTTGTGCTTGTGATGGAGCAATGTACGTCGTATGTGACTATGACTTGAAGCGACCAATTGGCCATTGTGTTAGGGACCGTCACACTCTCTCTATTTGGGGCGAGGCAGGGCGTGGTTACCCCACCTATTCATTATGCGAGGATTAAAGGTGTGCTTGTGATGGAGCAATGTACGTCGTATGAAAATATAACTTGAAGTGACCTATTGGCCATTGTGTTAGGGACCGTCACATTCTCTCTATGTGGGGCCAGGCAGGGCGTGGTTACCCCACCTATTCATTATGCGAGGATTAAAGGTGTGCTTGTGATGGAGCAATGTACGTCGTATGAAAATATAACTTGAAGTGACCTATTGGCCATTGTGTTAGGGACCGTCACATTCTCTCTATGTGGGGCCAGGCAGGGCGTGGTTTCCCCACCTATTCATTATGCGAGGATTAAAGCTGTGCTTGAGATGAAGCGATGTGCGTCGTATGTGATTATGACTTGAAGTGACCTATTGGCCATTGTGTTAGGGATCGTCACATTCTCTCTATGTGGGCCAGGCAGGGCGTGGTTTCCCCACCTATTCATTATGCGAGGATTAAAGCTGTGCTTGAGATGAAGCGATGTGCGTCGTATGTGATTATGACTTGAAGTGACCTATTGGCCATTGTGTTAGGGACCGTCACATTCTCTCTATGTGGGGCCAGGCAGGGCGTGGTTTCCCCACCTATTCATTATGCGAGGATTAAAGCTGTGCTTGAGATGAAGCGATGTGCGTCGTATGTGATTATGACTTGAAGTGACCAATTGGCCATTGTGTTTCGTGTTTGGGCCCCCCACATACTGTCTTTGTATGGCCAGGCAGGACGTGATTAGCTCGCCTGTTCATAATGCGAGGAATAATGTTGTGCTTGGATATGAGCGTGGTATGTGATTCTGTCTTGGAATGGCCGATTGGGCGTCTTGTTGGTGACCGTCATATACTGTCACTGTGGGGCGTGGTAGGGCGATCTTGCCTATTACTCCGCCAAGCATAGGGCCTAAAGAACAAAAATTGACTTATGTATTTTGCATTTACTGTCTTGCCCACTGCTGACACTTTTGTAGAAAAAACTGTTGTGATATTTCAGTGAAAAGTGATGAATTTGAACAGAAGAAATTGTTTGTGGGAGTCCCAGCTTTCCACACATTTGTATATCATTTTATACTCCTTTTCATAATTGTGCATAATGTGATATCCTCTCGGTTACTTTTGTTTGTAGGTATGAAATTGTTAATCAAAATTAAGTGAGGATGTTATTTTATTTTTTTAAACTGTATGTTGCTGAAAATTCTTGTTATAATAATTATTATTTTGCTTAATGTTTTCTAGTAAGTAATAATTATTAGTAAGTATTGAATAATTTTTAATTTAATAATCTCCTTAATAAACCAGAAGAATTATTTTAACTCATTTTACACATTTGTTTGTTCATGGAAAGTTATTAAAAAATTTGTTGTATGTATATTTGATAATGGAATTTCTCATTTTAATAATGCGGCATCAATATAAAACAAATCATTAAAATTACTCAACAAAATCTCCATCGTTCCTTGGGTAAAATGTACAGTTTTCATTTAAATGTCATTACAATGAATTCAGACATTTATATTTGACTTTATTATGAATTAGCATGGTATTATGAAACTTTACAATTCAAAAGTGTGAAATAAGCTCTAATGATAAACAGGGAAATGAAGGAATATAAGAAAGTGACTCACTTGTGGCTCTATAAAGCGTAGGCCAAGAGGCGATTATCCCGCTTTGCGAATTACTTTGATGTATTACCGTGATCGTTTTCTGGAGAATGTCACATTTAGAGGAGGGGTGGCGACACCCTGATATTTTAACTTCTGTTTTATCATTCAGTTGTTGCCTGGTAATGACAACACTAGATAAAGTTGTTTATAGCAGTATGTATGGTAACATTTTAAAACTAGTTTCTAAGGTTATTTATACAATGGATATTTTTATTGTCACCACATATGTGTTTATGCTCTCCATGCTGTACGAATTACCGTGCTCATAATGGTTAGACGAAAGACAAAATATCCGAAGTACTAGTTTCTAATCGTCCACTAGGTGGATACGTGCAAACATTCTGCACTCTGAAAGTTGTCGTTTTTAAAACGAAAATGAAAATTACTGGAATTCACCTTGGAATGCTGTGCTGAGAATGATATGAATGCCTACTTGGGGTCGATATTATCCAAAATTTAATAAAAGTTCCAAAATGGTATCGCCGTCTTGATTATGGATTAAGAAAAATAATTTCCGGAGGTCTCGGAAAACAGATTTTAAGGGACTAAGGTATTTATCTCTTTTCAAGTTACGGACGAAGAGTGGGTTTGCAAAGTAACATGTGTTGTGAATAACATTATGCACCTGTTCCCTTATATCATACTCTTTGATAGCCTATTTTATCTTCTTACACCTATTTCCTGCAGATCTGGGGAGGGGTAATTGGTTAATCACAATATGCACTTACGGGGTTTTGTGTTAATGTTTTCTCATAAATGTGACGAAACGGCCAAATTTCCTTATTGAAATGTGTGTATACAGTCCCTGGCCATATTATTATGACCACCCGCAACATTTCATAATAATTTGCTTTACCCTCCTTTTTTAGGGTAAAACTTGAAATTATGTCAATCAATTTATGTTTTTTTTATTAATGACAACTCTCTTGTGAATATTTGGTATCAATTCTTTTCTACGGCTCAACGCTGGCCCGAACTGTGAGTGGCCACAATGGTTTTAGAAGTGAAAGTCTTCATATTTTTCTCGTGGAGATTTTGTGGATTAATTCTTATTTTTGCGAAATAGACGAGTTGTTTCGGTATACTTATTTAAGATTTATTGCTTTCATTCTACATTTTCGTAATTTTAATGTTTTTTTTCATAAATTTGAATTTTTTTAGCTTTTTGTTTAACTTAACGTTAACCGAATTCTTGTTTATAATTAGAAATGAGAAGGCCAAAGGACATATCTCCCAAGAAATAAGAAAATATAAGGTCCTTAATAAAACCTTTCTTAATGACAATTCGCTAACAACCTTCAACTCTCTAAGACATCAGTAGCAACATTGCCGGAATATTACAGAATGACGAAGGTTTGTCACGAAAACGTATGGACAATTGTGGTCGAAATTGCATAGTTTTTTCACAGGACGTACGAAAAATTGACCAACATCATAAGGATGAATAGAATAGGATACGCTGAAACTAAAAAATCAAATGTGTGCTAAGCTGGAGTTGAAATATCATCGCAGATAAAACGGCGTCGTTTGAAAGAAAAAAATTGAAGAGCCGCCGCCATGATAAAAAGCCGAAAAATCAAAAGTTTTCTGTGATAAAGAGCTTCAAATTTTGTATTTACCGTAATGCTTAAACTACATTTTTGTAAAAACGGCTCTATATTTTTCAACGAAGATTTCTATATAGAACGAGTTTTTAGTGTTCTACTATTCTAATGTTATTCTAGTATTCTAATATTCTTAAAGTTATATTTCGGTTCTGGAAACCGAAAAATTGAGAAAATTTCAAAAAAATGTACTTTGGGCGGCGTTAGATGGCAGCTGACAAGAGGGTGGGGGCCAAACCAGAAACTAGCCCAGACCAAAGAAAATAGGAAACTAATTAGTAAGAGAAAGTCTGTGCCATTCTGTATCACCCCTAGTTTGTAACATACTGCGAAAATTCAAATCGTCCAGAAACATTTTCCAGATTTTTCGTCTTGTCCGTTTGTAAAATAAAATGCACAATTAAAAAAATATGTCATTAAGAAATTTGATTCACAATTGGCTGTATATTGTTTATAAAAAACAAAATAATATTAAAAATATTTTCTAACATTTGAAGAGAGCAGTAATGTAATAAAAGCAAATTTCTAAACACTATTTTCAATGGTTCTAAATACTGACGACAATGAAAGAGGTTCCAGAACATTGTCGAAACCAGTTCTCCGGACGAGTTTTTTTCAAGGCACGTACGTACTCCTGGTCCATTCATGTTTGCCAGCGTATGGCGTGGGAAGAGTGTTTCTCATTCCACCGATCACTTGGGAATAAGTGGAAGGGGATTACGAGGTAGAAGTTTAATTGAAGTTGGAAGTGGGTGTGAAGACGGCAGCAAAAAGTGAAGGGGAAAAGGTAAGGCAATGGCGGCGGCGGTGGATTAGGCGTGGTGCAGGAAACGAGCAAAGAAAGTACAGAAGCAGAAACAAAGATCTAGAGAATGGCGCTGATAGACGTGTAGGTAGAGACAAAACCGTAAGCAGTGGTGAAGACACGATGATGATACGGGTGAAGGCTTGGCGGAGGCAATCGAAGTGGGGACAGTTGCAGCTGGGACGGGAACAAGAGTAAATGAAGTCGTAGGCTTCCGCGGCCGGAGTCATGTGGATGATCTTGGCTGTCCGGGTGACGCCGCGTCAAAGGCTGTGTTGCCGACGTTTTGACCATCTCATCGTGGTCTTCCTCAGGGCTGGAATGCGCCGGGGTGAAATTGGCCTGTGTTTCACCCCGGCGCATTCCAGCCCTGAGGAAGACTACGATAAGATGGTCAAAACGTCGGCAACACAGCCTTCGACGCGGCGTCACCCGGACAGCCAAGATCATCCACGGGAACAAGAGTAGTTACGGTTGTTGAATGTTGTGGACATGTTGATGGAGAAGTGAAGTCTGGAAGGGAGCGGTGGGCGAGACGAACGTTTAATTCTCTAGTCGACGTCGCTGCGACCGTTTCTTCAGTTCATTCACCAGCACCTGCTATAAAACCGGTTTGTTTTGCCACAGAAAGCGAGTCTATCGTTCTCTATCAGATACTGTACTATAATTAAAATTGAAAAAGAGGATCAATGTTACACAACTCATTTATTTGCTTTTAAACTGCAAGGTTATTGACTATCTTGTTAACACAACAATTATTATTACATAGTAAGATTAACAAAGATAAATAATATTCACCGCTTTATTTTTTCATAAATTAAAATTGCATGGTTTTCTTGTAATAATAGAATAATAAAGGGACCTTCATTTATTGCAGGGTTTAAAGATGATCTTAATACCTTTGGAAGTTAAATTAAATAAAAACGTTTAATATGAAACAGAACCATATTTACAATAAAAGGAATAGTATACTATTTTTCGTGCATGGTTCATTTTAATATTTACAAAGTTAAAAGTTCTTTTAATTGATAAAGTAACACGAAATAAATTATAGAGATAAAGTAACACGAAATAAATTATAGAGATCCAGTAACACTGCAACCTAAGAAGTCATTCTAACCGTGAACGTTAAGTTTCTTTCTTTTATGTACAAGAAGCATCTAGTTTATGCAACTAGATGCTAAAACAGCAAGTACTGAACGTCTTTACAATAACCAACAACAAATTTAACCAAAAACGATGGAACCATTTTTTAAATTTGTAAATTTTCCAGAGACTTCTTGTAAGTTACCTCCCAAAATTAAAATATCAGTTTCAAATTCAAGGGACTGTGGCATCAGTTAGATCGATTGGGGAATATCATTTTTGTAGAAAATTGGCTGAACGGTTTAGCCGCTAACGTTCGCAGACGGACAGACATCATGCTATAATTCTATTCTCGGTATCAAGGACCGACACAACATGGGTTCTGGGCACATCACGTGTGAGGGGATTTTTTCTAAATTTAGCAACTGGATTTATCCACTTTTTCGTAATACTAAAATAAGAGTTTTTATGCCGAAACATTCGCCGTTTTTTGCGCAGCATTACATAACTTTCTCTCTGCACCATAGCGAGAAAATAAAAAGGAAATTTAATGATTATGAAAGGAAAAATATTAATATGAATAATTTATTTAGGAAAATTTAAGATCGATCTCTGAATTGAATAATATAAAATTTGTGAATAAAATCTAGAAAATATTGCGAAGCCACCGAAGTAATATACAGTACCACAAAACCACAGTATTATTACAGTAGTCGTGAGCTTTTCTTCATTCTCAGAAAATTAATTACAGAATTACGAAAAATAAGTATAAATATACTGTTAAATTTTATAGTTTTGCCTCTAGGTATTTTAAAAACTCTGGATCAGAAATCATCTGCCCAAACATTCTACATCTTACTTTGCTAACTAAACCCAACTTTAAATAAGGACTTTAAATTTGTGGGGAATCTCGACTTTAAATTTGTAGGAAAAAGAGATTTTTTGCACAAAGTGAGGTCGCAATTCCATATTTAGGAACTAGTTAGTGATAATTCAAAAAATTACCGAGCACAAATCAAAGATAAAATGAGTAGAACCTGGATCTAGGGAACGTATTCTTCAATGAGGTGTTTCAAAGGCCTTCACGGAAATTTGTTAAAATTACGTACAAATAGGACACGTATAAAACTGCTTCCAAAATTGTACAAGAGGTCATGAGATGTCTCGTCGAATTGAGGGTTGGTTTTGAAGACAATAAATTACATTACTTATAAAATATATAACTTATAAAAGAACAATAAAGGGCGATCAAATTGAGCGGTGGTGCAATCGGAAACGTATACCATTTGTAGATTCTCTAGAACTTCAAGAATTCTCTCTCTTCTATTTCCGCCCCTGCTGCCTCTGTCTTCGAAAATAGGTTTATCAACGTAAATTACTCGCTGATGCTAGGAAACATGAAATAGACGGTACGAGTTTTGGAGAGTTACAATCACGAGTTTTCATGAGTTATAATTTTCATTAGTCTCCTCAGATGAACTTGTGAGTCGTCTTTACAGAGTAAAAGTGTGAGCAGATAACGGTGGATGAATGACGGTAAAAATATTGGATTGGCGAGAAATATTTTATTTGGTAATGGTAGAAGAAGAGCAGTTTCAGGTATTCTGATCTTCTGAGAAAGTGAGAACATTCCAAAGTGGTGTACTCTATTCAATAATGTAAATTTTATCTCTTCAAGACAATGCTTGCCCAAAGCGCATCTCCTCTGAAGGACTTGTTGGAACAACACAGGTTCAATATCGACCGTACTCTTTTACTTCAGGAGGTCTATACGTATTCCAGCCCTTTGACTTATCTTTCCTCCGGCTTATGAGTCTTCCCACATCTCTTTTCCACTCGGAAGAAGCTTCCACCCGAACACAATAGCTTTCTGTTAGCGGTTATCTTTCATCCTACTATCATACTGTTTTCAATGTGTTTTACCCTGTTGTACTTTATCGCAAAGGAAGAATATGTTTATTTCTTTTCTGATGTCCGTGTTTTATTCATCTTTCTCCTACACCCTTTCACTCTTCTTATAAACTGCATTCCAGCAGCCTGAAGTTAACTCCAGTCCTTTTTCTTATAGGCCCTCCATGACCGAAATCCATGTGTGCAGATAGGAAATTTGTAAAATTTTAGAATTATTTCTTTCCTTATCTTACCTACTTCTTAAATTTTTATTAAATACACCCCATATCCATCATCGTAATGATCCCCCAACTTTTTTTATCTTAATACCACCGAGCAGTAGAGGAATGTCACGGAACGTCACCTTCACTCTCTCAAGCCGTCCCTTACCCGTACCTCGACATTAGAAGCCGCTTTAAGTACAGCTTGGTTAGCCCTCCAGGCGGACCGCTTCTGACACCTCATTACAGCTCTGACACTTTGGATCGCTATTATACGGAAGGTGAAAGGACACCCGTCATGGTATTACGTAGGTGGCCATAATTCAGTGATCAGATGATTCTTCTGGCTTACAACAAAGCGTGTTCACAGTACGGATAACATTCCATCATAATTAAACACAGACGTTAAAATTTAAAATACTCCTTGTCTGAAGAGAAAGTTTCCAGTCGTTTTGAACACAACTTAATTCTATTTATAAATTCAAAACTAATTAATCAATTTGTTATTTTTCAAGGTTTTGAAAACTAATTTATTGGTGTACAGTTAAAATATCCTGCAACATTGGCTAACATTTTATAAAATAAGTTTTTATCTTATTCTGGAACAAGATATAATTTGGACTATAAACAACACAATCAAAGGGTAGCTTATGATCAGGAATTTTGTTTCTTTTGTTTTAATGGAATCTTTTGTTTGAATTTATTTATGAAGTGATCATTAACATTTTTAATAGTTGTCACACAATCAGTTAAAAATGTAAATAACAGTTGTCACTGTTATTTCAGTGCTTATAAATTATTTTCTTGTTTTGTTCGCCATCGTTCGAGTGTTTAAGGGCGGATGTCCTTCGCGGCATGAATTCAGGAGCTTGTCGCATAGCGAAGTTCTTGGCCACGATTCCGTACATCAAAAATCTCTTTATGAGCTACTCTTAGTGGTACGATAATTTCTCATAACAATATTTTACTGTTTTTAAATAATAAGGAAAAAGAAATATTGCATTCACATGAATATTAACTTTTTCGCCACCTACGTAAGCAATTTTCGCACCTCCATTCCTCTTTCGAAGTACTGTATCATTTCACCAAAACATATAGCACGTATTATGATGAAAAAAATTAGTTTCATTACTGCCTATCACAGATGCTGATAATATATTTCAACAAACAAATTAAAGAATCGCCAAATAACTGCAGTCACGTAACTCACAAAATTGACAGATCGGAGAATATATTGTATTAACCCATTAAGTCCCAAATTATTTTTACTGCAGTTCTTTTAGTGAAATTCCAAATATCATCATAATTGAGTACTAGTTATTTAATTTTATCGAAATTAATTCAAAATATTCATTTGGGTAGGTGTGGGGGACCGTCCTAATATGAGGACGCTGGGACTTGGTATGAAGTTTTCCGCAATAATAAAAATAAGTCTTCATAACAAAAGTTTATGCCCACTGGATTCGAATTTTGTAACTATTGTTTGAAATTTAAAACAAAAATAAAATAAAATGATTAAACAACATAATTACATAAGTTATTGTAATGTATCAACGAAGCAAATACGATTACACTAGAAGAATATTTTCAAAAAAGAACTTGATTGAACACACTTCTACTACTAACATATTTGCGAAAATGATCTTGTACTCAAGTAAGATTATAGTAAAAAAGTAATTTCAGAAAAAGCTACTTTACTTTCTGAAGTGAAATAGACCAAAACATTCCATACAGAGAGTAATATTGCATTACCAAAATATTTGCGAGGCTTGCTTATGCATGATGGCTGCTGATATTGTGCATAAGCAATTCTCGTGATAATAAGAATTTTTCTGTCGAATCTTACGTTAGGCAGCACGCTTGCTGGAGAACACAAAACTGAAACTTTCTTTCTTGCAGATTCTTGGAACTTTTATAATGCGATTTTTATAAAACTACCTCTCAAGGCCCGTCTTCACGATGAAAACTATCCCGGCATTTCGCGTCTTTCTCGGTCGTGCCGCTAGATGTTGCATGATCAATCAGTGCTTGATACGGTCGCGATCATGCGACATCTAGCGGAACGACCGAGAAAACCGCGAAACGCTGTTATGTATTCCATCGTGAAGACGGTCCTGGAGAGGCAGCTTTATAAAAATCGCGTCTTTCTCGGTTGTGCCGGTAGATGTCACAAGACCAAGCAGTGCATGATCAAGCAGTCGCATGATCAATCATGTAACACCTAGCGGCACGATCATTCCTCGGAAAAAAAAACATGAAATGAAATTCCAACTCTTTTCCAAGTTTTTCACTTCACAACAAAATTGTATAACATAAAGTCCCAGCGTCCTCATACGAGGACGGCACTAAAATAACAACATCTCGAAAACATTGAATCATATAACTGCACAATTTTGTATTCTTCGTAAAGTATGAGCACAAACTAACACTACATAGTGAGTTTAACAACTCACCGAAATTTTGAAAAGTAGATATAATCAATTTTTTTATCAACACAAACAAAGAATAAAATGCACTAACTTAGGAAGCTAGAAAAACTACAAGAATATAAACCTGAGTGATAACAAACGTTTATATCTGTTGAATGAACCTTTGCGGTGTTGCCAAACAACAATGTGAATGGTGAACACAATTTATAATATAATGAAATAATGAAAAAATTCACTGTCCTCAAATGAGGACGCTTGTACTTACTGGGTTAAGCGAAATATTTGTCATTAGTGGTAAATTAATGAATTTGACAATTCAGTTTAACATGCCATTGACGGTTTGAATCTTCTCGCAAAGTAAATTAATGTTCGTAACTTTGTATCATATTTAAAATGTGACTTGGGTGAAAAAAGATCCTAATTTATTGACCGCCCATTCTAAATACATTCAAGAACTCTTCTCAGTGGATAAGGATCGCCACATTGTGAATATATGTGTTGATTTACCAACTGAATTGCCGGGTTCGTATATACCATATTGTTCTCAAAGTGGAGTTCAGATGTTATGCATTAAGGTTTTGTATGAGACCGCAGATCTGCTGAATCAGACCACACCGGTACAAGAAGAGAACAGAGCCACCGCATGAAAGAAACTACTCTCGCTCTCAAGAGCTTAAGTTATTATAAGAAGACTTCTCGAGAATCAATCCCCTTGAAATCGGAGACCTCAACGATCGAGTAAGCAAGAAACATTCTCAGTGTTCGTTCGGGACACAATACGCACATTCTTTAAGCAAATAATGATCAGTCCTGATGGTGGATAATAAAATGAATAAAAAAGATTTCGATGAAGATATTTTAACTATCATTAGGTAATTGTTAATAATTTAATAGAACGACGTTCAGTAAATACTGCTCAGATTTTAAATATTTCAAGTAGTTCATTGCATTGAACCTCTGATGCACGTCCGATAATGTATATGAGGTTCTCATTTGTTAAAAGAACTTACTAACATACGTTAATGTACTTTTATGATTAACGACTGTCTGAACGGTGAATCATAAAGAATGTTCAAAACGTCCACATGTAAAATGTCTTTACCGCAAAATTTTCAGAAAAAATTAAAATTAAAATAGCAAACATTGAAAATACCAAAATATTCACCAGAAATTTGCGAAAGCGCAATTACCGAAGGATGAAGAGTAAAGAAGATATTAGTTATGTATGGAAATGCGTCAGTCAAAATTTAAGTTTGCTGGAGTTACTTTCCAGGACTCTAAAAATAAATATTTGAAGTGTTTTATTATAATTAAAGTAATAAGCTTGTAAATTATTTAGTTCTTATAAGTTTATATTTCAGTATTTGTGCTTTATTAGTGTATATACTTCCTACGGTTAGGGATGCTCATTCTGATCGGTATAAAAAGCTTAGTATCTTTGATAAATATTTTAATAACGAACTTCTAAAAAAAATGAAAAAAACATCCGAACAATAGGTAAACCAAATGTTGGATGCTTTTCTCCCTTTGGTGACTTACTCCATTCTACAAAAGTACCAAATGTTTCTTGGAGTACCAACATCGCATCTCAGAAAGTGAAACAACGTGTCGCCTTGAGAAAAACAAGAGACCTGCATTCAACGGTCTATGTGCTAGTGAAAGGTGAACGATCTTGCTCACGGTTCATGGCCCCGAAAGCAAGCGCCTCTACAATTACCATCCCAAACGGGAACACCGCCTGGAACAGGTGCGGAAGCCAACATGGTATGCAGAGGAATATGCAGGAGCGGCGACTCGGCAGAGCGAACGAATCCAAGCAAGTGGCGGCCCTGACCGCAGCAGCAAATGCGTTTTATAGTGACCTCCGTTGCTCGCCGCGCCCGCCGCAAACCAGTTGCCAGGGCGGCAGAGGCGGCGGCGGCGGCGGCGGCCAGGGCGGCGGCGGAAGCGTGAGACAAGGAGAGCTCGCGATGTATGTTCTGTCCGCGCAGAGGCCGAGGAGCGCCCGGCGCCCGGGTGGGCGAGCGGGCGCGCGAAGGGGAGTGGGCAAACGGCATTTTTGTTATGGACTTGCAACGCCGCTTCCCCGCCGTTGTCCCCGATCGGGACTCCCTGCCACAACTAACCCCAAACACCTTGCGAGGTCAGTGGGATGATGTCATCGCACCCTGGTATTCCGTGCATTTGAAAGTGGATTTTGTTAGCGCTTTTTTTACTTGTTTAAGGTCGCTTTTCAACTATTAAGGTCATACGGCGACCACGGTAAATTATATTGGTTTCGTAACTTCGACGGTATCGGTAACGGAACTCTCATACTCGTACACATACAATATCCATGCCCCGGGTGGGATTCGAACCTACGACCCTTTAGCCTTAGCGTCCTCGGCTATCCAGGCCGGCTGTGTTAGAGCTTGTTTTTATCATTATTATGTCATATGCAAATGCAGGAAAACGGATGAGAAAAGAATATTTTCTTAAATTAAGTCTTCTTCCTTTCACATTATATCACCTATGAGGGTTGGCATAACGGCGGTTATTATCCTGTTCGTGTTCAAACAAAAACCATGCCTCTTATGTTCCATCATTAGAAATGAAACATCCCTCGCACAACACCAACTATTTTGTAAATATCGGGACTTTTATACAAAACGTTGCCCTTATATGTCTGGTATGAGGCGTTCCTTGCAGTGTCAAGCGATCCTTCAAGCGTCCACATCCACTCAGCTGCAGAGGCGTATCTAGTTATTTAGGCGCCCATGGCAAGCATAGAATCTGCTCAGCTGGCTTACAATGTCAACAACCTGCAAGCGTTTCAAAAGATCACTTGTAGGACACCCTATCCTCTCTTCAATCGTTAGCTTTGGCGTGGCTTTGATGCTAGCCGTGCCGCCGCCGCCGCCGCCGTGGCACCCTCCCTTATCTCCGGCCGCCTTTGTAGGTTGCCGCCCGCCTTTTGTAGGTTGTGCGGGCGGCGGCGGCGGCGGCCGGGCCTTGCTGCGCGTCGCGTGCAGAAGCTGCGCGTCCTCTGCCGCGCGCAGGCGCTCCCGATCCCAATACGTGCGCAGCGCCACCACCTCGCCGGTTTCGCAAAAAACAAGTCCCCCCCCGTCCCCCGCCGCCCAGGGTTTTGGTTTTCTTTTACGACGTGGCGCTCGCGCCGGTGCGGGCGCGCGGGGGAGGGGACGGTGACACCCTATCTCGTTCCGCGACAGGTCAAAAGAGACCAAACAAGCAGGACGTCCGTTTTAGAAACACAGCGCGAAAAGGAGTGGGGGGCTGCGGGCGGCCGCGGCGGGCGGTGGCCGGGAAGAGCAGAACGAGTTTTGTGTATCGCGAAGCGGCCGCTCGGCCGGCCGGCCGGCCGGCCGGCAGGGGGGTGGGGGGCGACCGCGTACGCGCGCGTGGCGCCGGCTACGCCCCGCCGCCGCCGCCGCCACCGCCGGCCTACAGGACGCCTCTCGCGTCTTTAATATACACACCCGCTTTAAAAGGGGGTCCGTCCCGCCCGCCGAGCTCACTCCCCGTAACGCGCTCGCCCCGAGCAGCAGTGCAGGCAGGCAGGCATCCGTCGCCGCTCCACTGCACAGCATGAGGCCGACGGCGACGCTCGCGCTCGCGGTGGGGTGCGCGCTGCTGGGGTGGACCCCGGCGGCCGCCGACCCCGACCCCGCCCCCGGCACCGCCGCCCCCGCCCCCGCCCCCGCCTACACCCCGTCTGGCCTGGAGCGCTGCCTGCAGCAGGACTCCATCTCCTGCGTGCAGAAGCAAGTGTTCCGCGGCGTCAAGGCCTTCTTCGCCCGCGAGAAGATCGAGCTGCCCGGCGGCGTGTCGCTGGTGCGGGCGGCGCGCGCGGGGGCGGAGGCGGGGGACGAGGAGGAGGAGGCGCTGGTGATGGGCGCGGAGGCCGGCGTGGAGGCGCGCGAGGCGGCGCTGGAGGCGTTCGCCGCGCGCCGCGCAAGGGCCTTCCTGCAGGAGCGCACCCTGCGCCTGGACCTGACGCCCTGGCTCAAGAGCCTGGTGGAGCGCGCGCGCGCCCTCGTCGCCCACATCCCGCCCGAGGTGCGCCAGCAGGTCGTCGACTTCGCCGCCGCCGAAGGTGAGTCACTGCGCGCCCACGGGATCCTGGCACTCCGGAACCGCTTTGGCCATTCTCACATTTACATTACTCAGTCAAGATGGCACATTGTCTCAATATCTTAATTCACAGAAAATCGCATTGTTTATATCTTCATTTTCAGAATATTTAATGTATCCTTATTTGTTTTTTTTCTCATACGCTCTTGAATCATTATTACTCCTAAAAATATTTTTTTTCATTTTATTCAGCGATTTCGGCTGTGCCATGCCTGTGGCTTAGATCAAGTATTGTTCATCATTTATATGTCTGTTCATATTTTATACACATTAAATTACATTCCATTTGGTCCATATTAGTTGGAACAGACTTTTGTAAATTGTATAATAATTCACTTTAATGCACATTAGTAAATGAATACATATTAAAGTGAGTTATTATACAATTCACAAACGTCTATTTAAATAATATGGACCAAATGGAATATAATTCAAAGTATTGTTCATTTGGTATGCTATCAGCAGAATCGTAATGCTAAATGTGATGGCATTGACAGTTGTGGTCGTATTTATTCTACACTGTAGCAAAATAATTTATGTGTAAACTGTAAACAAATGTTTTAGAATTTTAAAAATCTTGCATATCGGCTTTATTGTTTTAGTTATTTGATTTACATCCCGTTTCATACTTTAAATATCGTAAATCTATCGTACTTTAAAAGTTCAAGTATTTTTATTAGGACAAATCTAACTTTAAGAGATTAAATTGAAAGTAAATTAATTCAAAGATTTTTGCAAAAATAAATGAGTGTTTTAATCAATGAAATATTAATTAAAATAAAAACATTTTCAAACTAATTAACCAAAGCAATATGATTGAATCCAAGGAAGGAAAATAATTTTACTATAATATTTTAGAGCTTCTAGACGTGTAAATTACGCAAAATCTAATCCAATCGTTTCTTTGCCATCCGAGATGTTATCTTGTACTCTTCTTTTCAGCATGATTTACGTCATGTTCTTACCAACTATGTAATCTGCCAGCAATGCAGATATACGGAAATTAAATTCAGGTTTTAATGGACGACAATTACGTAAGATAAAAAACGTAAGGGGAAAACATATCAAACTAGAGTACTCTAATAGATTTAATGAGAAACAAACCAACAAGACCAAACGAAAGAAAGGTATGAAAAGGCAAAAAAAGGGCTATTACATATAGACATGTACATGAAGTACAAGAATTACACAAATGGTGGCATTCCTGAAAACGAATCAAAATCTACATGATTTGAATTATGAGAAAAAAATAATGAAAATTAGACATCAGGTAGAATGCCAAATTAATTAAAATATTATACAGAATAGAGAACTATAATCCTGGATTGATAAAACAAAATCACGGACTTTAAGAGGCAGCCATAAGGTCTTGTTGAGAATAAATTCATTCATGCGCAAACAATTGGCAAACATACAATGAACAGAAAAGAAAATTATTTCATTAAAATATATATGGACATCGAAAAAAATTCTATATAAACTGAAACCAATTATTTTTCAAGAAGACTGCATTTTAAATTTGTTAATAACAAAGCAGAAGGAGTGAGAAGAAGAATTACACATCAAATATATTTACATTGGAAACAAACACAAACAAACAAGGAAACGATCCATTGCGTATTGTATAACGTGAAATGTTTTCAAACGCGTAGACATAGATATAATTTCTCTTGTTGAATACAATGATTATTTGCAAATGGAAGCAAGTAAACATTACGACATTTTTTTGCGTACGACTTTGGTTACTTTAGCTCTTTGCATTAACTACTAGTACAATACTTCAGTTAATTGCATAAAGATTAAAGCCCATAAATTGTGAAACAACTTAACACAGTAATACAGACTTACATGACATAGAACACTAATTCACTAATCCGTTGACTGTTAAACAGTTTTAAACAGTTTGAAACTTTCCGGCAAATATATTTCATTAATTTCAATTCTCAAAATTCTCATCATGAAATTGGCAATGTAATACTAGAACACTTATTCGCATTTTTACTTTAAAAATGAAGTAAATAAATGGTTAAATTGATTTAGAAAAGTTTTGTTTCATTACTGAGAAAAGATGATAATGTAATTCTTAACTAAATAAAGGAATCAATGGAATTATTGGCCCATCAAACCACGATTGTAATGTCACGCAAACGAAAAATATAATTGAGTAAAACTATGCACGTGTAATTTGATGTGTTGTTCTACAAAACGCGTAATTTTGTAGATTATTGACAAAATAATATAATTGATATTTGACAAAATTGATATTTGACAAAACATTTGCCAAAACTACGTCTGAGTCTCCGTCAACATTGAAAGACATGCATGAGACCACCCCAGAAGTGTTACTGATGACAAGACGACATGAAGAAACAGTAACATGAAACAAGATAGCAATGGCTTCAACAATACTTTCAAAAAATTGTAAAAAAAAACGAAACAAAAAATATATTTATCACAAAGCTTGAAGTTCAGGGAAAAATCAATATCATATGTCATTTGCTGCCAACAGAACGACATATATGATCATTGTATATTTATAATGATGATGTTGATAATATCGAAAATGTGGAAAGAAATTAACCAGAATATGTAATAGTTGGAGGAATAATAGACAGAGCGAACGCATGAACCCGAGAAAAACTGTTGCAAATCTACTTGTTCACATACATCAATCACGTTTTGAACTCGAGTACCCAGATGTGAGAGAACTGGCCACTATCCGACCAGGCAGCCAAAGGAGAAGAAAGCTACTTGCTAAGATGGCAGGGCTGGGAACCTGCATTAATAAAATCTCTGATAAAAAACTCATTCTATATTTCATTATAATGAAAATCTTTTTTTATATCATTAGTTCTATCAATATGAAGGCACGCAATAACTTATTCGACTCACTGAAACATTTCGTCAACCCACTCTCAACTCACGTTGCTTCGTAACACGTTTTATTCTCACGAGTAACATGAATTCCATCAGAATGTTCTCAAGAAAGCCAAGATTCCAATCCAATTCCGACCTCGTCCGACAGGATTGATTGATTATTTGGTGTTTCCGGGTGCGACGGCTTTGGTCCCGTAAGTATAGCGTATGTTTCTTATCATGGGAGGTGGCGATGATCTTCGCCCACTGGATGGTGAGATCCGGCGCTGACCTATACGTAGGCTTGCGGAGTTTCCCACCTCCAGGTATCTCACCAGCGGGGCTCCGCCTCAGTTGGGACAAGATCTAATCTCCCGACATGCGTGGTAGTGAAATGCGATTAAAAGTAAGTGTAAGTAAACGGGTGAAGACGGGACAAGGAAGAGGAAGGAAAGATCGTGCGAGACGCGTGAACCGTTTGTTAGGTTACTGTTCCAGTATTCACCTGGTGTTGATCGGAGAAACAACAGAAACTTTTAACCAGAGCCACCGGCCGCTAGGATTATTCTCCAGATAGCTGAATTCAACCTAGGTGGAGTCCAAAAATCCAGCTACCCTGGGGACTGGAACCTTAGAACCTCCCGGTCCGATGCACTACAGCAACATCAATTTATGCCCTGAGCCACCCAAGCCGGTGGTAGGGCGCCGGCGTAAAACACAAAAGCTCGTTCTTCCTCCACCGAACTTTCCTGTTGCCATTTAGTCCCCAGTAGCACGTAATAGGAGCAGTCACCGCATCGGCAAGCAAACCTTTCCAGTGGCTGGACCAGCCCGTCAGCTCCCGTCCGGGCGCCGCGCCGCGGCCGGCTCCGGGCTGCCGGGCGGGCGTCCCCGGCCCCGACCGCACATGCAGCGGCCCCGATTCAGACCCGACCCGAACCCGATTCAGACCCGGGAACTGGAGCGAGTGTTTCAGGCAAGACACGAACGTTGATCTTGCCAAGGTTGCTGATCAAATTTTGACCACCGCTAACTTGAATTCGCCCGAACGATATTAGTGTGTAACTCATCCGCTTAAAAACAGGTTTCGATCTGAACTGATCAAACTGCCTCATTCTCATATGATACTATTACATACAAATGCCTTCGTAATTGCTATGTAATGGGATCAACACGTAACAGATTCTGAAAATCGTAGCATTTCTTTTATATTTGGAAATCAAGAAATGGTATTGTAGTGGTAACTCATAGCATATAAAGGTACGATTTCATCCTACGATATAGTATCTATTTATTTGAAGTATTACTGGGGAAGCTAGGCAGCTACCGGTAGGCGTTCAACATACTTTCTTAGTTAATGAGTGTGTGCAGTTACAAGCTTGATTTACGAAAGCGAATTATCATTGTAGAATATCCGTTTGTGAAATATCATTGTCATTTCGTCAATCATGTATATGCCATGCGTACATTACTTCTGCTCTTGATCCCTACGTTACTAAAAATTTGCAGAAATCTAGTGTCCTTTCCAGAAACCCAGCAGGGAATTGTTCACCTGGATTTAAATATCAGAGCAATCATTTTATATGTAATACTAATCCTCAAGCTTTTCAGTAAAATACATATAAATCATTATAAATAAAAATAAAAGTGTTATAAATAAATGTATGGCATGTGCGTGTCATAAATGTTTGCAAATCCATTTGGTTGTCTCATTAATAGTACGAGTATGATACATTAATCGTCAATAGAAACAAAATTTCCAGAAATAACGGAGATTTAGATAGAAACACGCACGAAAACTTTTGATATAAACACCACCGTTACTTGACACACATGAAAGGAGGATAAGCTGGACAATTTTGAAAAAAAAATCGTATGACCTAGTGAATGTTGAAATAATTATATTTTATGAGTCGTAAATAGGCCTAATTATTAATCATTAACGGATGGCAAGACCGAAGCCAAAAAAAGTAAAACCTTTCTTAATTTATGAGAAAAACAAGACCACAAATTTTATTCACGTCGTTGGGCGATGCTCCAAGGCCAAGCATCATTCCAGTCAGAAAATCCTTATGAACTTGAAATCATGCAGGAGTAAGTCGTCAGTAACAACCTATACAAAACAAATAAAAAATAATCATTAAATTCCAGAATGCCCTTTTAAACAATGTTCAACAACTTGTTCAATTACATATTTTTTTAATAAAAGTATGTTATTAAGTGAAATGCATAAAACATGTGAATCATATTCAGTTGAAAGCATGTCCTATGCCCAATAGCATTGTGTAATTCACGGACAGTCGGAAGCATCTGTAACAATAAAGAGTAAAAGTATAAAACAAGTGAGTAGATACACATGAAAGATTTAGAACGCCTTAAGAATTAAAATGATCTATACCAGTGTTTGGCCGCCACCTGCAATTCTGGGACACTGTGATACTCGTAATGCTGACCGCAAAGGAATTCTTTGAGGTGTAAGAAAAGGTGGAAATTGCTGGAGCGAGATCCGTATTATAGGATGTTCATATGGTCGGTTAGACATGGCTCGGTTCCCAATACTGTGCCTAAAATCCTAAAGCTGCACAAAAGGTGTAACAATATCTACAACAGAGAACAGTGGCATCAGTTTCGATTCATTCTTTTACCTATCACTCCGATTACACTTCAAGATCATGGTGGAAATAAAAAAAAACAACTCAAGCATTGCCCATTAATCTTCCTAATCAAAGGGCACGATTCAATTCAAACCACATCCCTTCGAATTCTTGCATCATTCAAATCTTTGAAGCAACTTGTTCCATGTAAAGGATAAATATACTAGTTTGTTTTTCTCTTGTGTGCATCAAAATATCAGAAACGTTACGTACATTTTCTACATCACGCCAAATAATCTACAGTCGCAATCTTCTTACATACCGGCCACATGCGGTCAAGTGGTACAGGAAAACGCTCCGGTTGGCAACAATTTGCTACAAATCGGTTTATTGCTCCTCTCCGGATGACTTCACCTTCTTTCCCCCAGCGCGCTCCAGATGGAGTTGGCAGCACCTCCGCCTTTGCCAGCCGCCCGCAGTGCTCCGCAGTGTCACAAAAACATACACTCCAGAGTTTTCAATGTTATGGCTAATTCCTACAGAATAGTAACGGATTTCCGTTTGAATGCCAGTCCAGAACCCTAGCAAGAACTATCAAGGTCTGTGAGGGTAGCCGAACTTCTTAGCCAAGATCCGTGAAGAAACGGAAGTTGAGCAGCTAGAGACGCCGCCTGAGAATCCCGGATACTAAGGGAACTGAGTCCCTAGCCAAGTGGTGTCAAGGTTCTACTAGTGGCAGTGGCACGAACCGTATCACCGTAGCATGCCACGAGATTCTCCGCGCAACTAGCGTCGGGAAAGGGAACTATAACGAGAAGTAGTAACCTCGCCGTTTTACAACAGGAATGGCGTGTTCTCTGGTGGCGGGGTATGAACTGCGTGGAGGGGCGATTTCGTCATGACACTCGTGCCACGGACTTCCGCTCGTGGCACCGACCTTGACAACACTGCCCTAACCTTTACGATAAAAGAAAAAGATTTACGGCTAGACATGGCATATGTCTAATAACGACAAAGAATACCTTGTTGTTACGGAAGTTTATCAACAGTAAAACCACGTGTAGTCGAACAGCTGTCACGTACGCTGAAACTGGCTAAAATTAGGTTTAAAGAGCGTCTCTGGGATGGCTTCTTCTTCCTCTTCGCCTCGCTCTACATAAAGGTCGCCGGCTCTTTCGCCATCGCCCAGCAACCCAGAGCACCGTGTTTGCGACGTGGCATGCCCTTTGGGCAACATTCAAACCTTTTTGTAACCTCAATGCTGCGCTCCATGGTTACCCAATTATAATCGCCTTGCGTTCAAATGCAATTGACAAACCTTGCCAAGAGCTACATTGGAAGGAAGTGCATTCGCTCTTTGAAACTAGTTATAATTCCCTTTATTTATACTACGCATCTCGGGGAATGTTTCTTTCTCCAAAGGTCAATCTCGATTTATGGAGGTCGCGGGGGTGAATCCGCCTTTACCCATCCACCCGAAGCGCGAAGCGAAGAATTTGTATTGCAACCAGTTTCAGCCAACGGTCAGTATACAACTTGTATAAACAACCCGTAAGTTTAAATGCTGTGCTCAATAGTTGCATGATCTTCATTTAGCTTCGTTTGAATGCCAGTGAGATTCTTTCAAGAGCCACGTAGTGGAGACACGCTCCATTACACTCAAATTGGCTAAAAATCTTATATCTGTGCATTTCCAGGGAATCCCTCATGTTTCTCTCCATCTCGCTCTCTAAATGGAGATCGCCAATCGTGAATAAACTATTCCCGAGGTTTCGATGCACATAACTGCTAGACAATGGTACTCGACGTTCTTTCAAATGTCGTTTAAACAATGTATCCCTAAACAGAATTTAAGGATCCCTTAAAAGAGTGTAAGGATCCCTAAACAGAGTTTAAGGATCCCTTAAAAGGAAGTAAGTATCCCTAAACAGAGTTTAAGGATACATCGTTGAAAAAAGCTCCGGCCGAAACTTCTGTTTCCTCACTCTACGCATCTCCTGGAACTCATCACCTTCCTCCCGTCCACCTCGCTAAAGATGGAGGTCACGAGGGCCACTCCGCGCCATGCGGAGCGCCGCGTTCGCACCGTGGCCTATCCTGCCCCTCCCGCCCCCCCCCCATTGCCCGGGCGCCCTGGAATTCGGAACTGCCCAGTGACGCAACCAGCTCTTCGCGACGCCGCCGCCGCCGCCGCCATCGCGCTACAAATTAGCGTTCAAGCACTCGGCCATATACTTGGCGAGATCCTGCCAGCCGGACCGGCGAGAATGCGAGGTGGTGCAGACGCTCATCGAGTTTTACGACACCTAACTACTACTCCCCTTGAAGGGGTGGGGAGGGAAATGGGGAGGTGGGGCACGGCCCGGTCAGGCCGGATCGGGGGGCGGGAGGTGCTCGTCCGCTCCAGAAAGCCTTGAAGTGACCCTGTGAGCGGTGGAGTATTAAGTGGGATGGCCGTTGCGGTGACCCGCTCACTATTTATAATATCTTCGACCCCATTTACAACACAATGCTTGATCATTTATTATAGTCAACCCAGAATTGCAATTGAAGTTTCTGGGGTGGGGATGGAGGATAAACCCAACTGCGCCCGAGCTAATTAAGGTTTCATTAACGGTTCATTATCATCGAATTCAAAATAAAACTGAAATCTACACGTCACTCGGAAGGTACACGGAAGAAAATATTGCCAGACGAGGCAACTTTCGGAATATCTTAAAACTCCGTACCTTGGGATCTGACAAATCCCATTCTAAACATGTGAAGGTTCCAAATAGTATATAGCTAGACAATGTCATTATAATGGTAAATCAATGATTGAATGGATCAATCAAGGAAACAAATATAAACTCTACACTCAAGAGAACTGATGAAGAAATTCAAATTCGAAAGAGCAAGAAATGGATCATTAATGAAAAATTATCTCCGTAGTCCTATTATTAGTATTTTACAAATGATACCATTAGAAGAAGCGGAATCTTTAGAATACACATGATATATTATAAAATTAAGAGTAATTTTTTAATGAATTAATTAAATGTCAAGTTCGGCAATTATTCGCAGTTATACACTATAGCAATATTTGTTTTATAAATCCGAACAGTATTATCAGAATAAATTTATTTCATATGCGTATAATCTATAGTCATTATTTTTAGATAAATAGAATGTCACAAATGCTACGAATATGAAACAAACATATTCTATCATTATGATTCTAGGTATTCGAAACAGTTGTACCCTTGAATAACAGCAGTGAACGTAAAAAAGAATTCCTGGTATTACAAGAGTCCTTTTAACATTCAAACTAGTCCAAATATTAGATGGATCCTTTGAAAATTTTAATCATTTAATTGGCATAAAATCAATACGTATACATAACCGATGTACACACGATCAATGTGATACAATCCCCAGAGCCTTGCTTAATTTTTCCCGGTGGTCAATGTTTTGGAGGGAGAACTGACTCGCTCTTAATCTTAAGTGATAAGGCAACAAATGATCCAAGCGATGCAATGTGAGGCCAATATTAGGGAGCTTTTACCATCTCGAACGGTAAGTACAATCGATCTTCTACGCATGCGCAGATGCAATAAAGAGATGCGAAACTTGCACTGCGCATGAGCAGAAGATCGATAGTACTTAACGTTCGAGGGTGCAAAAACTCCCTACTTAGGCCGTTAAAGCAAAAGCGTTGCCTAACGCCCGCGGCGCGTTGTGTGTCCGCAGCTCGCGGCCGCCGGAAGAAGATGCGCCAGCTCATCCCCCTCCTGGTGGTGGGCGGCATCAAGATAGTGGGCGTGGCCACGCTCATGTACCTGAGCATCGGCTTCCTGGCCAAGAAGGCCCTCGTGCTGTCGCTGCTCTCGCTGCTCATCTCGGGCTTCATCGCGGTGAAGAAGGTGCTGCTGCAGCCGCAGCCGTACCACTACGAGGCGTACCCGGTGCACAGCGGCGTGTGGGCGGGCGGCGGCGGCGGAGGCGGCGGCGGTACCTTCGACGTGTCGGGCTACTCGTCGGGCGGCCACGCCGAGTACGCCGCGCACTCGTCCCCGGTGGGCCACGCCGTCGCCTACAGCGCGCACAAGCCCGGCGCGCGGTGATGGCAGCGCGCCGACCACGCCCGCCCCCTCGCGCGGCGGCGGAGGGCTCCACGGCGCAGGCGCCAGGTGAGCCAGGGCCTCCCATAAAAAATGGAGACAAAGCTGTGGCGGCGATGATGTAACGGTTAGCGATTCGGTTTGTTATACCCTAGTTCGCGGGTTCAAACCCGATCGAAACCATGGATTTTTAGGAGCGAAAAAAAATCCTTCGGAGGGGAAGTAAAGCCGGCTGTCCCATGTTAGTAGATTTACTGCATGTGAAAGATCCTTAAGCCTAAATGACGCCTCTGAGCAAATTCAAAATCGCCTCTTTCGTCGCCCGAGATAATACCTTCTTTCTCCGCTAGGTGAAAGGAGCGTAGAGAAATTTGCGTGGTCAGACGGAAGAGCAGGCCTCATGGCCTGAGTCTCGCCACGTAAAATAAGGCAATTCAATTCAATTCAAAGCTCGAGGGAGTTGCACCCGTGGCCGAAATCGCTAAGGCAGTAGTGCCGTTGTAATTTTGGACCGTGAGGTCGCGGGTTCGAGTCCCGCCTCGAGCATGGTTGTATGTGTTCGTTCCTTTACCCCCTACCATCACTATATCCTTTTATCCCAATACCATCACGTCACATCCAATAGTGGTTGCTAATGACCTAGTAGTTGATGCGACCTTAAATAACAAAAAAGAAGGGAAAAAAAGCTTGAGGGTGCTACTACAGGAAGCGCTAATGTCGTCGGGTGCAACTGCAGGTTAGGCTCGCCAACACGCTATCTTTTGTTACATGACGCGTCTGCTTGCGTCTCGCATACCCACGCAGCAGCCATGCACGGTTGAAGTAGCGTTGGCAGCAGTTCGTCTTTTAGTTCCCAAAAGAAAGTGCTAGAGAAGAGCGCATCACTGTAATGGTCTCAAACACGGTATAAGAGAGTTAAAAGGCCCTGGGGCCAGCAGCTGCAGGCCAAACGGCATAGGCGTAGCAATATGCGCTCGCGACCGAACAACAATCGAAACTCATTTCTTTCCACCGTTCGACCCGTTGCAAGAAATTTCAAATTAGCTGTAAATCGCTCATGGGAAGAAATAGAAGTTCTCATAACTGTATTTTTCTTTTGTATGAGAGGAGTTATAAGTGACCATATTTTTGGTGGACTTCTTCATTCATCCGCAAATAATTATGGTAACCTGAAAAATCTAAACTTAACTCTTTCAGTAATCTTGTATGTTTTCATTTCTTTTTATAAGCCAATCTTTACGTCAGGCTTTGCGTTTTCGCTTCTTTTTACACTTCGCGTCCACTAACAAACCGACAAGAGCGATCGCGTCTCCTTATTTGCTCGCCATCTCTTGGCTGAGTTAAAATCCTCCGGTTTTACTGTAGTGTGTATGCCGGGCCTCAGGGCGGTCATTTTATGACGGAATTTGTTTCACCTTTGACCGGTGGGCGAAAGAGTGCGCGCAAGGTGTTCCTCTGTGGTAGGGACTGACTATCAAGCTTAGGTCGCTCATTTTATGGACAAATTTATTTCACGTTTGCCGGTGGCCAACAGAGGGCGCGAAGTAGTTCACCTGTGAAGGAGATAGGGAACCATCAGGTACAGGTCGGTCGGTTGGCCAAAAGAGTGCGCGCAGTTCATTCCACCGGGGAAAGAGTTAGCAAATTATCAGGCTTCATTTTATTGCAGAATGTATTTTAAGCTTCCCAGGTATCCAATAGAGCGTGTGCAACTGGTTCCTCCATGGAAAGGGCTGGCAAACTATCAGGCTTACATCAGTCATTTTATGGCAGAATTGTATTTCATGTTTGCCCGGTAGACAACATAGGGAACGCAGTTTCTCCATGGGCACAGCTGATGAACTATTAGACACAATTCATTTTCATTTCATTAAACCCGCACGAGTAGTTTCTCTGTAAGAAGGACTACTGAACTCTTGTCTGATATGGGTCATCTCATTTTGTTAGAAACAATTTTTATGGATCTAGAGGTAGAGCGTGTCAAGTAATTTCTAATTGGGCAGTCTTGTTATCTCGTAACCGTATTAACTCAGATGTTATTAGAAATATTAGGCAGAATAATTGTTCTCTTAATTTAAAAATTACGCGTTTAAAATATAATTGTTACTGGAATCAAACTCTAAGTTTAAGACGAAAAATAAACATTTTTCATTATAAAAGAGAAAATAATTTGAAAAAGTAGTATAAATAATCTACAACACGCCCCACCATTAAGTCAAAATCGCATTGAAATTATTTTATGTGTACTAGAGTTTAGCCCCGACAAATAGCAGACAGACAGAACGACAAACAAATAGAAAGACTTATAGTCAGTCTGGCAGTCCGTCAGTTCGACTGTCAGAGATAGTAAGACAGGCCGACATGTAAACTAACAGAGAGAAAAACCGGCACACAGACGGCAGAGAAACAGACAGTCCTACAGACAGTCCAACACACATATCGAAAGACAGACATATCAACAGACAGACCGATATACTGACAGGCCCATCAATCCAGAGGTCCACAGTCAGAAAGTCCGAGACTCACAGACAGACTGACAGACAGATTGACAGACACAGCTGACAGACAGATTGACAGACAGGCTGACAGACAGATTGACAGCCTGACAGACAGACAGACAGACAGCCAGACAGCCTGACAGACAGACAGACAGATTGACTGACTGACAGACTGACGAACTGATGGACTGACAGATTGACTGACAGACTGACTGACAGACTGACAGACAGACTGACTGACAGACTGACTGACAGACTGACTGACAGACTGACTGACAGATTGACTGACAGATTGACTGACAGACTGACTGACAGACTGATAGACTGATTGACTTATAGAAAGACTGACAGACAGACTAGCAGACTGACACTCATACTGACAGAAAGTGTGACAGAAATACTGACTGACAGACAGACAGAAAAATTGACAGCCAAAGAGGCAGACTAACACAGAGACAGACATTCGCAGACTAACAAACTGACAGAAACCAACAGAGAGACGAAGAGGCAGTACGGGTATCAGAACGGCAGTCAGACTCACTGATAAACCAACAGACAGACCTGTGAATAAACCGAGAGATTGACCGACAGATAAACCGACAGACTCACAGAGAGACTGGCAAACAGACGGGAAGACTGGCAATATTCAGAAGGACAGACCGAATTGCAGACTGATTGTCAGACAGAGCAACCAATAAACAAACCGATATACAAAACGACCGTCCAGGAGACAGATCAGACGAATTACAGACCGATAGATTGGTAGACAAAGTGATAGACAGACTAAGTGACAGACAGGCAGATAGAATGTTAGACCGAAAGATTGACTGACAGTCCGGCAGTCAGGCACACCGACAGGCAACGACAAACAGACTGAAAGACCGACTAATAGGGAGACCGACTGACAGATAGGTGAATCTAGAGACGTACTGACAGAGATTAACCAACAAATGAAGCGACAGAATATTAGAGAGATCGAGAGACTGACAGACAAACCGAAAGTCCGAGCAGTCAGGCAAAAAGACATACGGTCCAACAGACCAACAATCGACGACAAGCCTCACAGACAAGCTGACAGACAACCCGAAAGTTCGACAGATGTATCGGCTGTCCGGCAGACAGCGTGACAGCGTACAGCGCGACAGGCAGGCCCTCCAACAGACAGACTGCTCGACAGACAATCCGACAGAAAACATTTCCGACAATCTGTCCGACAGCCTGTTCGACAGACTGCCCTATAGACTGACAGACAAATCAATAAATAGAACAAACAAAAAACAGCGCGACATTTTGCGAAACACAGACCAACTAATTGATAGTGTGACAAATACACCGACAGACAGGCCTATAGTCTATCGAAGTGAAGCTAGGCTAGTGCAACCAGAGGGGGAAAATCAACGGCTCCAAATGAGGGCACACACCGACACTCAACCATTTTGGCAATGAGGGCCCTACTTGGATTTTCTACACAGGGGCCTTCAAGAAATTAAGTACGCTTCTGAATGTCACAGACACACCGAAAAATAGAAAAGCAGTCCACCTTGTAGCCCTTCAGATTAATAGACAGACTGACAGACCTACAGACAAATAAACAGACAGACCAACAGACAGACCGACAGACAAACAAACAGACGGACCGACGACAGAACCGATAGACCTACCGACAGACAGATAGATCGATAGACAGGCAGACAGATTGACAGACAGTGCGACAGACAGTTTAACAGACAGACCGACAGACAGGCAGACTGACAGTCCAGAAGACAGACCGACTACCCGACAGATCTATTGACCGATAAATCGATAGAGCGACAGACAGACCAAATGCACAACAGACATACTGATGCCCAGCTATACAGGCCGAAAGGTAGACCGACAAACAGCAGAACGACCGCAAACCGACAAATAGACCGACGGACAGACCGATAGATAGATAGATAGACAGAGTGACGGAACATCAAACAGATCGAGATGCAGACTGGCTGGCAGACCTACTGTAAGATCGAAACAGATAGAACGTGACAAAATGACATACAGTACAACAGACAGACCGACAGACTGACAGTTTGACAGAAAGATCGACAAAAAAGATTGATCGGCATACCAACCACTTGTCAGATCGATCGTCTGATCGACCGAGCAGCAAAGAGATCGACAGACTGGCCCAAGACAAACTGTCCAACAAGCAGACTGAGCAACAAATAGGCTGAGAAACACAACGACAGTCCGGCAGAGAGAGCGAGAGACAGACTGATAGACAAACCTTGTGAGCGACAGACCGACAGATCGTCAGAGTGACAAAAAGGCTGACAGAGAGTTCGATAGACAGTCCGACAGTCAGAGTGATTGGCAGAACGACAGGCCGGCGGACTGATAGTCTGATCGGCAGAAAGTCCGACATAGTCCGTTTTGCATAATCCAGCATACTATCCAACGGAGTCCAACAGACAGACTGACAGATCCTACAGACTTCCATACATACCGACAGAATCCGTCAGACTGACAGTCTGACAATCCGACAGACCATCCGGCAGACAGACTTACAGAGATTCCGATGAACAGTCCGAACCACAGTGTAACATACAGACAGTGCAACAAACAGACCTATAGACAGTCCGACATATTCATCGGTAGGTATAAAAAAATCGCAAAAACAATTGTATACTAGAGAGAGAAATGTTTAGTTTCTAAATGTTACTAACGACACTTTATGCGTTGCTAAAAATTGAAGCATTGTTTGATGATCACAAGATAAATTTTTCTTTATGATATTCTGAGCAAGGCAAACTCGCCTGCATATTAAATTCAGATAGCGCATTTCGCATTTTGTAAGTATGCAATTTAAAAAATATATCTTAAATATTAAAGATATAAATAATATTTTTAACAGCTCATGCGCGAAACGTGGTTTCTTGTGCTTCTTTCCCGTGTGTGAAATAGATAATTTTTACTTTTACACTGGCAAATAGAAAGCAAGATACGTAATTTGGCCCAAAAAACGGCGAATTAACGGCAGAAAAACTCATTTTTACAGGTTCGTGATAACGAAAAAGTGGATAAATCCAGTTGCTAAATTCAGAAAAAATCCTCTAACACGTGGCCAGAATACATCATTTGTTGGTTTCTGATAATGAAAAATCGAATGACGGCAAAAAGTCTGTCCGTCCGTCCGTCCTTCTGTCTCTCCATTTGTCTGTCCGTCTGAGAACAACGCTAACGGCTAAACTGTTCAGCTAATTTTCTCCAAAATTGATATTCCCAAAACCATTTGGCTGATGTTGCGGCCTCTTGAATTTGAAACCTATATTTTAATTCTAGGGGGAGGGAGTAATTTACAAGAAGCTCCTGAGATATTTTGCAAATTTTCAACAAAAAATGGCTCAATCCTTTTTTATTAAATTTTGAAGTTTGATGGCGTAAATGACGTCTAAGAGAGTGATACAGGTCTCAAATGCATTAAAGGCTTTGATTTTTCAAAAATTACCAAAATTCAAATTTGTCTCGGCAACTTCCTTTACTACAATTATTAAGATTAATATTTTTACGGTAATGAAATATGTTCCTTAATGACAGGACAGCTTTTGAAATAAGGTCACGTAAAATTTTTCGAAAATTTGAGTACTTTTCGTGTAAATTTGCGTAAAATTGGGCGAGAAAGTACGTGCTGTTTTAGTACTAGTACGAAACATCGCGAAGCGTGTGTGAAACATCTGTAACGATTCGCAATTGTCTTTCGTCTTGACGACGTCTTTGTTTATTATTTGCAAACAATAGCGATACGACACTGATTGGAATCCATTTACTTTCGTTCAAGTAAGATAAAATATGACTTCAAAAATTGATATTTAATATTGAATTTATATCCCTTTCCTTGATGCATTGCGTTTCCCTCACAGCGTGTTAATATACTCAATAATATACCCAATACGGGCGTGAGATGTTTCCTGCACTCGTCTCTTCGTCGTCCACGCTATGCTCGGATGACAAACTTGACTCGTACGTAAATCACCTATTTCGCGCCCCTATTACATAATAGTACATAATGAAACGATGATGTAATGATGGATATTAATACACGAGTATCGGAAACTTGACACAAGTGTATTAATACCCTTTACATCGAGTCTCATACGGTACTCTTTTCTACGACTTTTATAAGTTAAACTTTTAAATTTAATCGTTTCTTGTCATGCAGGACAGTTGACACACAGGATTCAGTCAAGGCCACCTAGCGGACAGCTCGCACGCTGCCGCAGGTGGCTATGACTACCAGACCGCGCGCGAAGGAGTACTGGGCTACTGAAATAGGATCAAAGTGAAATTACGATCCAATTTATTTTAAATAATATTCCACTGAAAAATTACTAATTATCAAAGAAAACTGAAAAGCATAATATAATATCACATCTAATTTTAATGTACACAATCGAACGAAACATTTACTACAACGATTCTGAAAGATTAATTATTGTCAATGCTTAGTTTGTAAACTTCTCTTTGATTGGTCAATAACCTGTATGATAATGAAATCTGTATCAAAATGATTATCATTATGCAACTGTTTGCAGCCATCAAATGACGTTTCGCTAGAAAATGTGAAAACAACAACCGAAACAAACCAAAATAAGGAATTAGCCTTATAGATATTCTATTAGAATAGTAACTGAGATGGTGTCCGGAGAGTGCCAAAAATAAACTTGTAAAGCCGCAATAACGTACCATATGAACTATATTCCTTAATATTTATTTATTATGAAATGAATATAATAACTGAATAATTAATTTTCTCGGTAGGGATTAGGAAATAAACATAGTTTCTGGAGTTTCGTTTGTAGATAGTAGAATTTTCTAGTTTTCCCCTCCAGTGAGTTCTTCCAGGTTTCAACTTACGTAGTTAATTTTGTTTATCTTATAAATTTTTCTTACCGTTAGACATTTCTAACAGTTCTTTTTTGAAATATTTAATTTTAAATATATACTTTTTTATGTTACAAATGAAAAGTTACAATTATAAAAATCAGCTGCTACTTTGTTAGTTTTGAGGGAACTTTCAATAGCACCTTGAAAATTGCTCTTGCAATAATTCTAGAGTAACTGCCTAATCCCGATTAAATAAGTGTCGCTTTAGTCGAAATCTGCATTACTCGTACCTCTTTGTGCCTCTTACACTCAGTGGAAAAATATTTCCTATTGTTTGCATTTTCAAATTGTTAAAAGCCCTATTTTCGCCTTTTTCTCGGTCACGAATTGTCAAAAGGTAATATATATTAAATTGTCTCCTCTATTCAGAACAATTTGAAACTATAATTTATATGTTTAAGAAAATTTAGTTGTACTGGGCTTTTATGTTTTCGGACAAGGGGTAGGCTACATGAGACAGGTATTACTTCGAATTGCTTCAAAATATTAAATCAAAAACAAGCTGTGAAAAGTTTAATTGCTGAATACTAGTTTGAAACGCAGAAAAATAATCTTTTTGGAACTTATCTGAGACAGACTCCTGGGTCGGTAAAAGAATGTGTTACAAATATACTATAGTGAAACCCAATGAATATCTGAATCGGATGAAATGCCTGGAGCGAGACAACTGGCAGAATTTTAAGAAAACCATTGGAGAAACGCAGCACTACTGTGATATCAAGGATTGTGTGACATATTTAAGGGTTTAGGATCATATATTTAAGGAGCCAACAACATAATTTTTATCATAATAATAATTATTCATATTTCACACAATACGAATAAATTTCGACAGTAATTTGTATGTATTTGTACCCTTTTCCTCCTTCTTTGCCTCCTTTCTTCCCTGAAATATTTCAAAAACAACGATTTCTGGTCGCTTCTGATGCGCTTTTTCATATACGATTTTTGCGTTCTTTAACATTGAAATTTAGCATTACTTTCTTGTCTTACTTCAATAAAGAAAAAGTATTGTAATCGAGCGGCGAAAATTCACAATTATTCCACAGAAAAGTTTGACTTATTGCCGGGCCTTAGTAGTGTAACGGATAAATCGAATTGGATAAATCTTGTTTCTACAGGTTGTAAATTACTTCCTCTAACTTGTTTATGTTTTATGGGTTCTTGAACTCGATTGAAGGCAAAACGTCTTTCTGTCTGTGGTCAAGACTAGCGCCAAAACCATTCAGACGCTTTTCTCCAAAATTGGACGCTTTTCTCCAAAATCTCCAAATCCTCGATCTATTTTAAAGGATCTCAAGGCTCTTCGAGTTAAAAACATTTTAATTTCAGGGGTACTTTACGTCTGAACAACATTTTCAAAATTTTCTCAAAATGTCTTCAAATTTGTTGATTAAACATTGTACAAAATGTACACATTTGTTGATTAAACAAAGGACATTTAAAATAACGATGCAAGTATAATTTTCGTTGAAATCCCTGATTATTAGAAAATTGCGAAAGGTTAAAAAATGTCGGCGTCTTCTCACAACTACAATATTAAAGATGGAGATATTTTCTTTGATGAAATCTCCTACTTAAAGAGAGATCTTGAAATATCGTCAAGTTAAATTTTTCGAAGACATGACTAGTTTTCGCGTAATTCTGTGTGAAATGCAGGCAATTTTTAAACGACCTTTTCGCAAAAAAGGTTCCACCTTTTTTTTTAATTTATCCTCGTATGTATTAAACAACGGTAAAAAAGTTGACCCTAACACTCCGTCAAACTCTGTATTTTCGAAAATTGCAAAAAGTTTCAAAACTACAAAATAGAAAATAGATAT
The DNA here is from genome assembly GCA_031308135.1 of Acheta domesticus. NCBI lineage: Eukaryota > Metazoa > Arthropoda > Insecta > Orthoptera > Gryllidae > Acheta > Acheta domesticus. Next base: position 173,857,571 of record JAHLJT010009419.1, read on the forward strand.
CTTTCCTTTACCCAAAATCTAATCTTCTAAAAATCAAATCGTTAAGAAAGATCAAGTACATTTTTAAGTCGCTATGATAGCCGTCGCTGTCCACTGGGAAATATGGAAACAAAGTGGGAAGTTGATGTCGAGGCAAAGAGGGTGACTGATGACAAAGAGGGGTAGGTATGTGAATTGGAGAAGGTCCGACAGGAAATCAAGTAATTTTTACGTAATTTATTCTTGAAGTTAATGTAATTTTTAAAAAAACATTTTCTCAAACACGGCTCCAATTTTTTAAACGTTTTTCCATTTATAGGAAAGGACGCTTAAAAATTGTCCAGGTGTCATTTTTGTGTAACTCCTTGTATTTTGGAAGTCTGGTAAAAAAGTTAGAAGGAATGCGAGAAAGTGGGTGCTGTAGCATCACTAATGTGATGATTCAAAAGATGTGCTAACAGCAATATGTTCTAAGTCTTGACACAATAATTTATCAATGGCATTAAATAATATCTGCAGTCTATGTAGAGAATTTCAATTTATAAAAGATCAAATAATCTTTCCCTCAATTTGTAATATTTGAAACAGAATCGTGAAATAACCTGGATGACCGAGATGACTAAGAGCGTGTACCAACTCAGCGCTTTGGTTAGAAGGGTCGCGGGTTCGAGTCTCACCTTGGGCATGGACATTTGACCCTTGTCCCTTATGTACGTGTTGTTGCGCAGGACCTTGTGTCCTGCTGACCCCAGATCAGAGGACCCTACTAGTGTGCTGGTGTCCAGTGTATGGTCGAATAAGATACCCATCGCGATGTAGAGGGTTACTGACTGACGGCTGGATAAAAGCCCTATGAAAAAATCGTAAAATAGCGTTCTGCTTCAGTGTCAAGGTTATCACTATTTTTCGCAAGTTCGCTATTGCATGGCTTCCGCTTGTTTTACATCTCCCACGATTTATATATTTACCTTTAGAAAAAATGTTGAAGTTATTTCAACTGGCCATTCAGCGAATGTTTCTTGTAATAAAACAATTTTTTCTTGAGAGAGGTATGACGCTTACCTCCTTACACCTATGCAACTTCTTCCATCTACACTAGCAAAGGAGGATTTAAGACAGTGAATTGTGCGTGAAGCTAGAGGGTTCTTCAAAAATAAAAGTCCCAGAAATTCCTTAAAAATATGTTTGGAGTACTTTTTACAGTATTTGAATCTATTGTTTATATTCGGGAATTATCATTTTTCGTTTAGTTTTCAAAGTGATTTTGTAGTGAAATAACATATAATTGATTAAATCAATTGGAAAGCAAAAGTAAATAAGTACTTCTAACGTTTCTATTAAATATATGGGAATAAAATTTATTCCCTTTGCGCAGTGTTGACGTTCATTCCACTGAAGTGGTGTCTACAAATTTACTGAAAGCCTTGCGCTCCAGCAGTAACTTTTTACTTATTCCCATTTTTCTCATTAGTTCATTGGGTTTTTAAATCTTCTCTGAATTTTTTTCCCCAAAAAAAGTTAATCTGGAGCAGCAAAGAAAATTTTCGCGATATTCTTGCCTAAATAAAATGGGAGGTAATTTATTTCAATTAAATTTGTATTTGAATTTCGAAACCCATGCTGTCCGTGACCCACATTGAATTTAATATCAATAAAATAATTTTATTTCCTTGTTTCAGATTCCGGACACGAAGAACGCTCTGGCATACTGTACAAAATGAATAGCAAACTATTAGCCTTTTTAATTTAAATGTAGACCTCGAAGACATTGACTGGTGACTAGTATCAGACGTCAATCTCTGTATCAATAGTATTTTTGATCCAATGTACCTGAATTTACAAAAAACACTCATGATTCACTCATAGACTGAACCGAAGACATACAGTGTATGACAATACAAACGCTTGAATAATGAGTACAACAGACATAAATAGTTATCTGACGACTTTACACGACGCGGAATAACTTAACGGTTTCCTTAGTGACGAGACTGACCGTTTGAAACAGACTAAGACAAAATGTCAACCCAACTAGTCTTTCTTAATGTGAATTCCGGAGTTACTACCATTACTTCTAGACCATTAGTGTTACTACATTCACTGATTCAAGTTTACTGTAACATGTGTTTACTGCCACAGTTACTACGTAACTTTCTGATATCACAGTTCATAGTTTTCATCACTTCTATCATTAGAGTCATATTTTTCATACAGAGTGGCCACATTAACAATGCAATGGTATTGTGTTCTGTAATAGAACTCGACAAAAATTGAGTTTACAGGATATTTATTGACTGACATTACTACGCGTTGACAGTATTTCAAACTGATTGAAAAACCTGAAGCATTTGACGAGAAAAACAAGTGCTACGTACGTATTTATTTCTTTATTTACTTCCCGTGTGCAATTTAAGGACGTACAAATATCGAAGTATCTTTAAATCTTTTATAGTAGGGTCTGGGTTTTCAAAACAACCATATCTCCGAGATCACAAACAGAATTATGCCCCGGATAGTAATTTTTGCACGGTAATATATCTGAACTGTGCTTAACATTAACTATACTACATGATATTTTATTTATTTATTTATTTATTGAAATCTTCAATAGCTAAACTAAGTTTCACATATTGCTCAGGTAAAAGTACACATTACGTTGAACTGTGTGCTATATTTACCCACAACAAAATACGACTGATTTGCAATTAACTTTCTAGTCCATTCCCGTAAATTGGTAGTTCATTTCCCGACACACAGGATATCAACCTAATGTTCGAAACATTTTAACCACATTCCCTTCAGTTATCAACGTGATTGTAATTATTGTGTATATTTATGAAATACAATTTAACATTCAATCTCTTGTCATTATTTCAAGAACCATAACTCCTTTTAATGGTATTTCGTTTAGAAATTTGAGGTCCGCACAGATTCAAGAACACACTATGACGGACTGAAGAGTACTTGCTGAAGAGAGTTTGAAGATGACGAGCAGAAATGTTGCCTTAGGATGCAGCGTAAGTACGGGGTACTTCCCTCTCAACAGGTAAGAGGCACTGATCGAGGCTCACTAACGAAGTCCTTAGCGTTACTCAGCAAAAATAGCAATGCATCAACCAATTTAGTTAAGTAAAGAGATTTGTTCCGGTTTATTTTCGCTTTCGACACGTGTCATTTCTTGCCGTTGTTAACAGTTCTGTTTGCATTGAAAGTAAGGTGGTCCGTTCGCAGAAGCAGTTATCATTCTTTGAGTTAATAGCTATTGTCTTCGTACAGCAATTTATTTCAAACAATTGCGGTGACAAGCACTCTTGAGTTCTAAGGTCGAATTTGAAGGAAGACGTACAAGAGCGGAACCAAGATGAACTGAAGACACTAACGTTCCCTTTCATTTTTAGTATATAATTATTATGCTACATTAATAGTAATATTATGTATTATATATAATTAATTTTATTCAACTTTTATGTCACAAAAGATAATTAACGAAAACCGTATACGTTGCTCTTCCATTGAAAAAATATTGTGTTTCTTCCCTGAACCTGTCCTCGTTTGTGAATCGACCTCTGACACCGCGAGATGAGAGGACGAAAGCAAAGAACGGCAGGAGGGAACCCGCGAGAGAGAGAGAGAGAGAGAGAGATAGTTTCAATGTGATTGATTAACAATGGCCTCTTCAGTCACCATGTTCTCTCAAGAAGACAACTTGAAGTAAAGGGACCTACAATATACTAATAATGTATATACTTATAATTGTGAATGCATGACAAACTACAAACACAAACAAAATGCAAAAGAAACTCCTTGGCAACTAACTATTCTGACATAAAATACTTTGGAAATTATGGCTTGCGTGGATTAAAAGTTGCTCTACATTTTTTAAATTAACTAAGTATTAATTTTAAATTAATACTAGCCATCCCTTATGTTCTTAAAGCCTTTGTTTACATACGGTTCGTAAGTAACCATCATAAAAATATTCACATTGCACAACAAGGTATTTATGTTTATAATAAATGGTGTCGTTTACCATGTAGAGCTATTTTATTGTTAAGTGCTGATTTTTTTTAAGATAGCATTAAAGGGGCGTCCTGGAAAGACGGCGTTTAGATGATGGAAGGCCTCGTCCTAAGAAAATTGAGGTCGAAGAAGATGCATGAAGATACGAGAATAAATTATGCTTTAGGTGAATTAAAAGCACTGTTAATTATTTGCGTGAAAATCTGTATGTAATTGGGAGTAGCGGACTTAGTGTACCTGCCACGAATTTAAAATGTATGTTTGCAGAACTTGAAGTTTTGATAATGATGTTCGTGATGTTCCTCCCCATACTGACATATATGACAATGGGTATCATCAGGATCTTCCATAAAATAATTTCGAAGGAAGTTAAAAAAATAGGAGCGACGCTGTGTAAATGGCAACTCCTTGTTTTGCTCTATGTATGTTACGTTGCGGGTTCAATTAAGTCTACTAATTGTACTACGAGGTACTTGACTGATTCTTTGGAGGAAAGCTAAGGCAAAGTGAAGTTATTAAATGAAAGTTGAGGAGGTCATTTTAAGTTATTCGCAGAGGCTGAAGGTCAGAGCTACACCAACGTGTTATGTGTAGTGAAGCGTTAAATGACCCTAAAGGTTTTAAGACACCAATTAGTTCGCGGGTCATTCTCCAGATTCTCGTGATTGTGAGTCCATTTCTGGACCTGAAGTACGACAAGGGATAATAACTAAAGGTTCTTGTTCTATAAGTATACTCCCCTTACGCAGTTTCGGGATCATCTTCTGTAGGCACCGACGTTTTCACTTCGTGAGTGCTGTGTGACCCATTGATGTCAACCCTTC